>PYHX02000495.1:59117262-59367588 GCA_004302925.2 Cochliomyia hominivorax | reverse complement strand
TTTCTGCTGAGTAACATTTTGACTGGAAATATAATCAAGAGTTTAATTATTTGAAAAAAGTAAAATTAAAATAAAATACTCAGTCGATGATAATCTACAGTAATGGTAGCAACTCAACAAGAACCGTTAGTTCCACCTCTCAGTAATAACGCTCATATAGTCGATAGTGATTTACCACGGCAAAAATAGAATTTATGCAACAAATTTCTTCATGTATTTAAAACAAAATAAATTCAAAGACTTTTAATTGCCTTATGTTTGATTTGTGTGATAAGTATTGTGATTTGGTTATATATTGACCATACAGTGCCTGAATTTAATCAATATAGATTAGTGAAAACTTATGATCAAAAAACTTCACAAAATGAGGCGAATAAAATACGTTTCATTTTACTATGGAATACATTTTTCGGTGACAAGCGATGGTCTTTACCCGATGATCTAAATGATCCTTCATATTTTAGAAAAGAAATTAACTGTCCCGTTTCCAAATGTGTTTTAACAAATCAAAGAGATGTTTTACCACAAATTGACATGTATGATGCCATATTATTTCATACCGCACAACCATTCCCGCTTATCAATCCCATACCTAAACAGCGCTCATGGAAGCAATTGTATATATTTGCTCTAATGGAACCTCCTGGTGAAACTAAACATATTTTAAGTGATGAAGAGAATTTTTATAATTTAACTATGACTTATCGTATGGATTCGGATATTTTATGGACTTATAATTGGTTTGTGGATAAGGAGACGGGTATGCGTGTTATACCTAGCGAACGTACCCAGTGGCGCTCAGTACCTAATCATTATAATGATTCTAACATATGGGAGTTGTGGCCTTATAAAACAAAAATGGCTGCTTGGTTTGTTTCACACTGTGAAACTTTATCGAAAAGAGAAAAATTAGCAGATGAATTACAAAAGTATATGGAAGTCGATGTTTATGGAAAATGTGGAACTAAGAGGTTTGTAAAAAATAAAATATATGTTTAGAGATTTGAAAAGTAAGAAACTAAAATTTAGACTTCAAGACAATTTTCGCTCAATTGGTGTATTTGGTCATTTCATCGATTAAAGTTGATTGTAATTGATCCTTTTTTTCACCTTTACCTATGCAAATAGCATTAACTTTGGAACATTTAGATTTGTTGGGAAGAATAGGTCATTTAGTACGATATACCTTGTAGCTCTGTTGTATACTCTGTATAAGTTATCATCATTAATTCCTTTATGACTTAAATGAAACCTTAGTATGGATGTCTATTAATCTTTTTCGTTCAAGAGTACTTCATCGCAAATTCAATACATATAAAATGAAGCTATAGAGCTATAACTATATAAAGCTATAAGTGATGAGTCTCATCATCAAGTTTAAAATACTTACGGTTCGCTTTACATAATGGTCGAAGTTAATATATCATTAAAAATTTTTGGGATCCTGAAATTGTAAAATTTGGAGATGCTACATGAATTTTAAAATTTTGGTATGCTACATGATCTGCAAATATTATTATCGGTACCTCAAATACGGCTTAAGAAATGAAACTATATTGTGAAGTTTCTAGCTTCGATAAAAATCATTTTGTTTATCTGAACCAACTGGATCGTTTATGTTGTAGTATCGACTGATACAAAGTATTGTATGTATGGCTCCAGACTTTTATCCTACGTCAAATTCCTTTTCATATCCGCTCACTTCTTGGTATTATGTATCATCTGTTTTATATCGAAAAGCCCTGTATGACGAAGAACATAACCTTTCAAATTTAATTTTTTAACCATATCTTCCCAAATCCTGAATTATAAAATGAAATGCACTTGTGTAAACCTTCAATTACTGTAAGAAAACCATCTCTAATTTAGATCTACATTTGTCAATGATTTATGGTTCTTAGAAATCGATATGTATTGGTATATAATAAACTATAGATGCCACAGTTTTGAAAATGTTCGAAAAAATCTTCTGTATAAATCCTTAGGGAAAATTCATTGAATATTCAAAAAGTTTAAGCCCTAATTCTATCTCTTTAGCTTACGTTAGGCATCTAGTTTCACTACATCTTGTTAGAGTTTTGATAGAAGGATAATTAAATTAGAAAACTTTCGAAAATTACTTCATTATAAATCATATGGGAAACATTTTTTAAACATTCAAAAGGTATAAGTCCTAAATCCATCTTTCAGCCTACCTACAACATAAAATATTATATATAATATAAAATTTATATATTTATAGATTTTGTTGGAAAAAGAGATGGTTATAAATAAAACTCTAAACGTATTTCCAATATAATTTGGCTGAGTTGTGTTTCTAAACATTTTATCAATTTTAGATGTGTTAGTTTGAACTTCCCTTAAATCTTTCCAAGTCCTATTGAAATATTACTGAAATGCTTAAAATCGGTTCCAAGCTACATACAATGTTATATGGGAATCACTTTCTAAGCTCCACGTTCTTCCAATAAGTATTAATCTTTAAATCTCTTCAACTGCTGGGAGCATCTCCTGTCATATATATATTAAAATCGTTTCTTTTAAATTTTATAACTTTTTGGATTAGACAATATTTCTTGTCCTCGAAATTTCAGAATCTTTCATTTTATTTTCTATTTATCTCATTTTATTAATCTCCCATTTTCTTCTTTTCATTTCAGTTGTCCCAAAAGTTCAACCGAATGTGATAAATTACTGGATGAAAACTATTTATTTTATTTCTCCTTTGAGAACTCTCTTTGCACCGATTATATAACGGAAAAGCTATATAATATTTTAAAACGTAACATTATTCCAATTGTATATGGTGGAGCAAATTATGAAAACTTTTTACCACCACATTCTTATATCAATGTTGAAGATTATGAGAGTCCTCAGGATTTAGTCAATTATCTTATGTACCTGTCAGAGAATCGTGAAGAATATATGCGTTATTTTTGGTGGCGTCAGTATTATGATTTAAAATTCTATTCACCTTTCTGTGATTTATGCAAAAGGTTGCATCAACCAAATTATTTTCTTAAAACACAAACTTATCAAAATATTGAAAAATGGTGGTTGGATGGAAGTTGTCGTTTTAAGTCACGTATTATGTTTTGAAAAAAAAGAGAAGATATGAATTTGTGAGGGTTTTCTAGTATTAACATATTAATATAATTAATAATTAAATATAGAATATTTTTTGTATGAAAATTTATAAGATTTGTATTGTCCAATGTTCTCATTATTATGAATAAGTAAAAAGTAACTAATTTTTATTAAATATATTATAAGAATTTAACTAAAGAATATTGTAGTGTTTTATTATTATTTGGACGTGTAAGTAACTGTAAATTAAAGTAAATTAAAAATTCCACGGTCTTCAGAAAATTTTAAATTTATTTCCAAATTTAATATTTCACCGTGGTCACAAAATGCTTTTTATCAATAACTTTCAATCAGTGTTGCCAATTCTTGAGGAGCATTAGTGAAATAGTGGCTAAAAAGATTAACATTAACATAATAAAAATTTAATGTAAAGTCGAAAGTAAATCTTTTATTTAAGTATTTGTTAAAAAATATTTCGAGAAAGGAAATTTTAAATTGAACTATTAAATAAAAAATATTACATATTATTTTTTCATAAATAATAAACTCAATTTTTAAACAAGTCAGAATACTATATTTGAATATGCTGAATTTTCAAACCTGTTCAACACAAATGCGTACGAAGTAAATTCGTCGTGTTTCGTACATACAGTTTACGTACATTCACACTCACAAACGCATACAATATATGATAGATTTTGTTAAATTAAACATATAACTATAACATTTTTCTACTGAAACGATTTTGATCATTTTCCAATTTGTCAATTTATAATTGAAAGTTCTACGGATGATATTCTCCGCAAATATTCGGTCCAAATTTCATTGAAATGTATCAATTATTGTAGAAGTGAGGATGCCAACAACAAACTGACAGGCAGGGAGACAAGCGGATAGACAGGCAGACGCACATAATTAAATCGACTCAGATTTTGATTTAATGTAAGATTACATTATATGGTCTTAGCTGATTGCTTTGAAATGCTACCCTCTTTAGCACTTGTGGTGGTGGAGGATATAATAATAAAATCATCTATAAAATCAGATTCGTCAAATATAATCGATATATTAGTCTTTATACATTTTCTGAAGAAATTTAGTTTTATGACATTTTTCATCATTATACACTACATGCAGAGAAAAAATATGTTTGCAGCAACCATAAACAAAAAGCATCAAACTATTGTTATTATATATTGTGATATAAAATATTTGTTTATTTGCTTTGTAATTTTGCATTAATAACAAAAGTTATTGTTATCACCACAAACAAATATTTGCATTCCAATAAAAAATATTGTATGTTGTAATATTGTAATAAAAGGTTTCTTTATTCGCATTGTGATTTTGTTTTAATAAATATAGTTATACTTATCGCCACTAAATTTATTTTTATATCAATAAATGCATTGATGACAATAATAACTATTATTGTCACTAAAATTATTGTTATCTCTACTAAAAATATTGTTATTGTAATAACAAATATTGTTAACTCAATAAAAAATTATTATTCATATTATTTTGTTATTAAATAAAAATATTTTCGTATGAAATATTTTAATATACTTCTCATTTGATTTATGTATTCAATAGGAAAATATGTAAACATTATTTATTTTATTTTCTGTGTTAATACAAATTGTAAAAAAATATATATTTTTATCATATTTAGTTATCAGTAAATTGAATATAATATTTCGTCCTAGTTTTCTTATAACATCCTGTTTAATAACAAAAAATGATAATCATTCAAACATATTGCAATGATAATATTTTTTATTTAATAAATTTTATTACAGCAACGAAATTGTTATCAAAATAAAATAAATTCAACAGTTAACATGTTGGTGATAATTATAAATGTTTGCCGTGATTATATGAGTGTTTGTGACGAACATATTTCGTAATATGTTTCTTTGCTTATTAGGCCCCTCCTCGGAATAGGGGTTTAGGTTTATAAAAATCTTAAACAATATTATTGATATTTGATACAATTAGGTTTATGCCTTAATACATTGCGTTATTATGCATTTATGTTGATGTTTCAGAAATCATTTTATTACACCTTTCTGAATCGATTTTATTATGTCGGCCGTTTGTCTGACTGTCCATCTGGCTCGCTGTCCACGTAAAAGTTGAGAACTCTCTACAGGTTTCAATTTGAAATATATTTTGGGGAAATGTAGAATGTATTTCGTTATTTTCGATCAAATATTTCAGGTAGATCCCGAAGGGGGTTTTAAGCTAATAAAGCTCACAAATAAAAAAAAATATTTTAATTGCATTTAGTTCAAATTTTGCAGAATCCAAATTAACACGCCGAATTTCAAGAAGATCGGTTTACAAACAGACAGAAAGCATAAAAAAATGCAAGATTCTGTAAGTAATTTTTGTATATTGCCCTCACAATACTATAGCTCTCATATAAGCCTCCTTAACATTCTTATTTGTTGTTTCTTAAAATCCTTACCAAGCTCTTCAGATTTTTTAATTTTTAGTAAACGACATTTTTAACATTAAAAATAGTTTAAAATAGTAACGTTCTTTAATGTATAATAAAACTGGTAAAATCTGTCAAACTTGACAATTGCTTATAATAACATAAACCCTTATTCGTTAATTGAAATCTCCATAAAATCTAGACATGCGCAGAAATCCAATGAAAATGTCAAAAGTCACTATTACTCTCATTACTACCCTCAATTTGAAAGAAAACTGTCAAAGAAAACAAAATAAACAACAACTTGTAACTGTCAAATGTTTACCACACACATACATGTAAATGAACTCCTAAGGTCAACCATCCGTCAACTACGCAAAGAGCTTTTTCGAACAATGCAAAGCTTTTTCTTCCCTTTTTTTTAACGAGAAACTTTTGTAATAAAATTTTCATCATTCAGTTTAGAATTTTCCGATAATTCATACGTGATACGTAATCTAGTGTATATGAAAGAAGAAAAAAATTCTGAAAAAAAATCAAGTAATTTAAATTTATTTTAAATTTAATTTAACTAGAAAAAAGTGTTATAAACTTATTAATTTAATAACAAAAAGAGACGTAAGTTTATTTAAATAATTTTAATTAAGAAAGTATTAATAAAATAATTATTTTTTTGGTGTTATTTTTTTTGAAGCAAAATGAAATCAAGGAAATATAACCTTTTTTTCTAAATTTCATAGGTTTTGATATGAGTTTCCTTGAAATAAATGTGTAATTATGATTTTGTTTTAATTTGATTTTTAATTAATTAAAAATAAATGTGTAATTTTTGGTTAAATTGAAGTAATTTTTGTATGAAATTTATGACAATCTTTTTTATATTTTGTGAAAACGAAAAGTGAAAAAATCGATTTTTCCCATTTGATGTGAAAGAATATAGATTTTCCTGTATCTGCTTGCGTCTATGAAAAAAAGTGTGTGTGTGCGTACTTTTTGTCTCTGGTTATTCGGTGTGTGAGTAAATATTTTTTCGAACTTACTCGTTTTGTAATATTCATGCTCTCGCTCTCTGTCTGTCTCTTCCTGCTTGTAACGTTATACCACTAACTAAATAGCGGTATTTACAAATATTAACAGTTAGTAGTATATGGTTGCAAGTAACGGTGATGATGGCAATGGTGGTGGTAGTTTGAAGTGATAACATTTGTGTTTTTTCTCTTGCAATTTTTTATTACAAATGAAAACACATGCTTTCCTTACATTGTACGAGTAAATATTGTAAATTCACCATTTGGTGAGATTTTTTTTTGTAAAAATTAATCATTGAAGATTTTTCTTTGTAATTTTGAATTTTCGAACATAAATCATAATACACTCATCAATATCAGTAATTGGCTGTAATGCAAAATCGAAAGAAAAAATGAAAACTGTGTGAGTGTTTTGAAAGGTAATCAAATGATTTGGTGAGTTGGCTAAAAATAAAACCCCATTTACAAATCCTTTGTTTTGTTACTGACATCCTTTAGCTGTTGTTTTGTTTTTTTCTTTAATTAAAAAATCGTCATTGTTAACTTCACTTGTAAAAAAATTATTGTGACATACTTTGAGTATGCGTCATTAAGTACATAAGTTTCAAGGCTTTTGTGTTTTAAAAACAAATCGTTTTCATCATTATCATTTATCCGTTATATATCCTGTTATTCTTGTTCCGTAATTCGCTTAAAATTCTAAAAAAAGTCTATTTTTTATTTTTCCTTTTATTTTATTCATTATTTCTAGACCGTTTTTCGATGTCTCCTCTATTAGAGAATGCTTAAGTTACCAAAAGGTTTAAAAAAGAAAAAGAAGAAGTCCAAAAAAGATCAAGAACTTTTTACCGAAGAAGAGCTTGAAGAATATAAACGCCAACTAAAGGCCAAGCAGGAGGCTGCTGCTGCTAAATCAGATGCTGGAGAATCCGATGCAGCATCAGATGTTGAAGGTTTAGCACCAACAGCGACAACATCAAATACTGCTTCGACCTCTGAGTTAGCGTCCGCGAATAACGCTTCATCCAGTAACGCGGCAGTTAACGAAACAAATTCTGCCAACGGTAACGTTTCTCAGAAAGCTGCTGAGGACGACGAGTGGGCCAAATTTAAGGCTTTAACTTCTGGTGTTGATACTATCCTACATAAAACTCAAGACGAATTAGATCGAATTAAGAAAGAATCTTTCTATCAGCGTTTACCTTCGGCTGCTGAAAAGAAGAAGCAAGAAGAAGAAGAGGCCGCAAGGCGAGAAGCTGAACGTTTAGAGGAAGAGAAACGTAAGGCTGCTGAATTAGAAGCCCAGCGTGACAAATTAGCTGAGGCGGTAGTCGAGCTTTCCGAATCGGAAGGTGAAGACGAGGCTGAAGTTGATGATATTTTTGTAACTGAGTACGTTGATGCTATTACCAGTGGTGAAGTGCAATTAGTGGTTCCAGATTCCCCTGTTCTCGATTTTGACGACGGTCCGGATCCTTTTGATACTGCTTACGCCGAAAAAGTTATAGTAGGTGCAGACAAAGCCAAGGGTAACAAGAAACTCGTTAGTTTAGGTGCGGCAGTTGAAGTCCTATCAGGGCGTGTAGAGCGTGAGAAAGCTCTCGAACTTGCCAAACCTAAGCGTAAGTTACGCAAGGGTATTAAAAATCTTTTACTCAGTGAAAGCATCGATCAAGGTGACGTTGATGAAGAAGATCTCTTAGCTCCCGAACCTCAAAGAAATCTTTTGGATGAATTGGTTGATGATGTACCCGAACCTGATGCACCTATTGATTTAAGTGTTTCATTGCATTTAAGTTTTATACAACCAAAAAAACCAGCCTCAGACGAGGAAGAAGAAAAAGACAAAGCAGAAGAATCCGGTTTACCTGATCTCTCAGAATTTGATACTCTAAAAAGTCCTGAAGACGACGAATTTGCTGAGTTAGCCGCTGAATCATTAAATAAGAAAGAAGAAGTTAAAGTAATCACTGAAATTCCTTTGCCTAAGGCAGAAGTCTTAACTGACATAACAGACGCTGATTGGGCAGAATTTGAACAGTTGCCAGAGGAAACAGGTTAGTGAGCATTATTTTTAATATATTTCGTTAGCTTAATAAAAAAAATTTATTTCCAGATAAAAAACCTCCAGCAAGACCCACTAGTGGTCCTCATTTGGTGGAAGGTGCTATTTACATTAGTGACGAGGAAGAGGAACAAGACGACGATCCTTTCAATACATCGTACGCTGAACAAGTTATTAAGAAAACCACAGTTCTTGAAGAAGACGACGAATTTGATCCCAGAGCAGAGGAGAAAGCTGCTCCGCCCGCTAGACCACCACCACCAACAGCGGTTAAAATAATTGCTAAACATTTAAATGTTGATTTAGATTCGGAAGACTTTGATCCATTTGATACAACTGTAGCTGGAGCTGTAATTACGCTCTCCAAAACTACTCTTAAACAATCGTTAAGTGATCCAGATTTTGATCCAAGAGCTGAAGAATCTACAACAGAGCCTGAAACACAGGTTCAACAACAACTAACAGAAAATACAATTGTTGCACCAAAAATCGAAGAAGATTTTGATACAGCTAGGCGTAAATCTTCGCTTAGTTTAAGTTTACAAAATCATAAATCGGTTGGATTTTTGGTACCCAATCAAGATTTGTTAGGAGCATCTGAAGGAGGTAGCAATAAGAAACCTTTAACTCCTTATTACGCTCCTTCAGGTTCTTCGATTGCTGAAAAGGAATCCGAAGATCCTTTTGACACTTCATACGTACCCGAAAATAAACCAACAGACGTTGAACTTAGGCACCTGGAAAGCGATTTACTATCGAAACCCACATTAAAACATAGTCTATCGGATCCCGACTTTGACCCCAGAGCACCACCAACGCCAGTACCCGCTGAAGATTTATTGGCGGTGAAGGAAGATATAAATACAAAAGTTCTTACACCAGCTCAGGAAAGTAAAGACTTACCAGACTACTCAGGGGAACCGGTAGTTGATCCCTTCGATACATCAATTGCGGCTAATTTGCAACCGGGACAAGCAGAACTTAAACTCCTGGAAAGTGAATTATTACCCGAAAGAAAATCAGATATACCTACCGGGGTATTAGATATTCAAAGCGACGCTCAAGAGTTGGGTTTAGGTGATAAAGTTTTAACTCCTCAATTGCCACATAAACAAATCGTAGTTCCAGCAGAAGTAGATCCATTCGACACTTCTATAGCTGAAAATTTACAACCCGGTGAAACCGAAATAAAACTGTTGGAGAGTGAGCTAATAGAGCATTAAAGTTTGAATAAAAAATAATAGTAGAAGAAAAAACAACAAAATGGCTAATCCCTTTTTAATGGACGATGAGATGGATGGAGTGGATGATCCTACAGTTAATCCATTCCTTATTCAAGCTGATGCAGGAGAATCTAATGATGATAATCCTTTTGGAGCGTCAGACTCAACAGTTAATCCCTTTGCATTTGGTGATGATGCAGATGATGTGGCTGAACATCAAGAACACGCTATCGATCCGGCGATGAGTTTCTTTGGTACTACAATAGAGGCCGAAGATGATGCTTTGAGTATTAAGTCCTCCCAGGATGAGGAAGAAGATAATAAAATAAAGGCTCCACCACCCAGACCATTGCCACCCAAAACACAAGAACTCATCAATTCTGTTTCAAATCAAATGGACGAAACTAGTTCGGAGTTACTAGGACGCATACCGGCAACTCGATCTCCCAGTCCGGTTTCTATGAGAGACTTACACTCGCCTAGTCCTACTCCAGATAGTGGTTTGGCAGATCTATTAGATGTATCTGATAGCGGTTCATCAGGCAACATACAAGGTTTTGATATTAACTTAATAGGAAGTGGCTCAAATAATATGGCTGCCAATGATAATCCATTTGGTATACCTACTGGTATACCCACTATACAGGGAGCAACACCTATGCCATCGCCAGCCAAACAACAACCGCCACGGCCTCCACCACCTAGGCCTGCTCCTCCCCGACCAGTGCCACCTAATGGTGCTGGTCAACAGCCTCCACCAAGACCTACTCCGCCAGTACCACCACCACCAGCTCCACAAAAGCAGGAACAGGAAGAAAACCAAGCCGACTCTGAGGATCTATTTGATATGTTTGGTACTACCAAACCACCAAAACCTCCACCACCTAAGAGTAAAGAGGATATCTTAAGTCTATTTGATAAACCCGCTCAACCTGTGGCCAAACCTGACTTGCTAAGTGATGACATAGTACTTGATCCAACAGCAGCTGAACCTGAACCTGAGACAGCTGACACAAAAACAGATGAAACTGTAATATTTAATTCTGTTTTAACACGGCCAGATGAAAGTACACACAACATCACCTCAGAACCACAATCAGCTACCTACAATAGCAGCCAACCAAATAGAATAGCTGTACAAGAACCAACTAATAAACAACGAGCACCAACACCAGATATTGAAATAACAACTGTTGAGGATTTACCAAGATCTGATGATGAAGATGAACCAGAGCCACAACCACAAGAACAAAAGAAAGATGTACCAGATGTTGTTATTGATACTGCTCCCGATCCTCCTTTTGAAGATGATGAGACTGATATGACCACAAATCAGCAAGTAAGTTCAAATGTCGAATCCGATCAAAGTCCTCCAACTGAATCAGCGGAAACTACTCAAGCTTTGCCAGACTCACCACAAGAAGGTATTTCAGATATTGGAAATAATGAAGTGGATACCGAAGTGCAAGAACGTGTGGTGGAGGAAATGGATACTGGTCTAGATTTTGCACCACCAAGTGGTGCAGGTTCAGCCAACCCTTTCGCAAGTCCTGATGCGGAAGAGGAGACATATCCTCCTGCTGAAATGGTAACAAATATATTTGCTACCGATGATAACGAACTAGTGAATGTACCCGAAAATATTTTCACAAGTTCGGCAAATACTGTAACGGAAAATATTTTCACAAGCACGGCAGATACAATGGTAGAAAATATTTTCACAAGTAGTGCCGATACAGTAGTGGATAATATTTTTACTAGCAGTGCAGACACAATGGTTGAAAATGTATTTACGAGTACAGCAGATACAGTTGTAGAAAATATTTTCTCTAGTAGTGTTGATACAGCGCCCATACCAACGGCTGCTATAAATATATTTGCTGCTGATCCAGAACCCAACGAGGAACCCCAACAAACCTATGGCACAAACATTTTTGCAGAACCCGATGAATTTGATGCATTTTCAGCCAAATTTGAATCTGTCAAAAAAGATAATATTAGTATATTAGATGGATTTGGAGGTGGAGGATCAGGAGCGGTAACACCCACTACTGGAGATGGTATGTAGCATAGTGGTTTTATGTTTTCTATTCTTAATTAAAATATATTTTTTAGCTTGGGGCGAAAGTGCTTTTGGTACTCCTAGTTCAGCAGCCGATGCTTTTGGTGATTCAAATGATGGTTTCGGCAACGAGGATGATGATTTCTATAGTATGCAGGCTCCAGTACGTTCTGATTCTGTAGAATCGGTAGAAAAGGACTTCAATGTTGTTATACGACCAAAAACTGAAGGAGCCACAGCCGTAGCACCACAATTGGCCCCACCACCTCCTACACGTGCTGCTCCTGCAGGCCAATATTCGAATGATGCCAGTCCTGCCGTTAATCCCTTTGAAGATACAGGTTTTCCAGCACCAGCTCAACAGGATGATAGTTCTATGAAACGCACAGATTCTCAAGAAACACCTCAAACTCCGCTATTTGATGAAGATGTTTCTCAACCTTTAGAAGAATTCCCACGTCTTCATTATGTGGGTTCTGGTTGGGAAATGCAACTGAGACAGCCAAATAAAAAGAAAATTACCGGCCAACGGTTCTGGAAAAAAATATTCGTACGTTTGGTTATGCAAAACGATGTGCCAGTAGTTCAACTTTTCAACCAAGCTTCCGATAAGCAACCCTTTCAAGAACTTCCTTTGCAGCCTTCATATTCCGTATCTGAGATAGGAGCACAACAATATGATCAATTTGGTAAAATTTTTACTATGAAATTGCAATACATCTTCTATAAAGAAAGACCTGGTGTCAGACCTGGCCAAGTTACAAAAGCTGAAAGGATCACTAATAAGCTTACTAAATTTGCACAATATGCTATTGCTGGAGATTATGAGGGAGTCAAAGAGTTCGGTAGTGATCTTAAGAAATTGGGTCTACCAGTAGAACATGCACCACAGTCATCACAACTCTTTAAAATTGGTTCAATGAACTATGAAGATATGAAACAGTTTTCTGTTTGTATAGAGGAAGCTCTATTTCGTTTGCCTGCTTTACGTGAACGGGCTTTAACCTATAAAATGGAAGAGGTGCAAGTAACAGCTGTTGATGAAATTCATGTTGAACAAGATATCGAAGGAAAGATAGTGAAACAAATTGCTAGAGTAAGAGTGTTCTTTTTAGCTTTTCTAACAGGTAATTCGAGGAACTTCTATAGTAGGAACGCTGGTGATTAAATCTGTAATTTTGTTTTCTCTAGGCATGCCTTATATAGAATTGGGTGTTAATGACATGTGGCGCCAGGGTAAAGAAGTTGTGGGACGTCATGATATTATACCAGTGGCAACTGAAGAATGGATTCGTTTGGAAGCTGTTGAATTTCATAGTGTAGTTAATCAGGAGGATTATGAAAAGACAAGAATTATTAAGTAAGTTGTAAAAGCTAAAAATGTGAGAATAAAACCATTAAAACTCTTATTTTTTGTCTAGATTCCAGCCACCTGATGCTAATTATATAGAATTACTGCGCTTCCGTGTCCGACCGCCTAAAAATCGTGAACTTCCCCTGCAACTCAAAGCTCAATGGATAGTGACTGGAAATAAAGTAGAACTGCGTGCTGATATTTTAGTGCCCGGTTTCACTTCTCGCAAATTGGGTCAAATACCCTGTGAAGATGTTTCTGTACGTTTCCCTATACCAGAATGTTGGATTTATCTATTCCGTGTTGAAAAACATTTTAGGTGAGTTGTACTAATGAAGTAAATGAAAATACAACTTTTATTAATTAAAATATAATTTTATTTAAATTTTTAGCTATGGTTCCGATAAAAAGTAAAATACCTTTTCTTAATATTTTGCATTTTTCAAAATTTTGCTCAAGTGAATAATTCACTATATTTTCAATACTTATTTTAGATATGGTTCAGTGAAATCTGCTCATAGACGTACTGGCAAAATTAAGGGTATTGAACGTATTTTAGGAGCTGTTGATACAATACAAGAATCTCTGATTGAGGTGACATCAGGTCAAGCTAAATATGAGCATCATCATCGTTCCATTGTTTGGCGATGTCCACGTTTGCCAAAAGAAGGCCAAGGTAAATTTGTAATTTATATTGAAAGTAAAAAAATATCTATAATTTATATATAAAATTCTCAGGCGCTTATACCACTCATCAGCTGGTATGTCGTATGGCCTTAACATCTTATGACCAAATACCTAGTGAATTAGCACCTTATGCTTTTGTCGAATTCACAATGCCGGCAACCCAAGTATCTCATACAACAATTCGCTCGGTTAGTGTACAGGATTCGGATTCAGATGAGCCACCCGAAAAATATGTGAGATATTTGGCGAGACATGAATACAAGTAAGTTTTTAAAGTGGATCATTATTAAAACTTAGTTTTAGATAAAAATGTCACATAACATTGGGTTTCAAATAGCAGATCAAAAAAAAAAAAAAAAAAAAAAATAATAATAATAATAATAATAATAATAATTATAATAATAATAATTATAAAACTTCAAAACATTTCAAGTGCCTTTGACATTTGTAGCAACCAGTTTTAAATTCTACAGCAAAG
This sequence comes from Cochliomyia hominivorax, assembly GCA_004302925.2. NCBI lineage: Eukaryota > Metazoa > Arthropoda > Insecta > Diptera > Calliphoridae > Cochliomyia > Cochliomyia hominivorax. The sequence continues at coordinate 59,353,161 of PYHX02000495.1, read as the reverse complement.
TTCACAAAAAATTCAGTCTGTCATAAAATATATAATCCAAGAATGACGAACAGAAATTTATTTTAATTTTCATAAGAAAATATTTATGTTGCATAGTAACTTACGAAAATCATTTTTAAAAAAATGCTTTATTAAGATACACTTTATTAAGATAGCGTATCTCATGATTTAATAATGTTAGTGCATAAGAAAAAAATACGTTACACCCACCTTTAAGTATATCATTCGACTCACAATCTTTTGAAATTTGGTACATATTACTTTTTCAGTGCAGGGACAAAGCCTATTAAAATTGAACATTTATTGTCCAATATTTCAGGTACCATACAGGAATACATATAAAGTGATTTTAACGAAATTGTACTGAAGTAAGTCTTATAATATTCTAAAACAATGTGCCAAATTATGCGTCGCTCCATGGCTTCTCATAGGTCCCATACAAACCCACTTCCAAATATTAGATAACATTTCTGGTAAATAATATACTTAGAAACAATTAAAAAATTAGAGTCTAAAGGATATAAATTAAATGTGCAAAGAAGCTATTTGGAAGATGGCAAATTATTTCAGAGCTGGATAATTTATGCTGTTTACTCACAAGATTTTATGTTTATTAATTTCAAAAAAGTTTCATTGAAAATTCGGCATCATTTAAAACATGAAATGGGGAACAATGATCTGTTCAATCAATGAGATGTTTTTCATTAAGAGTAGTTGAAATCGAGTTAGATAATTAATAATTTAGAAATTTTATTAAAGACAAATGATTCGTTTGAAGGGAACAATAAAATAGAAACAAGTGTTCTATTCGGCTATGCCGAATTTTCAATATCCTCTATCACAAATGCATACAATACATAAACGTGTTTCTTAAATACAACAGGTACCTTAATGAATCACAAAATTAGTTATATTTTTTCTATTGAACCACAGTTTATTTAAAAAAGTTAATATAAAGAACCGATTTGTTGGTTTTCAAGACAATTAAAAATACTCGATCAAATTTTACCTTGCTCTGTCAATTGTTATGGATGTGAGCGTGCTTATTCAGATTTTGATTAAATGCAAGAATATATACATTATGGGGCTTAGGTGATCCCTTCTTGGCGTTACAAGGAGACGCTTTTCTTTAGAAAAGGGCTTGATCCGTTATTAATCTCAATGTTTTGATACATTCTTTTGCTTCTAAAATAAGCACAGTTCTCTTATGATGAATTCCATATGAAAGATAATAAAAATTATGAAAGATAATAAAATATCGTTATATTTTAATAAATTTATGGACGGAGTTACAGGGTCTTAAAAGACACACTCAGTGGTTTATATCAAAAATTAAGTTAGTTGTTATTTTTATACCCTCCACCACATGTGTAAAGAGGGTTTAATAACTTTGCTGTAACGCCAAGAAGAAACTATGTACTCTTGCATTACATAAATACATGAGTCGTAGGTCTGTTGTTGTCACACTCACTACCACAAATACTTATTATCGTTCTGCAAAATATCCTGTTGAAAACTGTAAAAATTAGTTGAATACAAAATATTTATAGACCGAAATCCTACATAACCTCTTAAAAGTGGAAAATTTGAACATCGATTATGATTTAACGGATTACTAAATTTTCATAAAATTTGACACGCGTATATTGCTTTTTGTGAGAAATTTATACACAAAAAATTTTAGTTAGAGCTCCGGGGAGAAGTATCTTCCTTACAACCAAAACATTTAATATCGCTATCTCTGCAAATAATAAAAGAAATATCATGAAATTTGATATATAGATAGAGTTTTGGTAAAGCATTAATGCAGATTACAAAATTTTTATACAGGCACAGAAGAGAAGTGCCCTTTCTGAGCTGATATCATGAAATTTGGCACATCGATAGAACTCCTTATACGGAAATTTAATGAAATTTATATTTTGGATTATAATATTTCCGGATAGGGTGAGGTTTCCCCTTTACAAAAAAAAATGTTTTAATATCACATATCTCTGGAACTATAACAGAAAATTGAACATGAATATATCTTTAATAAAACTCATTGCAAAATTTTGGTTACGTGAGAGTGAGTGAGTGATACTGTTTATGAACATTTTTAAAATATTTAAAATATAGTATATAAAGTCAAAGTAATTTACATTATTTTTTATTTATTATTAAAATTATCTTTTATTTGCCAGGGTGGGTATCGAAACAACACACGGAGAATCGACAAATGCTTATTTAGCAGCAACTAGACCTATACGCGAAGAACCTGCTACAAAACCGGAAGCTTCACCAGTACCGCCACCTAGTGACTCAGATTCAGACTCTAATTAAGTTTAAATTAAATTTAAGTAAAAAACTTCAAAAATTATAAAAAAACACAAACCAAAAATTATATAAAAACAAATAAATAAGAAAAAATCATACAGTATTTTGTTGCTTACAAGAATAAAAATATTAAATCAAATAGAAAAACTAAAACTTATACTCGTTCATTATACCAAAAATATATTTATAATAACTTTAATTAAAAAATGAAAATAAGCTAAACAAATTTACCATTAAGCTTAAAATATTATTAAAAAAACTAAAGTTCCAAGAAGATTAAAAATGATAAATAAAAAATTATATTAAAATAATTGTTAAATGTTAAAACATATTCATTCCTCGTTTAAGGCCCTGAAAATCCTCTTTAATCATTAACGAAATCGTATTTATATTAACAAACATTTTAAAATTTAAATAAAATTTTTCATAAATTATTCAGTTGAAAAAAAAATTCGAATGCTAAAAAAAATATTTATCCCTTTGGAAGTAAAAAAATAATCATTTTTTTCTAAATAAAATAAAATTCAAATAAATTGTTAAATCTATAAACATATATTAGTTGACAATAACATTATATACATATATATTTATGTCGATCATTAAATAATACTTATAACTAATTCAAACATATTTACATCAAATTCCAAAAAAAAAAAAGAAAACCTAAATTATTTAAATTCATATAAACTAAAATATATAAAAAAGTATTCAATTAAAAAATCATACATAATGAAGTAAAACAAGCACATACATACTTACATACATTCATAAGTCCAAAATAAAAAGTAATGCAAGTAAATTTACCAAGTAGTTGGTTGTAATTGAAATTTTTATGTTATTTTTACACTACAACTGTGTAAACGAGTTCAATCTAGTTACATTCTCAGTAAATAATTATTTCTTTCATTATTCATCTCTTAGCATATTTCCAATTAAATATTTAATCGATTTAGTAACAAAATTCTTAAAAATATCAAAATAACATTTAAACAACAGTGTGTATTAAATGATAAACTTTACAATTAAAATTTGACAAATGATTTAGAAGAAAATGAAGAAAACAAAAATAAAATTAAAAATATGTCAAAATTTTGTTAAATAACACAAGCAATTGATTAAATGCAATATAAGAGAAAATAAATATTAATTAAATAAATGTTATATTAAATAAAAATAAATTTATAGAAAAAAACAAAAACAATTTTAAATATTAGAAAAAATATTAAAAAAAGAAATTTAATAGTTTATATTAATCATATTTATGTAATAATTTTGAATGGAATATGTAATTAATTTTGAATTCATTCGAATTTCTAATTCTTTCCATTAAGAAAATCTTGAGCATTGATTTTTTTTCTCTTTTTAAAAATTTTCTGTTATTCAAATATTAAATAGATTCGACAGAAAATTCACTGAGAATTATATCCCGTATTGTAAACTGATCAGAAGGATGCGGATGATATCTGCAACTTGTTTGAAATTAAAAAAATTAAAAGCTCTGAATGTTTATGTAACCGTAAGTGAGGAAAAATCAATGGTAGACGTATGAACGATTTCAGATCTCGTTTTGGATTTACGAATATCATCCCTGCCAACTGTAACAAAATTTAAATTTTCTGAGAAAATGTTTAGAGCTTTGTGAATTCATCTAACCATGACGAGAATAAAGTGTAACTGAAAAATTATCTCCTGATATGCGTACGATATTTGTCTTATGGAACAGAGCTTCTCAGAGAACATTGAAATCGAATAACTTTGGTCTAAGAAGAAATTTATCAAAAACAAAATAATCCATTATAACTTAAAATTCCGAGAATTATGTAGAGATGTATATTACGTACATTATTTTGATATTCATTATTCATCCATTAATGAAGACAATAGTAAATAGACAATTTCCTCAAAAGTGGAATAATATTGCATCACTTTAGAAATTGTTTAGAATTCCTGAGTGTGAAATTTTAATTCTTTAATATGCATAAACCATCCCATATTTTATATCCACTCATGAGCTACAAATGATCGTAAACCATTGCTGTCGTACAACAATTTAGGACGTGAACCATTTTAAATTATATCATCGACTAAGGTACGATACAAGGGCTTAGGTTTATATTGCAGTTCAAAGCTCATGAACAATCATGTGAATGATCCCGTTTTGATATGAATATACGTGTAAGACAACCAATGCTTTTGTCACCAGTCTTTGTGAGTTATCTTAGTAAGTGATACTTCATAAAGAAAGTCCAGTACGTAGTTACCCAGAAGATTTAAAAACTTTCCTTTTTACAGTTGCAGTTAAAAAAAGGCTCTATATTCCTGGCGAATCTACATGTATCTAATTTAGAGAATATATTTTCGGCCTGTTTGATAATGTATGTCTTCTTATATGACCAAGAAGAATTGCAAGTGATTCTGCGTTGGATGCATTAGCTGCAGAATCTTGCCTGGCTAGTTCTTCGGCCTGTTCATTAGCAAAGCGTTCCCTATTTGTAGGGATTCAATGTAGTGTAATGTTAGACATCCAGATAGCTTTGTCAAATTTTCTTTGTATTGGTCCATTAATAGGAATCTAGTCACATGGGATTTCAGTGATAGAAACGAAATACACTGCATTTGTCAGCAAGTCGATATGAAAATCATATTTGAATATCCTCCAAAAAAGAAACTCTCAGTATATTTCAATTTTGATGGATTAATAAAAATCCGTGGTAATAATTATGTTGTCTGACAGAGTGCTCAAAATCATCGCACGTCCATATGTTCCAAATTTCTAACATTTTTCTGTATTGAGCCTCACAGTGCTGCTTGCAGATATGGACATTACATACAGATCAATAGGGATAAGATGCAGTTTATTTACCACATATCTTTTCTGGTAGCAGACAAAAAAGTCCCGATCTTGTTCCAAACAAATTGAGTGACGTATCATAGGCTACTGTAGCCCTATTAACTTTATACTACTGTAGCCCTACTAACTTAGTTTTGTTAGGATTTACATCTGTTGTCATTACGTTACGTCCAAAAATAATACAATAACACAAAAGCCGAAGATTGTGGTCCTGATAGAATTTTAAGGAATAAATAAAATGATGAGTTAAATTTCTTCGCTTTACAATACAAAAGTCATATCTGCTTGGAATTATAAAGATTTACAAAACTAATGAGAACCGATTTTTTAGACTCTCTTATTTATCTTTATTGAAAGTGTAAGGCACCATTGTGGATATATCGTTAATCGGTTTAGAATCAATCTACAAATGAGGAGTAATAAGTTAGAATAAAAGGATTCTTTTCATTTAACTATCGGGATTTGATACTGTTATAGGTCTCAATGTTCCTGGTAGGATCCAAATGAAAGAACTTGTTGGAAAACAAATATGAGGTTAAATGCATCGCTACAAAAGGCATTTCTGTCTTTTGTATTTTACAGCCGATTTCTTAGGCTCTCGTGATCATCTTAAATATAATGAGACTAAGGAGATATTATTAGACGGATTAAAATAAATCCATAAATGAGGAAAAATAAGTTATAATAAAGGATTAAGAAGGAAGTAAAAATTGTTGTTTAATATAACTATCTCATAAGAAATGCACGAAGTATCGTTTCCTATTTTTCGATACTTTAGGATTTCATGTGAAATAATTAAATTCAAACATCGAAAACTTAGATTTATTTATCTAAGTTATTTATATATTTAGTTCGGAATATTCATTGTCAACTAAAACTGTTTTAATGTATTAAAATAAATTTAATTCCAAGTCCTATAAAGTTTCAGCGAGGGAGATATATATAAATACAATATTCCAAAAATTTAAATTTTACAAGCTCTTTCTCCTTGGTTTCAATTGTTATACCTTAAAGTTTTTCAATTCAAATTTTTACAAATTCCATTGAAAATAAAAAACTGAACATCTTACATAATAATATATGAAGTTAAGTAAAAAAAATATATAAAATAAAATAAAAATTCCAACAATATTTCAATGCAAAACAATGATATTAACCAAAAGAAACCTTAAATCATTAAATTTAAAAATTACCAAAAACAATGTCACTCACTCCTATCAAAGAAATCACTACTCAGTGTTCGTATATTCACCTCCATTAATATTCCCTAAAAAGTTACCAACATTTTGAATTCTTGGAAAGAATATTATTAAAAGAATTAATATAAAAATGGATATTGTAAATGTATTTTATTGTTTAAAATTGAAAATATTAAGGTAATAAAAATATAATTTATATTTGTTATAACAAAAAAATAATAAAACTTGAACTTAAAATTTTATATAAATTTATTATTTATTATTTAAATGTTATTAACTATTAAAACGAATTTAAATATAATGTTAATAATAATTTCCATTACAATCTGATTTAGCAAATAAAAAAAATATTTCAAATAATTCCTTACCTCCCCCCTTCTCACAGTGATTCGTTCCCATATAAAAATCGGCAAATATAGGATATTTATCTCAGAGTTCTCAAAACTTGCACACAGCTATATATTGAAACAATTACAAAAAAACAAATTTTGAAGAAAATCGGTTAAGAATTTAGAATCCTCATATATCCTGAAGTATAGTTAAAATTAAAAATATTGTTCACAATAGCGATCGAAAACAACTGAAATTTTTTAATAATTACTTTTATGTGGTTAAAATATATATTACGTGTTTCTATACCTTTTATATATCCTTTTTATAAAAAGTGCATTAAATTTAGGAGAACTTAAATAACTGGTTCTAAATTATTATGAAAAATTGGTTAAAAGCTCAATACAGGATGTGTTAAAGCATAGTTCTCTTATGCATGACAGATAGCAGATGAACTTATAGGAATACCGATATATGGACCATAGCATAATGCTGTTTTTTTTTTTTTTTTTTTTTTTTTTTTTTGAATGGAGGAATGGGTTAATGGATAATAATCAATATTTTTCGTGTTGAGGAATGAATATATAAAAGGAAAATTTTAGAAAATTTAATTAGAGGTAAAATTATCAAAAGTTTCTTAATATCTATGGACCAATGTTACCTTTTATATATCCTTTTTATAAAAAGTTTAATGCACTTTCCAAAATATGTTTTTTATAAAAAATTTAATGTTTTAAATTTTTTTCTGTAAGCTTTTTTACACTGCAAATTTATCGGTTAATTTGGTTAAGTATATTTAAAGTTATTTAAAAATTACTTTTTCCATATCAGAAATTGAGTATTTTGTAAAACCTGTGTAGAAAATATTAATTTTGTACGAAAGTATGACGTTTACGAAAACACTTTTTTCTCAAACTAAGCAAAAAAAAAAAAAAAAAACGGGCAGCTGTTCTCTTTAAATTATTAATTTTTGAATATGTGTTATTAATAAAGATTAAAAAATTAAAATATAAAAGCAAACGTTTAGCCTTTTTCCGAGTTGAATATATGGTATTTTGTAAGATTTCTGCAGAAAATGTAAAAAAATATTATGTTAATATAAAATCGTTTTCTCAAATTTAACAAAAAACTGGCAGATATACTCTTTAGAATTCTAAGTTTGCATTATTAAATTAAATCCTAAAATTTTAAAAATACAGATAAAATACGATATCAACTATCATTAAATCAAATTTCAGTTCATTATGAATACTTTAATATTTGTATTCGTGAAGCGAATCACTGTGCTCCCTTCACTTCAAACATTCTCAAATTTCATGTTATCAATACATTTTGATATAATTTAGAAAAAAATAATAATAAGACACGTTTTTTGAAAAAAAATTATTGTATATTATATGAATATTTAGAAAAAAGTATATAAAAAGAAAAAATAATAAATCAGTCATTAATAAATATTGATTTCAGCATGTGTTAAATTTATTAAAAAAGAAAAAATGATATAAGAAATAATGAAATAATATTAAATTACTTAAATAAAGCAAAGCATATGTTATACATAGTATTAAATGATATAAGTATAAAAAATCTTAATAAATAAAATATATATATTAAAAATAATATAAATGATATACATACTATACATACATATTATATAAAAAACATACATAAAAATAAAATAATAATAACAAAAATGAAATATTAAAATTATTATAAACCAAAAAAAAAAATAGTTAATTGATGAAATAAATATTACATAAATAAAAATAAATTTGATTTCATATAATTGTTTGATTTTTGTTACCCTCCACCACCTAAAGTAGTGAAGAGAGCTTATTAACTTTATTGCGTATTTCACGAATTACGACATGTATCAAAAAATCTATGCAACGGAGTTTTTACCAAATCCCCCTGACCATGTCCGCTCTAAAATTTTCCAATAAAACCGTTTCACAAGAAAGTGATAAAATTTGAAAACTGTGGGTGAAATAGTTCTTCAGTTACTCTATAATTAATAATTGTTATATATGCAGACAGAAAAGAAGCATAAACAACGTTTAACATATTTGAGATTGAACATTTTTTGCATTAGTTTTTACTTTTGTGGTGAAATATTGTACTTATTAGAATAAATATTTAAAATAACTTCTAAGTAGTAAAATATCAAGTAGTAAAACTTCAAGAATATTCTCAAGAAACTGTATTAACTGTGAAACACTTTTAAAATAATTTTATATTTATTTTTTTCTCTGTGTAAAAGTCGGCTCTCCATTTTTCTTTGTATGACCACATTAACTTCTTACGTAGAACTTATTTACAATAAAATTATTAAAATTATTATCGTACTATGATTCGATCAAGAAAATGATTTGAACTATTTTTTTTAACTCAAGCTATAATAATACCGCTTCCTTTGATTCTAACCGTCCTACATGTAATCCTTACTGGATTGGACTCTTTTTTAGAGAAAATAATTGAGATGAAATGTAAATACCCTCACTTCAATAATTGTTTAGATGTTCGATAATTGAAATTTGCTTTGTATGAGGTTTACCTCTTTTCCTGATCCTATTCGTCCAAATTTGGGAATTTTCGCTGTTTTAGTTCTATTTTCTATATTTTATTTGTATGGAGCTACACTCCTCTATTCCTATCAGAATTTTGTTTCGGGTGTATTGGGGTTATTCTGAAAAAAAAAAATTAAGCAAAATCGGTTCAGTAATTTAGCCGGCTATTAGTCCCAAACAAACAAATGTAGTAAAAAGTTATGGATAGGTCACGGGGAAGAGTATCCTTCTTAAAAACGTAACTTTTAATATCGCTTATCCCATACACGTTATTATTAGACGGGTAAAAATAAATCCATAAATGAGGAAAAATAAGTTATAATAAAGGATTAAGAAGGAAGTAAAAATTGTTGTTTAATATAACTATCTCATAAGAAACGCACAAAGTGTCGTTTCCTCTTTTTCGATACTTTAGGATTTCATGTGTAATAATTAAATTCAAACATCGAAAACTTAGATAAATAAGATATATTTAGTTCGAAATATTCATTGTCAACTAAAACTGTTTTAATGTATTGAAACAAGTTTAATTCCAAGTCCTACAAAGTTTCAACGAGGAAGAGTATCCTTCTTAAAAACGTAACTTTTAATATCGCTTATCCCATACACGTTTAAAGCTACATTCTTGAAATTTTGCATGTATAAAGCTCTTAGAACAAAATATTATAGATAAGGCATGGGGGAAGTGTTTTTGCCTTTTCAAAGAAAATATTTAATATCGCATATCTCTAAAACTGTTACAGGACATTTTATAAAATTGAAAAAATGTCTTACAATTATTTCAGAATCTATCTTCTTTCGGCCTTACTTTTTTTTCGAATTTAAATATCATTTCAGAGTACTCCTTTTATCTTCTGTTAGCTTACTTTTTCCCGAATATGGACATCATTTCAGAAAATTGCTCGGGTTTTGAATCGTATTAATAAGTAAAATCAATTTGTTGCTGTGAAGTATAATCAAGAAAGTATTTTCTGAAAAAAATGGAAACAGTTCAGTTTATAAGACGGGTTGAAAATAATGTCAAAAACTTTGATTTTTCAAATAGTTATCGAATCGCCTTTTAACATTTGGTTGAACGTTGTCTTGATTAAAGTTTATGTCTTCATGTCTGGATAAATATTCTGTTTGTTTTGTGCTGTTTAATCCCTTAAAACCATATCTGTAGTTTTCCTAGCTATTTTATTGACCTGTTTTTATAGTGGTCATTCCTACTTCCCACTTCCCGCTGATATTAAACTAGTTTACAGCTCTTTTTATTGTGAGAGATTTCATTGAATCGTATAAATCTCTACGAGACCCATTGGTCTGAGATATATACGGTGATTATTTTGTAAATTTTCTTTCTGAAAGTGTCAATGATTTAGTATTGTTCTTTTTGGGATAAAATTGAGTTTTAAAGAAGGATCTGAGGTATTACATTTTAACTACGACTCAAAATTACTCTCTGATTTCATTTAATGGTCTTCGTCCAATTGTAGTGTACATAAATACTTGATCATTATTTTTACTCAAAAATACATCATCTTTGAGTTGAGTGATGATGGCTTCATACAAAAAAAATAATAATATGGTATATGGTATTTTATAATCAGATTTTACCGACTATAACCTCTAACTTGTTTAAAAAATATTTAGAGCAGATTGATCTAAGGGATGTGAGGTGAATGGAAGCTGTGCCGAAGAAAAACTGATGTCATTGAAACTCGTTATTACATAAAACCATTTTTACAAAACTTTTTACACTACAATATTTTATTTTCCCTTTCTTAACTTCCATTATTTCTTAATCCTTTGGCACTTTCTTTTAAAATTCCCCTTCTTATATTTTTGTTTGAAAGAAAAAAGTCATAATCTTAATTATTTTCCTTTTATGTTCTGAATCCTTTATTTCATTATATTTTGTATAAATATATTTTTTAATAAAATGTAGTTTTATTTATACAATTGCATGTTAAATGTTTATGTATACAAGAACATTTAGTGTTAAATACTTAAAATCCTCTTACATTCACATACATACATTAGTATGTATTAAGGATATTTATATAAAAATAATTATTACACTATGACCTACACATTCCCAGTACATGTGTTAATATAATCACGAATTTATCTGTTTGTTTTTTATCTTTTTTATTGCAATAAAAATTATGAGAAACAGAAAAAAACATTAAGAAGTCTACAAGTTAAAAGGGCACAAATAGAATAAATTCAGAAAAAGAATAAAACTTTAGTAAAATATTATTCACATACGCACGCACGTATAAATAAATCACCATGCACATAAATAGTATTTAAACATTCACTCATATATTGCACAATGAGACAAAAATTCAAAACAAATAAGAATTCCACATTTTGACCAGTAAATAGACCGCAACTGTTACACATATTTATAGCAGCTACAAAAATAGTTTCCGAATCTTAATAATTAACACGAAGGTAAAAACATTGCGTCTAAAACGTTCCCAAATGTACCAAACTGTTACAACTGTGTACCAATTCGAAAGCATGTATTTGGACATGACCTTCCCTTGATTAGGAGCGAAACGTATCTAAACTCCTACCGTCTTTGGTTAACTCCAAACGAGCCTAAAAATATATACTCTTCTCGCTATTTGGACATTCAACAAAATGTTCTCCAAGGAGCCACACCAAAAATCAGATTGGAATCGAAGTTTAAGGTGCACCAAACTACCTTTGTACCAGATAAAATTCTCTGATTGAACTACTACCACATGAACTCCAAACAGTTGGACTTAAGTCTCTGATCAGACTTCGAACCACAGACAGTTTAGGACTGGTTGACCAGCGCTTCACATACCCACACACATCAACAATTAATGGACGTTTTATTCAGTATAGTTTGGTATTATTGGCTCACCACTGCATATACTAAAATAATTCAACAATAAGGTAAAAAAATGCCAAGCTAACATTGAACAGGCTTTAGCCTCAGGTTTGACACCAGGAATTGACAAAAGAAATATTAGGGATAGGAACCTAGAAAGGGGAATTAAATAATTGCTCTAAATTTCAATTAAATTGGTTCAAATTTAGGAGTTTTAAAAAGTAGAAAAGTTATTCCTGGAAAGAGATTTATATGAATTGTATAGTCGCAGCATAATCCTCCTTTCGTGCATTTACTCATTTCAAAATAAATGTATGTTACAATTCATAAATTATGTTTAAAATTGCGACCTATATGGCATCCTCATGTCGGGTTTTACAAAATTTTGCTGAAAAATTTGGAAAAAGTTATCGTCTAAATTTTGAGGTGATGTCAGATGTCGCTCTATAAATTCAAATTTTTATTCCAAATGTGTATTCGATATGTTCAATAACCTGATATGTTCAATAACCTGATATGTTCAATAACCAATCACATTTTGAAGGATTTGATATTGGTATTACTTCAGATATCGGTTTGTGATATACATTATAGAGAGTATAAGAGACTACGGGTAACATTACAAAAATGAATTCAGTATGGAATAATTAATTGAAAAAAATCTTAGCCCATTATGCATTGCATAAAGATGCACAAACGTCTGAAGTAAAGTACCTATAACTGTGTGTGTGTGTTTTTTTTTTTATAAAACGTGTGAGTAACAGTACAAAATTATTAAAAGGAAACGAAACAACTAAGTAAAAGAGGGGCAAATAAGCAATAAAGAATACCATTTTTCATAAGGATTTTAAACAAAAGTATTTTCTTTACTTGGCTGTTTTACAAGCTTTTAAACAGTGGCAAACAAAAGTAACCCATATTTCCCACTTGGAACGTAATATTAATTCAAATAAGATCTTAAAATTTTTAATTTCATGCTCTTTTGAGTTACTTTTGTTGTCCACTGCACACGTTTAACTTGCTTGATGCACTTTTGTAGAAAATAAAATCTTTATGAGTGTCTGTTTGAATGTCTGTTTAAAGTAGAAAACTCAATGTCTCAGTCGGTGATGTACAACGCAAAAGGCACTTAAGGATATTAATTAAATTTTATTTGTGTATTATGTAATTACTACATGAATGTATGATGATGGATATTCTACGCACATGTATAAATGTATTCAAATTAGGGTGCTTAATATTGTTTATCCTTCTGTGAATTTTTTCAAAGAATATAAAAGATCCTTTAAAATCTTGATAACAAACGGAAAAATATAAAGTCTTAACACAGAATTATTGATATGACCTTTCAAATTTTACTCAAGGAGTTTTAATGACAGCTATTTTAAAACCAAATTAATGACATTGAATACCAAACTGAAAGACTTAAAAATTTGTAACTGCTCCCAGGCACATAATTGATACACTAAACGAATACTTAAAAATTAGGATCATTACTATTACGGAATTTAACACTTTTATTCGTTGATTTACGAATGGTGAGGAATTAGAGAAAAACCATTATGCTTTCCAAATAGAGGTTCGTGATCTATCTGGGCTGTTATTTTGATGTAAGAAGCTATAATTGAAAGGAACGAACCATTGAGTACTCAGACCCAAAGGTTTTATGGACAATAGAGATGCAAAAAATCTAGTCAACAAAGTAAAAGTTTTACTGGATATAAGCGAGACACTTTAGGATGATCCAAATAAATAAAAGTGACTTAAGTAGAATGCTGCGAATTTATCGGTCACTCCACTCTACGATTACACTTATGTCACATTGTAGTAATTAATATAATGCATGTGGGGAGTACATCGAAACGATGAATTTTTTCTCACTCGAAATAATGCACCGAACTTATTTATGGTAATAAAAAAAAATAATTAAAATATTTTAATATTTAATATATAATAATTAGAATTCTATTCCGGGAAGACATTTGTATGGGAGATACCCTAAATATTAGATCGAACCTGACGACTTTCAATAAATAACGTCCTTGGTTTAATAAGTAATATGTGCCAAATATGTGCTATCAAGATATAGCGACCCGTAGAGAATGCACAATGTTTATACTGAAAGCTACACGAGCTGTCGGACGGTCATCGTACAAACGAATCAGGAAGTGAGACTGAACCTATCGCTATACTTAAATTATAAAAGTGGTGGTCCAATGAAAACGTCAATCATCAATATTTTCTGGAGAATAAAACGCTTTATTAATTTAAACTATTTGCGACATACATAAATAATTTGATGATAAGTTGTGACCCATAATTGGTACCGTGCCATTTGATTGGACCACTTTCTATCCCTCAAAATTTAGGTATTTTATTTTGTGTGTGTTAAATAAGAAAATAGAGGGTGAAATTATCTCTAACATTCAATAACAAGTGATTAATAATAGAAAATATTTAAGTAGGGTCGTATTAAAGTTAGGTTAGGTTAAAAGAACAGCATGTGATAAAATCTGGAGGTTTATTATGATTCTTTTTTGATATTTTTATTTACTTTCTTCTTATCTTGTTCTGCCTTCCATATAATTTGTGTATGCTCTCCAGTTAGTCGCCGTGACGAAATTCTGCAATAACCAAGGATTAATGTTTCTGATGGTCTAAAAAATGGGATCCAAGTACATTAAATTTTCTTCAAGATTAGACTAGGCATTTACGTAAAAAATAAAAAATGCTCAATAGCTTCCCTAAACGATTTATTGCATTATATCACACAAATAGCTTATGGTTTCTCCAAAGTTTTTCTGCTGAGAAACATTTTATTTACCCCAGTGTGAAAAGAGTAGTTTTTGACGACTACTTCTTATAAATATCCAAAGATGCAACATTTACTATGAATTTCAATGTCGCTGTGACAGTTTATTTAAGGATTGGACTTAAACTGTTTCTAAACATTCGGCCGCAATAAATGGCAAGTGTAAGAGGCAACATTTATTGTTCCCAATGTATTAAGTAGAATCGCTATCATTCGCTAACATTACTGGGTTCAATGATTTAGGCGAAGAGAATAATAGAAGTTCCTGAAGACAAGTCGGTTGAAACTAAAATAAAAATCAGCAGATAAAATAATAAAGTTATCGAGTATTTTACTTCCCATAGTTACTTTAGTAACTTCTATATTTGCCCATCTCTGCTAAAACATTTTTATATTGTGGTTTTTGTAAATTTAAACATTTTACTCATATGAGTAAAATTTTCTTATAATAAGGTTACAGGATTATATTTCTGAGAATTTCTTTTTAATATCTTTTATTTTGTTCTTTACTTAAAAAGCACAATAAACATTTATAAAATTGAAAAAGATTTTTCTTAACTTGTACTTTGTAAAAAAGCTAAAAGAAATATATTAAAAAGAAGGAAAAGCTATTTCATTGCTTGAACTTCAATGATAAATTGTTTAAAGTTTGGCGTAGACAGACTTTTACCTTCCTCAACTAAACTTTATACAGGAAATCATAGCATAAGGCAATAGCACAACCCTAGTTCATGTCCATTGAAATGAAAAATTTGAGTTGAGCTTAAGTTTAAAGTATTTTAATACGTATAACATTTTTATTTTATAAATTATGATAAGATTTTACTTGTTTTTGTTTTTGGGTTAAATAACACTGATCCATTGTTTCATTTCAATTCAAAGTCTACATCATTCCAATTTATCTCTTTATTTAACATAACCATTTATTTCCTACAAAACACTCATACACATTAGTAAATTTATATTTCATGTTGGAGTATTGGTTAGATATACAGCTACAACAACATACTCGTTATAACGTTTTGGTCTTCTTTAAATGTAACCGCATGTTTTTTGTTCCTGATGTCGGAAAAAAGTAACATACATAAATAAACGAGGAAACTTTAAAATGTGAAAATGTATCCACCCACCACATGAATGTAAGAATACACTGAGATAAAATAACAATGGACCTATTTCATAAAGAAAGATACTGTCTGGAACAGATGTTATTTAGAAAGAGCTAGATTTGGGCTATTAGTAGTGTGATTCAAAACTTTTCACCAACTTTTTCTCAATAAATTCTGAAAATCTTAATTAATGTGGTCGAAAGATGTCATGGTGATGTTGGCATTACGGATATTTGATCTCAGTATTATCGGACTTCATATTTGGCTTTCAAACTCGGCAAGTGATGATAATGGTTTGTGAAATTTTAATGATTTATAATTTCAAAGTTCTAGAAAGGTTAGAAGGTACTTCAAGGTTTTCTAGATCAAGATATAACTGAAAAAATATTTAAGAAAAATTTAAGGATTAAAAACCGATTTATACTTTTTTAAGTTAAGTGTACGATTAAGATATTTTTTCAAATTCTATACTTTGCTTATTTCTGATAAGGTCATGAAAGTGTTCTCCTTTCTAAAAAATAATTAGAAAAAAAGCTTTTTCATTTCAATATTTAGCCCTTTTCTCATATATCCCCAGAATACTGTAGTCCTTTCTTATTCAAAATATTCGTAGTACATTTAAAATACACATAACATAATGTAAAATGTTTTAAAAAATATTATGCGTATGTGTTCAACAAAAAAGAGAAACGAATAATTTCGCATGAGTATGTGTTAGTATATTTAAAATAAAGATTTGGTAAAGGGATTTACCAATGGATTTGTGTATTTCGACTTTAAAATAAATGTACATTTTCATATATTTTAACATTGTATGAGGTTTTTCTCTCTTATGTTTTCATCTCTAAATTTGTGTTAGTATATTTTTAATAAAATTCCAGTTTCCACTTAACAGGAATGGTTGTTAGTGTAAGAAGGAAAATACCCATGGTTTTCCGAGTTACGAGTATGAATGTCATTTCAATAGCAGTGTAAGTTTATGCAAGATAATTTTTATTTTTATGTTTAACCATTTATTTTGTTTGTGAGAAAAATTTAATTAAATTAAGTATATAATTTATAAAATAAAATACAAAATAAAAACAAAATAAATTGTGTGTTGTGTTAATGATTTCAAATAAAAGTATTTTGTAATGAACAATTCAAATCGAGCAATTTAAATTTAATCATCCAATTTCACTGGGTTTATATAGCTAGAATATGTCTTTCAGACGTAAATTATACGGACAAAGAGGTTTTCATATCATAATTAACAGTGGGACTGAATCGTTTTTTTAATAAATCTGTAAATTTTGATCGACTGGATGGATTTGAATGAAATTTAACATAGTGATAGCAAAGGAGTTAAGTCTCGGAATTTTGGGAGATTAGAATCCATATGGTCTCCATGGACAGAGTTGAAGGGGTACAAAATAGGATACCGCGGACACTCAATTTCTTTAATATGAAGTATTAATTTGTTATAATAATAAAAATTGAATTTATTTACCAAAAAAGAACAATATCATTACGATTTGATTGTAAAAGCTTTTCACGTTGAAGTTTGTTGAGAAGCGCAAATTTATACAAGATATTTTCCCCTATTGTTGTGTAATGCTCTGTTGAAATTGATTACAGAGGTTCTGTACAGAGGCTAATTTAATAGCAATTAATTAAAAGCGAATTTGAATTGAAAAATTAAACGACAACCTTTAACTTAACCCTAGAAATATCTAAGCTGTCCTTGATCTTACTGTGAAGTAATCTAAGATATTCAAAGGACTTGTGTAAAGCCAAAAATGAATTATCTAAGATCCCAGAGACGATACTTTTTCAAATCAAATCAAGATCTCTGTTGGTTGAATTATCTTCGTTTGTTTTTTTTTTGGTATCCTAACATCCACAATAACTGACAGATCTCTATGAAGTTTGGTTCAAGAATACGTCATTGTCCTAAAAAACCTTCTATTTAAGACGGGCAAAATCGATTCAGAAGATAAATTTTATAGATCCATAAATGATTTATATATTTTTCGTGCACTCTAATATTGACTTTAATAAGAAACGTTACAAGCTAAACATTTTTTGTTATGTTCCCGAGGCAGGGGCCCGCATACTTCTATATCCTTATTATCGCATATAACAGAAAAATATTTAAGAGTACGTAATTTCAGGATAGGACTTTTTAATTTTGGAATAGTTGAATATAGCATTTTTAATTGTAAAAAAATCATTATGTAAATAAAGTCTTAGAAATAAGGAATTGGTAGAATATAAATGTGATATTCTATTGGAAAGCTTTGATGTCTCCAGAATTAATCGTTTCATACATAAAATGTTAAGAGCAAATTATTGAATACCTCAGGTAAATGTCTTTATTAGACCATCTTAATTTTTTTTAATTTATTGTCTTCACTCATCCATGAATTCAAATTCAACAAGTTTACAAAATTGACCATGTTAACTGTTCTCTAACAACACAAACATATGAAATATCTATTATATGAAAATCAATAGGTTTCACTAAATGAAAATAGATACGAATGAAAAATTCTAACGAATCGCATGAATGTGGTTTACACAACTGTGGTTACTAAAGTTCTCTCAAATAAATCAACTTGTTTTTGTAGTTATAGGGGAACAAAGAGAATGAATTTATATTTTTGTAGGTTTTGCTTCAAAAAGCTTATAACTTCCTATTCTGATCATAGTAAGTGGGAAACGTTTGTATTGAAAGCATTAAATAGATTGATTCTCGCATTGATTCATAAACTTCAAACTGGTTTAGAAAAACCAAACAATCAACCAAAAAAAAAAAGAAAGTAAAGGACAATAAAAACAAATAACCAAAAATACATTCACCCACCCACCTGTATCCTCATAATCATAAAAAATTCAAATTATCAAACAAACACAAACGAACAATTTCGATATACGAATAACAAAATGGAACAATTAAAATCCAAAATAGCTGTGGTAACTGGTGCTAGTTCGGGTATTGGTGCGTGTATTGTAAAAGATTTATTAAAAGCACAAATGATTGTTATCGGTTTGGCCCGTCGCATTGAACGTGTCCTTGAGCTAAAGCAACAATTTCCCAGCAGTGAACAGCAACAACGTTTGCATCCCATAAAATGTGATGTTACAAATGAACAAGAAGTGGAAAGTGTTTTTAAGGAAATCATGAATAAATATGGTTTCATTTATATATTGGTCAACAATGCTGGCTGTTTGCATTTGGGACAATTGTGTCAAATGCCAGCGGCACATATCGAACAAATGCTAAAAACCAATATTGTGGGTGTTGTGAATTGTACACGTTATGCATTTGACTCGATGCTTAAGGGTGGTGGGGATAAATCAGGTCATGTTATTTTAATTAATAGTATATTGGGACATCAAGTACCAGTTTTACCAGGACATGTGCCTTCCTTAAACATATATCCAGCTACAAAGTATGCACTGACAGCGATTAATGAAATATATCGCCAAGAGTTTCGTGAATTGGGTTCAAAGGTTAAAGTAACGGTAATTGAATGTTGTTAAATTGTGAAAGTGAGAGTTCTTGTGTTTAAAGTTATTTTTTTAATTAAATTAGAGCATTACTGAATTAATTTCCTGAAGAACAAAAGAAAATTTGTAGAGGAATTATTTTGGCAGGCCAGAAGGATGTTTCACGAGCAGTTTATGTTTGCCTTACCTCACCAGCTCATGGTTCATATTTATGAATTAATTATACAAAGCCAAATGGGTGATATTATTTTAATGTATTATAAATTCAATATTAAATCGAAGTTAAATATTTATTATCATGCGTAGATTTACTTTGAAACCTAAAATATATTTGAAGGATACCAAAGATATGCTATCGCACACTACATTCTATATTTTGCCTGTATTGATGACATATTATCGAAAAATTATTTAAATAAATCTTCTCACTTGAAATATGTAGAAGAAAAATTATAACGCATTTGTCGAGATTATGTAATATCAGAATATATTTAAAAATCTAGTATCAGTAAATTGTTTGAATTCAAAAGAGTCTCTTGATATCGACTGTTTGTCAGCGGCTTGCATTACAGCTTTTATAAATCAGGCAGTATCTAAATGGAAGAAAAGTGTCGACCCTTTAGATTTATGTTAAAAACATTTACAATGTGAAAAACTGTCCAGCGTATAGTGACACCAAAAAGTCTAAATTTTAATTATCGTTTGAAATAACGAAATAAATTCTACCAACGTTAACTTAGTTAACCATTCTTATCTCATGCTATTCATGGCTTCTCTTAACACGGCTGACCACCCGTATGCATTACCAAGCATCGACCTTGCCAGTGCTAAACTATCTGGCAAATGCCATTGTTGGCATAATTATTGTGACCAGAAATTCAAAATCAATATAAAAATCGAATGTAATCGCTATCTGGTTTAAAAGATCTCAGAATTTAGTCGTTATTACTAAAGTTACATAAATATCTCTTGAAGATTTAATGTTCTGTTTACAGTCAGTAAAGATTCAGAAATCTTGGCTGTTGGGACTCTACAGTCATTCTTTAGTCTAATGGAAACTCTAATACTATTCTATCTACTTTAATTCTTCCACTTGGAGCATCTGTCTACACCCCATAGATCCTAACGTCAGAGTCGTGTTCCTTGATTGTTCCATTGGTTTCGGAAATAGTTATCGCGAATACTATTCCAAAAAAAGGTTTCAAAATGCAATAGTTGATTAGTGCGGAATAGTCCAGAAAGCGAAAGTGACCGTGGTCCCATATGTACCATGGACTTCCAGCAAATAAATTAACAGCTGCCTGTTGACATTTAACATCCATTGGTGGAATAGTTCAGAAAGCGGAAGTGACCGTGGTCCCATAGATTAACAGCTGCCTGTTGATATTTAACATCCATTGGTAGGTAATGTAGCATTACAAGAAGAACATTCGTCAGAGTCGTTCGCAGTGCTTTGTCAACAGAATGATCAATATCTTTGCGAAGAA
Source organism: Cochliomyia hominivorax (assembly GCA_004302925.2). NCBI lineage: Eukaryota > Metazoa > Arthropoda > Insecta > Diptera > Calliphoridae > Cochliomyia > Cochliomyia hominivorax. The sequence goes on along the minus strand of PYHX02000495.1, from coordinate 59,332,147 downwards.
CATTATACCATATATTTTATTTAAGAAATTTGTTTTGCATGTCCAGACAATTATTAATACTAGAAGTGCATTAGTGACTTTATCAAATAGAGGTGAATTCATCAAGGACTACGGAATTAATGAATAAGTGTGCCAATTTTTATCGACATAGTTCAAAATTGTGACGTGTAGACTGTTTATAACATCACAAGAACAGCTCATCAACCAAATAGATGGCATTCTTAAATCGACTCTGAAAAGAATTTGGAGTCGAACGATATGAAATGATGGATGGCGACTAAAGTCTAGTCAAAGAGGACCTGATTAAATGAATCATTATGTAAATAAAGTCTGATTAAAGTATTTCTAAAGTTAACTAGGTTCTATCTTAATTAGACTAGATAATGGTTTAGTCAAAGAAGACATGTATAGTCCTTGTCAATGAAGACATGAAGTTATGAGTAGAGTCTAGTCAAAGATTATAAGACATGAGTCTAGTCAAAGTGGACTTTCTAGAATCTGGTCAAAGTAAATTTGATTATACTCTAGGTAAATTAGACTCCAGGTCTAGCAAGAAATCTAAAATCGTTTTTATATACTTATCTAAAATCAATTTTATTTTAGCGCAGTATACGGACTCGTCTGTATTTCAGTTGTTAAGGTAAATAAATTATACTTTAAGAAGTATTCCCTTTTGATCAAAAAGAATGTCAGCGTCAAAACATCCACACAATAATTTATAGCAAGTGGTTGCAAAGTCATTCAATTTATTTTTTAGATCTGTAAGGGATTTAAAATTCTATAACTGAAATTTTTAAACACATCAACAAACATGAAGAAATATTTTGCTATTTTTAAAATTAGACACACACACATATAAATATGTATTTATGTATGCACGTGGTAAAAATGTTACTGTCAGTATAAAAATAATAGTTTAGAAACAAGTCATATTTGATATACTTGCAACACGTGTGGTGAAAATATAAATGAATTCTGTTTACAAAAAATAAATTCAAACTTAAATAGAAACATTAAAATCTTTTCTTAAAATATATCGATTTTTGTTTTTCTAAATATTTTTGCAGGATTCTAAAATTATTAAATTGTTTTCGTATTTTGCAACAAAAAAAAAAAAAAAAAAAAATACAATGGTTTTCTATATTTTCGCTTTCTAACTAAAAGAGCTCTTATCCTTGAACTTGTTCGTATAAAAGAATATATTATTTATTTTGTTGTTTTCATTTGAAGCATATGAAATATTTCAGAATTCTATACAATTATATTTCAGTTATAACATTTTGATGGAGAAAACAAACTGTTTCATTTATTTATCATCCCTACATTTGACGTAGGAATGTTATATATTTTTCTTAACGTTTGTTACAAAAGAATCGAAATATGAAAACTTAAAATTGTATATTGGTCTAAACGGAAATAGGAAATTGCATTTAAAGAGGAAAAAATCGTTTGTTTGATTATATAACAAAAATCGCTTTAAGAAAATATTTAAGAAAATATTATAGACTTAAATATCTCTGATCTTGTGTTTAATTTCTTTTGCCTAGATTATAGCGCATTTTTAATTACTTTGTAGTCTAGTTAAAAATTTTGCATTTTTAATTCTTCCCTAAAACAAAACTTTTTGTTTTAAGTTTATTTAACTATTCAAGAATGTTAAGGTCATATGTTGTTTAAGAGCTTTTGTGAAACCCTTTTCTGTAGTTCTTCGCAAACAGGGCTAACATTTTTTCAAGTAGTTTATTTACCACTTTTGTGTTATTTCTTTCTTTTCCCTTCTAAACTTTTTATTTTATACTTATATGCATTTTGAAAAAAAGGTGAAGTAGTTTCGCTGTTATTATTAAAGTAATAAAGGTCATGTTGCAATTAAATGTACTTTAATTAGATTTTAAATTTATTTAAGCAAATCTTACTAAAAACTAAATGAAAGGTAGAGTCAAAAGACTTGACTACTGACATGCAAGTCAGAAGAATTGAAACGAGTCTAAACAAAATAAATTTGTTTTGAGTTTTGTTCAAAAAGAACTTAAGTAGTCATCCTCCATTAATAAGAGTTGAGTCCAATAGACTTTATTAGAGGATACTTGACGAGTGTAGTCAACTGCACTTGGTTAGAGTCTAGTGAAAATACATTTGTTTAGAGTCCTGTCAAAGTAGAATTGACTAAAGTCTAGTTAAAGTGGACTTGACTAGACTCTAGTCAAAGTATACTTGACTTATGTTTAGTCAAATTACACATAGCTAAATTAAGATTAATTAGATTTCAGTGAAATAGACAAAGTAGACTTGGCTAGTGAATGCAGCCTTAACTAGAGTCTAATCAAGTCTACTTTGACTAAAGTTAGACAAGTTAACTTTATCAATTTAATTCTTTTCGACTTTTTCTTTCTCTCCAAAATTTATTTTTCTCGTTTTTTAATTATAATTTGTTGTGAAAAATGTTTAATTTCCGCTATCAATTTTTTCATGTCTGCTGACGTTATTTGTACTTATTTTTGGCAAACTAAAAATAATTTCATAATTTCGTTAACATTGTATTTTTCGTTTTTAATTTGTTTGCTGTAAAACTGTCTTTATTGTTGGTTTCTGTCATTTATGTTCATTTCTATTTTTTGTCCTTCTTATTTCCGTTTCATATAAATTTATATTCTTGTTTGTTATTTGATGACATTACCGAAATTACTGTTGGTCATCACGATAAATTGGAATGAATTGTAATGGACCAAAGTTCTCTTAAAGTTGGGTACAAAATTTTAATTGTTGTTATAATTAGATTATGACGTCATATTTATGATCATAAATTTTATTTATTCCATGTTATAGTTTCTTATTATTGTTGTTGTTGTGGTGTTTTAGTTGGTATTAGTTGTTGGTCGTTAAGGTGTTCTGGTTTAGTTTCATTCAATTTCTTTTTTGCTTCGACCAGTATTTTTTTCTTAAATTAAAATGGTTGTAATGTTACATTTATGGATTTTGTTTGTGTATGTGCATGTGGGGATTTATGTATGTGTTATGTTTAGTACATGTATTTTTTCATTTACATGTGTGTACAAAAATGCTTTTAATAAAGGAAATAAAATGTTTTTAAGAGTATATAAATATGGTTTGTATATGTATGTGTTTTATGTGTTTGTTTTGGTGTTATACTTAAATGTGTGGGTAATTAAGGGTTTTTAACATTTAATACAACTTGTGACTATAGTGTTGGAATTTTATTGCCTTAACATGTTTGCTACACAGATGGGCAATTTTTGCAAGGACAATTTGATTATGAATTTTATTTACTTCTCTTTTAATTATTTTCCTTATCATTTCCGTGTAAGATCCTGCTTTTAAGTTCTTTGCTTAGTAGCTCTTTTTCATAAGGACATATTAATGGTAAAAGATTTAAATGGTCTTAATATTAATTGATAGTGAACATTAAATTATATTTAATGTAAATAATGGTTTATAATTATCATTATAATTACGTTATTTAAAGAATTTATCTTCACGAAATGCAAACTTAAATGTGACCAAAATTAGTGATAAAGGGATAAATTGTAGAAACCTATTCAACATATAGAAAGTGATGACAAAAGTAATTATATAAAATGATAAATAATGACACTTGGAGACGTATTGTACCACCATCTTAACTAAAGGAGAGTTCATTGTTATATATTTTATTATTTTTTAATGAATGATCAATAAGATAAAGCAATCAGATATCTATCTGAAATCGTAGTATATTAAGAAAGAGTTTGTTTTAATTGGTTTGGTAAATAAAGAAATCTTTCAAAATTGTTTTTGACTTACAAATTATGTATGTTGTTTGTATACTTAATATTTTCGAAATATAATTTTAAATTATAATTCATACGCATCTATGTTCTGCACTTTGAATGAATTTGTTTTTAACAAAATATAAGATATATAAGTTTGACAACATATTTTATAACTATTGCTTATGGCTTGCGCTAATAATAACAAATATGGTGTTTTGGAGAGTAAACAATTTCCAATATTCCTCAGAGTTCAATAGATGCTACATAAACTTATGCATTATTCAGTGTTGAATTTTAATTTGGAAGAGAAAGGTTACTGAATTATATGTTATTGTTATAAGCTTAGGATTTAAACACATTGTTATTATAATATAGTGAACAAGGATTTGATTAAAAATGGTAAATTTCGATCCGCAGAAAAATTTGACTCGAGTGTGGTTAAATATACTAGATTAGAATAACTATGTTGAAGTACGATTATGAATGTCGCCATGTTTATGTGTTGACTTTGGTGGATCAGTGTTTTTTGTTTTCAGGGACGCCATGATAATGATTTGACCATTAAGCTGTTGATTCATATAATATATAAAATAAAAATTTTCTTTGTATAAGTGAAATAAAGTAGGCAATTTAGATGTTAAGAAACAACAAGACAACAGGCAAAACAAAAACTAGTGAAACTATAGATAATATTTTGAATAATGTTTTTTTAATTGTATTAAAAGTTTTAAAATTAACTTTATAAACTAAGCGTATACATAATGTGTACCTTATTTAATTGGAAAATATCACTTATACGCTATTTTGTTTTAGATTTAATTCTTTTCTAAATTTATATATAATAAAGATATATAAATACATTTATAAGAATAAAACTACAATACATCTAAATTGTATTAAATTTGTTATATAATATATACTTTCCGAATGATAAATATCACTCATACGCATTTTTGTTACAGATTTATATTTAATGATAAATTTAAATAAATAAATTTAATAACAACCCTTATGGAAAGTGGATAAAATTTATTTTTAATTATATAACAAAGTGGGTATGAGTGATATTATTTCATAATTGTAAGTATATATTAAACATAAGCTCAACATACCAACTTTAGTACAATTTAAAAACAATTTTAAACAGAAATTAACATGATTTGTAATATTGTTAAGAATGCAAAATTTGACCGGGTGTACAAATTAAAAACAAAAAGAATTGATTTATTGTAGAAAGTATTTTTTACAAATTCCACTGTGGTTTTGAGGTTAAAAAATATATCATATAAAATTTTCTGTAATAGAGCATATGAGCGTTCTACAGAAGTCGAAACAAGTGTCAGAAGAATAGGGTCTGAGTTGCAACACGTGTGAGACAAATCTTCTTAATCACTATTCTACAAATGATTTTTATGCAAAATTTTAATTCAAATACTTTAAGTTCTTTTTTATGTGAATATATTGATTCTCTATGAACATAAAGCAAATATATATCTAAATCAATTTAGCTACTTTCGTTTGTCTGTCTATTTGAAAAATTGTTCTAATTCGATGAACGAATTTTGTGTTATTTTATTAAGCAGCCTCTTAATTAATCATCATTTCAATAACAAATAAGTTATAGACCGATATCTAAATCGAAAGACGAACTTTTTCATCATTTTTATATTAATCATTTGGATTTTAATAAAATATTTTAAATCGGTACAGTGCGAAAAAGTTATTGGCTTTTGCCAATTACTTTTTCACACTAAACAAAATGAAAAAGTAATAATGTTAATGTTACATAAATTTTCATAATAAGAAAGTATATAAAGAAATTTTAAATCCCATATTTCATGCTTAAAAAATTCCTTATTGTGGATCAATTCTATTTAAATTCAGCAAAATTCCGAGGCTTTTATAGAATATTAGATCATGTGATAGCTTACGACCTTTTCGATGACATTTTGTCCAGTTATTTCTTATTTTTAACCTACATCATCAAAAGTAGTGTTGAAGAAATATAAACTTGTCAATCCGTGTGTAATGCTAAAAAGAATCACCCAAAAACTTCATAAAGTATATATACTTTTGCATCAAATCGAAATCTAAGCCGATATTGATATGACCGTCTGTCTGTCAACCTGTCTATTGGAGACACTCTTATCCCTAGAATAACTGTCCAAATTCCACGAAAATTGGTCATAATACTCGCTGTTGTTCCAATAAATTTTTTATTTAAAACCAGCTATATTGAATTAAATCACTGAATTTGGATAGAATTTAACCATAACATACAGCTATATGTATTTATTCTTCATAATCGGAACAGCAGAAAAAATGTATAGGCTAAAATATGCAAAGTTTTGATACACCCAAAAATTAATATGTCATATAGGTCGCAAACTGGTTGTCATTGGGCCATTGTTTGACCTATCTTCCATATAATGCCTCTTCTTGGAATATGGCTTTAAGCTTTTAAAACTCTTAAATATAGAGCAATTCTATTAAAATTCGGCACTTTAATTTTGTAAACTGTCTTAATTTGACAAATATCGATCAATGATTTACTATAGCTTCCATATAAGGCCCAATTTTATTGAAATTCGGAACAGTAATTTTTTAACTGTTGTAATGTACGTAACTAAGTTGAAATATATTGGTCTATATATTGATATAACCCTCATATTAGTCCCTTTCAGGAAAACGGATTTAAGCTTATAAAACTCTTAAACATGGATGAATTTTATTTTAAATCGTCACTGCTGAATTTCTAATAGTTTTTTGCATATGTAACTAATTTAATGATTATCGGCCCATATTTGGGTATAATATTACTCATACGCATGTTGGTTCTTCTATGGGTTTTAATTCAATTGACTTATTTCTTTTATAATTATTGAAAAAAATAAACAGAACAGAAGTATGCTTTGTCCCTTAAAATATGATTTGAATTATTTACCACATTATCTTGCAGGAATATGCATTCTTCATCCAATTATGGTTAATGATGCTATTTATTTTTGTTGGAGCAAAACGAATTTTAGAAAATAGTGCCTTAACCACAACACTACTACCGCCGAAATTTTTTCGTCAGAGAAAATTGTCTTTTTTCACACCTCTGCCCTTTTCGTGTATATTTGAGGGAATTTTATAGATTTTTGAAGTCATTTTTTTTGACTTTTTCCATTTTATGTTTTCATCTCTTCGTAAAATGTGAGCAACATGTTTGGAAGTTACAGGAAGATGTATTTTGTTCTATGTTTATAAAGTATTCAGTTCTGGTTTTATAGGATTAATATGTCTTTTTGCTAATTTTGTATTTCGATTGGTAGATTTCCAAACGCTATAATTCTATCTTTTTTAAAGTTATTAAGCAGAAATTTAAACAGAAATTTCTATCATTTTATTTTTGGTATTTTTTAAAGCAATCTTCACATCTGCGTTTTTAGAAATATTCTACATAAAATAGCATCAAGAATATTGATCGCATGAATAAAGAAAACAAGACTAAGAAAAGTACCCTGTTTTCTTTAAAAAAGTACCGTTTAGATACTGACACTGCTTATGCAAGAAAGACGTCAAAGTAGATTTGAGAAAACTCTACGAGATAAACTGCAATGAACCAAAAAAGTAGTAAATGTAACGAAAAGGTGAGTAGGAAAGTAGGTTAAAAAATAGCCAATGAAATCTTTATTCATTATAACGAAAATTTTCGTTAATTTTTCATAAATTCTTCAAATTAATGAAAAATAGACAATGCGACTATTTGAATTGGTTAATAAAAATGCGGTTAATTTGGATAAATGTTGTTTAATTTGAATAATACATTATTCAAATTGACATAAATTAATTCTTTATATTCATGCATATTAGTCAATTTTAATACGATATTTAAGTTAAATTTACGAAATTTTAGTAGAATTGAGAAAACAGTTGCGTTAGATTGTTATAATGAATTAATATCTATATTGGTTATTTATAATCTTAAGAACTGTATCAGCGAGAATTTTCAAATTTACTGAACAAAATGTAAGACGGGTAGGATCAAGGAGAGAAGTAGTCCCCATTCAAAGCAAATATTAATTATCGAATATTTATAGATCTACTACAGCAATTATATTTTTTAATACACACCGATTTGTGAAATTTGAATTTTCGTGCAGCTAAACACATCGGCTAAAAGCTAGTTTTAGATAATAGACAAAAATAGTGAAATGTCAAAGGACGGTAATAAGCTGACCGGCTTGTATTTCTTCTGATTCCATTTGAATTTTCGTTAATTTCAATCATATTACTTAGAATGTTCTATAAAATATTTTTTCCTATATGTATTCAGTTCACATTTTCTTTGTTATATTTCATTTTATTTGACAACGAAGATATAAAAAAATATTTGAAAAAAAAAAAATAATAAAAAATAAAAAAAAATAGTTAAATAAACAAAAATTTTATTCAAATAAACTTCCTTTTAGTATATAGAATTGAACAAATTTGTGTATTATTTTACTTACGATAAGTAACTGCGGTTTTCATTAATAATTTGTTGATATAACACATTTTTGGTTAATTTTTTAAAGAACTTTTATTCAATATTTTACCAAAATTTTTTTTGATTAAATTTCCTTATTTGAAGAAAATTCATCAATTTGAAGAAAAGATAAGTTAATTAGAATTATATATATTACCTACGATATGCTATCGAAAAATACACTTAAGTTCAAGAAACTCCTGAAGACGATCAATACTCAAAGATCTAGGACAGCACAAAATTACATAGGAAGAAACAAATACAACTGCAGCAAACCGCATAAGATAGAGATACTTGCTGAAAGCCATATACTTCCAAGAGAAGTAATGGAAAAAAGAATCTAAAAAGTCGATATGTAATCATCCGTTATGACCATGTTCGGAAAATGTTGTAAGAATGTGCAAATATTAAATGAAAAATGACCATATTCTTTACTTCAGATCAAGTTATCAAGCATTAATTTGATTTATCCGTCATCTCAAAGCTTGAATAGTTCTTTTGGCTCATAATTTATATGCCACTGAAAGGTGGGGAAAATATGACTAATGTTTAATTATGGACAATGTTTAGTACAATGAATTAATTAAGTTTGTAATTAATTTGCATACCCAATATGATTTTGTGTATCCAGTATTACTATAAATTATCTAAATTTTATTTAGTTTGTATTTAAAGTTTTTTTAATTAAGTTTGTAAACTCATACTAATTTTTTATTTACGTTTTTTTACTAAAATTATATTATACAATTGTAGTAATAAATTTACAACTCATCTTAATTGTATTTAAAGTTTCTTTAAATTATGTTTGTGAACTAAGCGTATACATAATATTTTCTTCTTTTTAGTGATCACTCATACGTTTTTTTTCATAGATTTAGGTAAATTCTTTCAATAAAAAATGATGAAAATAATAAAATAAGTTTAATCATATCTCTTTTGAAGGGGTATGGATAAAATTTATTTTTAAAATATATAAAAAATACGTATGAGTGATATTATTTTATTAATGCAGGTACATATTAAGTATACGTTTAGCATGCCAACTAAATAAGAAACTTTAAATACAATTTAAACCCAATTTTAAGAAAATTAACATGATTTGTAATATTGTTATGTATGCAAATAATGATTCATTGTACAAAATGTTATCTAAAGCAAACCTTCATCTCAAGAGGCGTTAGGTATTGCGCCAAAAGAACTTTTGTGGTTTTGTGGTTAAGAGAAAAGAGCATTCTACAGCCATCGAAACAAGCGGTGGTCAGAAGAGCTTCAATAGGCAGATAAAAATCTTCTTAACCATTGCTCTACAAATGATTTTAGTATAGAATTTTAAATGCAAATATTTTGTTTGTGATTATTTTCATTCTTTATGAATATAAACCAAATAAAAATCTAATGGATTTATAAATGTCCGTCTTATTAGATAAACAAATTGCTTGCCATTGAGCTAGACAGTGTCCTAAATAATTATCACTTCAATAACAAAAATATTACAGATTGTCGTCTTCATAAGGTAAAATTTCTTAAATTTTCATAAAATTTCTTGGTTTTAAACAAATTTACATATAACAAATCGATTTAGTGGGAAAAAAGTTATTGGCAAAACTATATGCAAAATTTTTTTGTCCTTTAGGCTGCAGTGCTACAAGTTACAAATTAAAAAATTTAATTTTTCACATTAATAATTATAATAAGGAAAGATAATAAGAAATTTAAAATCCCATAAAAATGTTTTTCCGAATAGAATATCAAGCTCAAATTTTTTTTTTAAATTTTGGATGAATTCTACTAAAATTCAGCAAAATTATGTTTTAGTTATCTTAATTATACAGAATTATATTCATAAATATCAGTGCAAGTTTCAATACAGCACCCATTCAAAGCCACAGAAATTTGGCTTAATTTGCAATACAAGTAATAAATGAAATAAATCGGTCCACATTTGGCAAAATGCAAAAATAAAAATTTCAATAATATTAGATTATATATCACTGTATCCTACATATATTACTCTGGGGCTTTACTTTGATAAAACAAACAAAATTGTTTAGTATTCAATCTCTTAAATTTTTGCATTTTTATATCCACCATTACAAATGGTGAGTAGAGTGTTTTGGTTTTATCACTCCGTATGTAACGCCAAGAAGAAATATATATGTTCCTTAATAAAATCAAAATCTGAGTCGATTTAGCTGTGTTCGTTTGTCTGTATCTTGGAGACGTTTTTACGCTCAGACTAATTATTCTAATTCAATAAAATTTTGGCACCATCATTTGAAGTAACTCTGTAAGATTCTTAATATGTAATAGTTTTTCTGAAATTTTTAACATTTATTTTTCTAACTGCCTAATTTGAGAAATATAGATTCACTATAAGAAGTGGGTTCCATGAGCGTATACTTAATATGTATACTGTTATTCAAGGATATTACTCATATGCATTATAATTCGGTGTCTATTAAACGAATTTCATTATTATTTTTTTTTAATTTAAATAAAAAAAATTCTTTTTCCAAATTTTTATGCAATTTGTATTAAATATGATTTTTAGATAAGGTTGTTTTTTATAAAAAATAGTTCTATGAGCGTATACTTAATATTCATATACTTTAATTTATGTATACTGCACATAAGGATTGTGGTTCTTCGTCTATCTAAATGAATTTTCTTATTTTTTATAAAAACTTAAATAATAAAAATTCTCTTTTTTTAAAGCATTTTGTATAAAAGTGTGACTTTTGTTAGGTCATTTCTTATTAAATTAAAAATCCGAGTGGATTTACGCATTGTGTATTCCTGTAATTTAAAATAGATGCTTTTTTAATTTAATAATTATTAAATCTAATAAGTATTCCTTTAAAATACCACTTATGACAGAACCCTCATATGAAATAGAACCCTTTAAAGAACATTAACGTTTAAACCTAATTAGTATATATTTTTACTCTTTTCGTTTCTTTTTTATAAAAACATAACAACAAAACTTTTATTTCACATTCCTGACATATAAATTGTTTTATTCCTTATTAAATATCCTTTTCATTAACCATTATCTCATTTTTCTATCAATAAAACTTCCTATAACAACTCTTATACTTGAAGTGTTATGCACTTATACAATGCAATAATGCATTTATTACCATTCAAAAACTTAATACTTTTACGTCATTTTCCAGCCCTCTCGGAATACAATGTGAATAAAGAACAAAGGAAACTATTTCAATTGTTGTTGAGTAGGATGTTGCTGTTGCAACCACTTAATGTTCTTGTTCTATAAAGGAAAGAAAATGCAATATTTTGTTAGTGCAACATCGGTTATTGTACTTTTGTTAACAATTTCCGTTAATGGTGAAATGCGAAAGTTACCATGTTATTTAAAACAAATGATAGTTTTATGATGTAATACATTTTGTAATACACTTTGTGAGGGATAAAAGTATAATTGTTTGAGGGGAGTTTAATGCTCTTAAAATTAAATTAAAATTGGAAGAAGGGGATAATAAAATTATAAAAATTTTACACTCGCAAAGAATTGTTATTTAAAGACATTGGAAAAATTGATCGACTTGCATCTGCGTTGTGTCATCAAACTGTTTCCTGATATGGGTACTTGAAGGCTATGATATTGTAAAGCTAATAAGGTATGATAGATTGAAATTGAGAATGGTCCTGTGTATTCGAAAGGTTGTAAAATCAAGCCTTAGCAGCTTAGGTTAAATTTTGTAGACTACTGAATATTGGGCACACATTTGAGGGATTGATGCATATGATAAATTTCTGGATACAATATCGCCTGTAATCTGTTCTCAATTTAAGCTTAAACATGATATTTTATTCTGAGAAAACTGAACTATTACCATTCACTTGAAAAAATACAAGGATTCAATATCCCACTACCTAACCTAATGAAACCAAGCTTACGTTGTCCGGAAGTACAAAGTATCTTGAATTTTTTATTAAATTATAAACTGCCTGTGATTAGGGCAGAAATGTTGTGGACAAGACCTTAAAAAACAAGTGTTGAACAATTATAGGAAGTTAGTGAATACTAACGTTAATAGGAATCGATGCTCGAAATTTTATGAGGGTCGGTTCATTATTTTCCATTGCTTCTATGAAATGTTAGTATAATAATATTGTAGCAATCAGAAAACTATATTATATTGTTATTCTAACTGACTTATTTAGTTTCATATTTTGCTATTTTTATTTCCGGAAAACGGCTTTAGACTTATAGAAATATGAAATATGAACAATTTCAATGAAAATCGGTATGAGTATTTGTATGATTATAGCATTATTATGGCATTTTATATAAATCCCCTTCTCGAAGTAGAGATTTAAACAAAAGTCTTTAATATGGATATATTGAAGACTAAAACATTGGCTTGGAATTATTTACATAGAATTTCTCTTTTTTTCTTTTGGATTGGAGTAAAAATGCAATGAAATGCTAAATTAGTTCTCAAATGTATATCTTTAAATCATGCAAACGTTTCCAAAACTGAAAATTTTCGATGTCTTTTCCTTATTATACCTTACATCACCGAAGGTGGTTCGGGTTTTATGCGCTTGTGCTGATATATGTAATATACTGAAAAATGGCGTTACACCCACATTTAAGTAAACCATTCAACTCATAATCACTTTCAGAGTCGATTTAACGATGTTCGTCCGTCTGTCCGGCTGACTGTCCATGTTAATGTGGTGAGCAGAACACAGGTCTCAATTATTATCTATGCTTAAGAACGAAGCCTGTTGAAATTTTCGGTGAAATATTTATTTATAGTATTCTAAAACGATGCGAAGTATGCGAGGGTCGGTTTGGTACCACTTTAAAGGCATTAATTTCACATACGTATTGTTATTGTAATATTATTTGGTAAAATTAAGAAAAAAAGCAAAAATCTTAGTGTCACAATTATGTATTACACTAAATCAAAAATTATCAAATTAAAAAATCAAATAATACGAAGGTCGTTCATTAATTTTTCCTCACCATCATTTTTAACCGACGATGTAGTGTAGGTTGTTAGATAGTTGAGCTTGGCCCACTGTACATTCTTACTTGTTTTTAGAATATCAATTGGATTTAATAATTTTTTTTAATTTTTGTATACTCCACACCCATAAGTAGTGAAGGGAAATCGACAAATCAGAATAAAATATTGCTATAATATTGAGTTATGTGTATTTGAGTACTATTCCAAAAAATCACAAAATTAGTTTAATAGATAAAGTTATAGCAAAAAATATTTAAGAAAAACTTTTATATTTTGTATGCGTTTGCAAGTGTGTATGATCATATACTGTGTATGTATAAAATATTTGTGTTGGAGGGTATTGCAGGATCGGCATAACCGAATCTGTTATTTATCAAATAATTATTAAATAATTATACCTTAATATAGTCTTTAAAAGAATTTCGTTATATTCTCAACAAATTAAATCATTAGAAATAATACTTTATAAATTAATTTCTAAATACTATTTTTTTAACAAATTCAACTTTATTTTCATGCACCTAATTACACAGTTTGTCATAATTTTAACCAACTATTTTTCACATTAATTTGTCTACAGTTAATATAATTATTTGAAACACTTAAATATTTATTGTTTTTATTGTTCTATGTATTAGTGTGTGAGTGTGTGTGTGTATGTGTGTTTTTGTTATAATTTGGTTTTGTCATATTGAAATTATATTTATACACGCACTCATTTTTAATTACAATGTCACTGAAAATGAAGTTGTGGGAAGAATATGGTAGATTTTGAAATTTAATAGTTTCCAGAGTTTAACCTCAGGTTGACCACACTTTGCTATTAAAACAAATATTTTTTTGTTGTTTATACAAATGCAAATACAAAATGTGTATACGAATATGAAAAAGTAAAGTCAATGTTAAAAGTACTTACGAAAAATAGCATGAAAATGATATCAGTTGTTAATTGGTGAAGTAATTTTATTTAATTTACTTAATACATGAAACATTTTGTTACTTTAAGTCACGAACACATGTGTTGGATTTAAGGAGGTCAGCAAGTGAAATGAGATTTTGAAAATACCCTAAATAAAATTATTACAAAGTCAGATTTTATAAATTCTGCCACCATAAGTGATGCAAATATAAATGTATATCCCTTGGTATTTCATCTATTGCAAACAATCTCTCAATGTTTAAAATTTTGCTAGACTGTTTATAACACCTTGATACTAAAGTACGTAATAAATGCTAAATTTGCTTTAATTACTTCAGAGAGATGTGATATTAAAATTTTTATTTGTAAGGGGGCTAATATTCTCCCATGCACTATCCAAAAAATTTGTAGCCTCAAATAATTGTTAAAAAAGTTTCATATATGTGCTCTATTTTATAATGTTTTTGAAGAGTTTCAGAGATATACGATATTAAAAATTTCGTTTTATTAAAACCATTGATCATAGCCTTTGTTTAAAATTTTGAAAATCAGCCCATTATCTTATACAACTTTTAAACTGCTGCATCGATTTCTCAGTATAATAAGCCATAACTGGACCAAATTTCTCTACGACAATTCGATGCGAAGTGAGCGTACTCACAAAGACAGACAGACAGACAGACAGACAGACAGATGGATTCCTTGCAAGGATATATTTTATTGTATCATAGATGATCCCTTTTTTCATTACAAACTGAGTAATAATATCTTTAACTTATCAGCTAAATGAGCTGTTAAGTTAAAGATTTAATAACACATAATCGGACCAATTTTCCTTAAGCTACGACAGTTAGATTTGATATGAGCATACCAACAACCGACAGACAGACAGATGGATTTCTTACAAGAGAAAACTTTACTGAGTCATATATAATTCCTTCTTTTTATTACAAACTGAATGACAACTAAAACCTAATGAGTTAAAGATTTCCTGTCATATAACATTGTCTGATAATAAAATCCCCTTTTGTTTAGGAAATTCAAGTTATTCAGTCTTATGCAACACTATTAGAAACTTCTGCTGCAATACAATAACACGGAAGCTCAACTCTCTCATAGCGAGTTTTGGTTAAATTATATCCAGCACGAAACTCCCCAAAGAACCTCACCAACAAGCAGTCCAATGTGACAGAACCAAATATGTCCTGTTATTTTTTCTCTACTGGATTCCGTGCTGCCTGATTTAATTCATTGGGAACTGGAAATTGTGCATACCGAGTTGGATCTGGTATATCTGAGGCTACTGACTTAATTCATTGGTGAAATTTCGAAGGCTATTATCTACCAGTTTTGACGCCAGACTTTCTGCGTTTTGGTTCACCTTATCCCGACCTCTCTTACTTTCAACGTTAACACCACAATAAAAGTCCAAACGGTACTGTAAAGCCTCATTGCTTTTCTACGTATAACTATTGTTGAAGGACGTGTATAATAAGCAATGCTTCTAGGGTATGAAAGCTATAGGACATCGGAAAAACTTGAAAATTTAATGGAAATATTTAGTTGCTTCAAAAATTTTTAGTGGAACAATGGTTGAATTAAAACTTCTATTCAGTAAAACGTACCCAACAACTGATAAATTTTTATAAAATTTAAACCACAAACTTTTAGAACATTTGAAACTTTTCACTAAACCGAGTTTTTTCTGATTATAATCTTTTTATTGTCATGTTACAAACACTTTAATAAACTGTGAATATTCTGTTTGTAATTTCGTATTTTACAACTGAAAAAAGTTGTTACATTTTTTCATTTTCATGTTCATGTATTCAGTAAATAAAATAAAACCATTTACATGACATTTTCAATAAGGTGAAAATATATTGCTTTAATGAATAATATAAATTGGATTTTAATAAGAAAATTTTAGCATTGGATTAAAAATAGTTCATTACAAATTGTTATAATAAAAATTAATTTAATACAGTTTTTTAATAAAACGTTGTCGGCACTTTTCAAAAAATCTTAATATCGAATTAGTTATGTTGTGAACTAATACTTTGATTTGTTTTAGTTGAATATATGTGTATATTTCACAAAAAAGATAAAATATCGAAGCACTTTGTTCAATTTTTCATATTCCTTTTAGCTAATATTATGGCATTTCTACCTTTTTAATGGTCTTAGCCCAGGACAATTTTCTGTTTCTATAAAATCTAGCCCTTGGGCATAATGCCAGATATATATGTATTGTTCTTTTATCGGAAAGGGAACATATTCTTAATTTTTGGTTTCAAAACGATTTTTGAAAATAATTTCCTATTTAGTGAACATGTGACATAATGATATACGACATCTATCTACTGCCAATCCTTCAACTCTGCGTGCAGAAAATCTCATTAATAAGAAACTTAAACCACAACCATTAATAAATTTACAGCTTTTACAAAAAAGTACTTAACTAATAGGGCCCACATATGGTATTTTGAAACTATGAATATCGTTCAAATCTGCCATATACGAATAATGATCAAAAAAAATTATATTCGAAAATTTTTTTACATACTTTTAGATAAACTCAAATTGGTAATATTAAAGTTTAGTTAATGCTTTCGACGGCATATGTAAAGAAACTGTTTACATTATCACTTATTGAAAGAGTCCACACTGGAACAGCATATTTTATCAATGACACCCCATGGTTTAATAAGCGGTTATCTAAGACTGTTGGGTGGTTACCAGTTAGAATTTGGATTCCATCGACTATGCTACTTTAATTTATCTTTAGCTCCTTAGTCCAGTTGGTGAATAGTGTTGCTATTGATTTCGCTGGTTTATATTTTAAGTTACGTGAAGTGAAGAAATTTCAAATTTCGTTAAGACAACCATTTACCAAACCGCACTTTATGGCTCGTTGTAGCAAAAGTACAGTCACCCGCAAACTTATCACGTCAACTCTTATCTTTATAGTGGTGATGGCTGTTAATGCTGTTGATATACTAAGTATTTTATGCAATCACGTATGCTTCACAAGTTTTGTACGAGCATCTTTCAGATAAAAATTAAGATCAGGGGAAAAGGGCCTTAAGGGTCTTCTGTGATATAAAGGAATCAGTCTTTAAGGCTGTTCGTCATTACTTAAAATGTTTCATGCCAAGAGAAAATTGCGCGAAGTCATTAAAGTAGCAGTAGTTCGCTTCTAGCTAACTGGAAGAATATCCTATTTTGTGATTGTGGCGGTTGATTGTTTGCTTACCAAAGTTTTCACTATCATTTTACGATACACTTGGTGGAATTAAAGGATTCTTTATCTGACTTTATTAAGAAGAAATTTGCTTAACATTGTTGGAATTAAAATAGAAGCATAAATTATGATTTTCTAGATTCTACACTTACACAAAAAATGAAAATTATACTCTACGGCCTTCCCGCATCATTTATATGTATTGTCTTTCCAAATATGCAATCTTACCATATATGCTTGCCAAGGATATTGTGACCAGTAATTAGGTTTATTACATCCTCAATTGATTTTTCTTCATCGCAAAAACGTTTTTTCATTCCAAAAATACTTGGTCTGCTTCGTATTATCTATTAAACCACATGATTCTTAAATTTTTACTTAATCTCCATCGTTTTTTGAAATACTTGTGATCCAGAAACTTATCAGAGATTAATGTTATGCTTCTCTCAAGAAGCAAGAAACTCTTTGTGACATTAATATAAAATAGTTCCTAACATGCCATTAGGGATATTTTACGCTGCCTGTTTCATTTAACCTAATATTTAAAATACTCAGAAATAATATTTTTTAAATGACAAAAAACCTCCATTTCCAATAGCTTAATGCAGATATGAATATTATTAGTTTCGGTTGCCAACTCTGATTACAAATTGAATATTATATACGGTCATTTTTGTTTTGTGTGGCTCCAGATAAAACCCACATCATCTAAGGTTAACTCAAAACCGAATAACTTTATTATAATTATGCTTTTTTGGTGCCATAAAATATTTTTGCACCATGAAAATAGTTTATTGTTTTCCACACGTGTATATAATCACATAACTACTCATATATAAGTATAAATACATAGATATGTTATTTAATGTTCCAGGTATGAACTTTCTCACAAATGTATAAATAGTTTTTATTTTATATAATTCCTTTTTTCTATGTTTATATACAATTTAATGCAAATACTTGGTCAACATATGTTGTGTGGTAAAAACTATAAAATAAATTTACATACATATGTAAAAATTTCCTATATAAGTGTATATGTGTGTATAAAAGTGTGTGGCATACAAATATTACCCATACACATAAACAACAAAAATGATTTGAATAATTTGTAGTTAAACTCAAGGACTTCCGTTTTAAAGGGCGTAAAGATGAAAGAAACTGAAGAAAAAATCACATAATTTTAGACAAACAAGTGTTTTGCAAAAAAAAAAAAAGAATGAAATGCATGTAAATTAGTTTTCTAATGTGGATATGTAAATGTATGTATATTTTGTGTGTGTTTTATTTCAAATTGAAAGAGAAATGGAAAACTGAGAGAAAAATACAATGGGAAAAACTCTTGCAGTTATACTGATAAATGTTATACGTTTAAGTAGCAAATGTATGTACATAAATATTTTTATAATTTGTTCTGCTTGTGTTTCATTTTTTCCTTTCTTTTGGAAAATAATGTATGAACATAAGCTTTCCAACTTACACATATACACATTTGTATTCTTGGTTTGGCTTATATAATTTAAGGGTGCAGCTGTTTTTCCTATTCTAGTTTTATTTAAATTTCTTCCCTTGTTTTTGGCCATAAGTCAAAACTTGAAATATCATATGCAAATTGTTTTGCAAAATTTCCCATACAACAAAAATACTTTTATTCAAGACTTATTTTAAAATAATTGGAAAATATTAAAAAATTTTATAAAACAGTAAAATGTCGGAGAGAAATGAATTTTATATTTTCCGGAAGAATTTTTTCATAAATTAATTCTTTATTGAAGGTTATACCTGCAAGAGATACTTATGTCATATAAATTGATCAGTATTCGTTGAGGGCGGGGGGCATTTACATGTATAATAAAACCTGTCCTCAAATACTTCACTGCACAATATGCAAGTATCATTTTTCATGAATCTTACCAAATGAGCTCTTTGTGGTCAGTAATTAAAATTATAACAAACCTTATTTCATTCCTCTTCTTCGTATGTAACAGCTTAAAAGGCATTAAATTTTTAATATTTGCAAACTCTTCTGAAAACACGATCGATAAGAGTGAAATTTTATTATAAGTTTTCCCAAGTCCAGATTAAGAATTGCAGCTTCCTTCGTCAGTTTGTCTTCTTTTTCTTTACTTGAAACATTCTTAGGGCCATGTAAAGATGCTCCTGCATACAGTCGCTTCTATCTTATACCTTATTTAAATAATTAAATAATTTTGGAATTTCTATTTTTATTAAAGTAACAACCACTAAATATATGATACTCCTCAATGTACATCAGTTTGTCCCTATTCATTCTTGCTTATCTGTCCCAAATTTTTTTGTAGTTAAACATTTCAATATGAAAAGTTTTTTCCCAATTACAAATTTTGAAATGGGTCTGTAAACAATAGATAATTAATAACTGCTTTCCTTTTGGCTCTATTCTAATTGCAATGCAATAATTCTATTAATAACCGATCATTAAATTTGATTTGTTTTTGGATTAATTGATAATAGTCCCAAGAAATATAGAATAATTTTTTATTTATATGGATAAATAACACACACAAAAAAATATATGTGTGGTAACCATAATCAAGATGCAATGTTATGGCAAACTGTTATGATTGTCAGACTAAAATAATATATTGTTATCATTCATATTATTGTGGTCTGCCAATCCTAACAGTTTTCCAACAGTTTGCAACTTATGGTTGTTGAGCTACAACAATGAATATAGTTATGTGGAAATTACTAAAATGTGTATGATTGTCAATACATTGAAATAACTGTTTTATATAATAACTATAGTTTTGTTGTAGTTTGGTTTATAATGACGTAATCTGATATATATATATATATATATATATATATATATATATATATATATATATATATATATATATATATATATATATATATATATATATATATATATATATATATATATATATATATATATATATATATATACTTTAACTTATTTCGATTATACTTACTATTGGTCAAAAATTTCCGGAAAATAAAACGCTGAAAACTACAAAGGCACCAAGTCCACTGACCAAAAGACAGGTTAAAACTAAAACTTAGCCATATGAAGAAATTCCTATTGATAAATTTCATTCGATTTTAATTTAGTAAAATCTTGTCTAAATGATGGTCTAAAGCTTTCTAAGTTTTGTCCCGATAATTGTTTTTTAATCATTTACTAACCTTTCGCAAATTTAAATTAAAAAACATTTATTTTAATATATTGAAAATTTTCATATCGATGTGCTCAGAAGTTTTTCGCCCAACTATGTACACCGTTTGACTCAGAATCATTTCCAAAGTCGATTTAACGATCCGTCCGTCTGTCTTTCCATGTAAACATTGTGAACAGTCTACAAGTAATTTTTGAGATATCTCCATGAATTTTGGTATGTATTATAATTTTAGCATAAGGGCGAAGCACTTTGAAATTGGTCATATTTGGTTCAATACTTCAGGTATCTCCCATACAAATATTTCTCCTGGAATGAATTTTTAGGTCATTAAAGTACTCTAAATAATTTCAACGAATTTGAAACAAATGAATGTAATAAATTTCTAATATTCCAAAACAATGTGCCAAAATATGCGAGGGTCGTTACATAATTTCTCATAGATACCATCCAAACCTCCTTCTAAATATCACTTTTAAAGGACATAAATGTTACATATACATTAGCATAACTGGTCAAATTAAGATAAATATAAGCAAAAATCTATGTGTAGAATAATGCGAGGGTCAGTACATAATTTCTTCTTGCTCTCATATAACCTTCTAACAAAATTAATTTTAAAACGCATAAATTTAACATAAATGTTAGTGTCTCAATAATTTACTGCACAGTAAAGAATAAATCTGAAAGTGCAATTAAAGGAGGGTCGTATGTTAATTTTTTAACTTTTATTTATAGCCAACGCTGTGGTGTAGGGTATTACATAACATCATTACTTGTTTTTTTCTGTTTCAGTCATAAAGAGACAATATTTTTTCTGTAGACATTTTTGCTTTGTTGTTTCGAAAAGCGATTTGTAGGGACATAATTTATTTTTATTATTATTCGAATGTACACTATATTTTAATATATTTAATGAGCGCATATATCACTATGAGTACTTACAGGAGAAAAGTTGCCTTTGTTTCGAACAATACTTTATATTAATTAAATTCGCTATTGGTATGTAAAATGTTAAATTAACAGGAAGATTTTTTTGTTCAAGAAGATAAAACAAAAGAATTATAATTTTTTTTCAAATTTTGTCATTATTCATGTAAAAATAAATAATATTGCCCGCATCTCCTGATTAGGAAAAAAAGCTATAAATTTAATCTTAGAAAATATTTTCTTCTATAATTTCACATACTTTAGGTTAAAATCGATTGATATCTTTTTATAGATAGAGAAACATATATTTACTTTATACAAACACTATAATTATATTGTAAATAAATTTGTATTCACATTTGTAATCAGTTAATCAAACAAATTGATATACTTCAACACAGACACACTCATCTACTCGGATACTTTAGATTCAGTTTGTATTTTCTATAAAATCAAATAAAGATTAAATAAATATTCAACGCACAATTGCGTAAAAGAATATAAAAATAGAAAATTATAAAACAATTTCTAAGCAGAAAAAGTGCTGGAAAAATAATAAAGTTTATTTCAAATAAATATATCTCTAATTTTATATATAAATGCAGGTATTCTGTTCATAGAACCCTGTAGGAAATTTGACGGCAGAAATATAAATAAATAATAAATATGTTTTCTTAAAGAGAATTTCTTGTTTACTGAATTAAATACTTTACACTGTTACTTTCAAAAATGGAAATAATATTTACATTTTGGAGTGAGATTAGAAAATTATAAACACACGTTTTTAAAATTTTTAATACAAGTAATATTTGAATGTTTTTGAATGACATAACTTTGTAAAACATGTGAGTAATTATGTGAAATAAATGAATATATTGTTATTCTGACTAGAAAAAGTGCGTACTAAAATTATCTAATATTTTCAACAATACCCAAATTGGTCTTCCAAAAAGTTGGCCAAGCACTCAAAGGTCTGCCATCAACTGTTTCGAATGTTATTAAACTGTATTTAGAGAATTTGTCCGTTGATAGAAAACTTGGTTTAGGTAGATGAAACATTTTCAAAGGAGCTGAAGCACATCTGATAGGTAAACAGGTCGATTAACTCAGTGCTTGTACTATTTTGTACTAATAGCCAATGCAGATTTCAAAATATACAAGGATCAAAAAGTTCCTGACAGAAACGTGATTGAAAAATCATGTTCTTGCTGCATAATCGATGACAAGGCGTTCGCTAATGCATATTTTCGCAAACTTCTAGGTCAACTATTTTCTGTTGCTAGAGAGAATTTTAAAGAAAAGTTTAGGATCAAAAAGCAGTGAAAATTCTTATTCTTGGCCTGATTTGGAATCCCGTCATAATGTGTATTTGTATTAACAGAGGTAATTCCTCTAAAGAGCCCCTTAAATAGATATTGGACTCTTGATAAAAGAGAACTGAAGAGCACAAAATGGTGTCAAGAGAAGAGTGACTGAAAGCACTATAAAAATTCAAAATTTCATCGCTAGTGATTAAACTATAAAAATATTTATTTTTGTAAATTCTTTTGAAAAATAATTTCAATCAAATAATAATAATAATAATAATAAACTGTTTACGTATGTAAAGTGTTCTTCTATCTCATTCCTTATAATAATTTCTTCAAATTCAAAGTTACGTTAAAAATAAATCTGTCTGTCTCTAATATGAACAAAATTTTCTTAAGAATCTAAACTTTTTTATATTTTTCTAATGTTTCTACAGTTTGTCTCTTTTGAGCCTAAATTTGTCTGTGTGATTTTAAAATGTTTGTCAAAATAAGTCTGTTTATTGTGGGAGTAAAATGTGATTTGTAAATTTTTTAAATTGTTAGAAACTCCTTTATCTTTACCCCCTCATAAAAACCAATGACATGTTATTTACACACGTTTTCTTATAAAATTAAGTAGATTTACAAATAAAACAACAACGACAAAATATTTGTCGTAAAAAAGGTTTTTTTTATTTTTAAATATATTCACTGATTGCATATTTACTTACTTATTTTATACTAAAAATACATATGTTTTATGGAATTATTTGAAGGAATTAAATAATTGTCAACTGTTTTGAAGCAATTTATTAAATTTTCAAAAAAATCGGAATTTTTCTAGTTTTGGAAATCATTTTTAAGTTCATAAGTCTCAAAATTAGTTAGTATTAAAATGTAGTTTCATTTGTTCATGATCTGAAAATGTCGAACCAAATTTGACAAGGAACAGTTCATTATTTCTCATAGCCACCATGAGAAATGAATTATAAAACCAAATTTTACGAAGGTCGGACAATAATTTCTCATACTTGCTGAATAGTGTAGTGCTATGTCGAATATTAAATAGTTTCAATCACTTCAAGAACCTTATACGGGGCTATATCAAAATATGGATAGATATTTTACGTACGTCAAATCAGTTATTTATATTTAAATATCTAATATTTAATGTATTCCGGAAAGGCTTTGTGCTGAAGTTTGTTAGGAAATGGATCCAACAGAAATTTATTTTTTTAATTAGAATCAGATATCGGTGTATGTAACTTCTCTATTGTATCAACATTTCTGGTTTAAATTGACAGAAGATGACTATTACAAATATCCAGTCCAAATTACTTTTGAATCGGTTCGTTATTGTGATCATAAGAAAGTTTCAAACATACGTACATAGCTAAATCATCCCAGTTTTTTATTTTGTGAAAGAATGTATCTATTTTATGGCGTTCAATGTCTTAATTACAAAAAAAATGTCTTAATTACAGATTTTCTATAATCGTCCGATTCCCACAATACAAAACACCTCTTTGTTCTAACCAAGTGCGAACCATTACCTCGGTGTCATAAATTTTTACCTTCTGATAACCAGTCCGCTGCTCCTCTTTTTCATATAATTTTTGTTTTAATCCAAATGATAATTTTCAGAACGTCGGTCCACAAATGACCGTAGCTCCTATGCAGAACCACTTCTGAATTAAATTAATTAATTTTGAGTAATTAATTAATTTTAGTTTATTAAATTAATTAAATTAATTTAATTGTATATTTAAAATTTCTACAAACAGAAAGCGTTGTACCGAATTTTAATAGGATCATTTTATAATTTCTTATAACCTTCATATATCCTCACTCTTAGGCATTCATACTCTTTATCGCGGAGGGAATACAGGTGGTGCAGAATCGAGTTTTTGGAAATTAACATGTAACTTTTGATTGGCTTTTGCTTGGCACAATGATAGTAGATCAAATGCTACGGATTTATTATAAAAACATTGATTCTATCCACTGCGAAACGTAGTAAATGGTGATCGCAGATAAAGTTTGACTTCCACAAAGTATTTCCTTCTTATATGGTTACATGTTGGTATTTTTATTCTTCCTAAATAAGATTGCACTGTTATTGATCTTGTATTATTCAGCCATGGCTTTATGAAACCAGGTTCGTTCTGGCGATCCTTAACCATTTAGGTTATGTGTACATGGGTCTACCTAAGAAATGACTTTGGACATTTGATAAATTTATCCATTTTAAGTTCTGTTTTATATGATTTTACTCTTTAGTTTTCTTGTGTACTCCCCCTTAGTTTCTCCTTATTTGAGCACCCACTAGAAAGTTTCTATTTATATGTATGCCTATGATAATATACATATGTGTATGTAAATATACGTATGTAAAAAGCACACATAAGTATGTAATTTAGTCAAATAGATGTTAAAGAAGTAAACACTTTATTAGGCTTAAAAACGAAAAAGTATTCGAACAAATAAAATCGAAACGTAAAAAATGGGAAAATAAAATCACATTCATAATCCGCAGAAAAGATTTGAAGGGAAACTTAAATAAAACAAATTTTCTTCAACAAAATTAGTGTGTGTAATATTAAGTTTTCTACGTTTATTTATTTTTCATTTTTTTCTTTATTTGTAACAAATAAAATTAAGTTAAATGTAGAAAATCTGAAGGTATTAAATGCAATTTATTTTTGTAAGGGATTTTAAATAAATATTTTGTTCATTATTTGTTTGAAGAAAACGTTTAATATCTAAGATGGAATATATGGAATTAAAGGTGTAAATTTGTGTATCTCAGTTATGTAGGAAGCTCTTTAATTTTTTAAATAATTTCTTTAAAATTTTGTTAATAATTGTTAATGATATTTTTTCAGATATCGGTGTATAAAAATTTTGCTTTTCCTTTTAATCAAAATTTGTAATTGTAAATTCACAAAATTAAGTTTTAATAAAAAAATTACAAAAAAATAGGAAAAAAGTGTTAAAGCGACAAGCCTTGCATAGCCCTACATTGACCAATTATTGTTACAATCCAAATATTTATGTGATATTAATGGCCTCCAAAATTATATATGAAGAAGGGAGTTCAAAACGTTTATTACATTTATTTTATATTTTGTTGTGTAGGGTGTTTAAAAAATGTGTTAATAAATATAATAAAATCGAAAGTGTTTTTAAATTATCAGTAAAAAAAGAAAGAAAAAAAACGATTAAAATAATCGTGTTTTCAGTCTTAAGAAAAAAATAATTATAATAAAATAATGAGATTTAAAACTTTCTTGATGTTCATTGAAAGATCATTTATTTGTTTTGTTCTTGTATTATTAGTTTTTTGAACTGATAATTTTGTTAAAGTTTTTTCCCTTTTTATAGACGTCTGGCTGATTCTCCATGTAAACTTGTGTTCAAAGTAAAGGTCATGTTTTAAAAGATAATTTAATGAAGTTGTACGAAACGGCTCTGGGTAGTAGAGTAGAACTGTTTTATACCCTACAGCACTATAGGTGTTTTATGCGAAAGTGTGTAACGGAAAAAATATCGCTTTTAAGTATACCGTTCGATTCAGAAACACTTTCTGAGTTGATTTAATGATGTTCGTCTGGCTGACTGTCAATGTAAACATAATGCAGATAGTAATTTTTAAGAAGTGTCACTATTTAGGCCCAGTAATGGTGTATATTGAAATTGGCCATAAGGGGTTCATTATTACACCTAGCTCCAAAATGTTGCTCTCGGAATGGGGTTTATAATTAAAAAAGTCTTAATTATGAGGCGATTTAAACAAAATTTGGCGCAAATAAGTCTCATACATCTTTATACCAAATATCACTTTGAAGGGCTAAAGTCCCGCATATATGTTGATATTGTATAAAAATTGGTCATATTGAGATACTTATGTTTTGTAGATATAAGTTATTACTAGATCCTTTGTCAGTTTTTTTAATATATATTCGAAAGCATTCCGATATTAACAATACTTTGAATCAAGCAGAAAAAGTGAATGAGAAGAACTATAAGATAGTGAAAATTTAATTGAAATTGGATAAGAAATGCCAAGTCTGATACCCTGTTATGAGATCACATAGCTCTATTCATGTATTTGGCAGTCAAATTTACAAATATATCGATTCTGCCCATACTTTATATTTTTATAAATGTATATCAAAGCAAAACAGACTAGGAAAAGCTAGACTGACTATATGGTACTCTACCCTCTATAACTCATTTCACATTTGAATGAATATTATGAACCAAACATTAGATTTGGTTGTGTGATACTTGTTATGAATTTGTGTAAAAGTAAAAATTTGAGAGAAAAGTTTTTAAATTTGTCATCTCGGGATTAAAAATGTTGATTCCTTTGAAGTCTATTACTCAATAGTCTACTGAATTGTACAGTAGGTTAAAATTATTATGGTCATTTTTTTAAATATATCTGAAGCTTTTGATCGGATAGATGGATTTTCATAAGTTTATCCTATGGGAGTTCCAATTATTTTCAAGTTGATCGTAATGGAGGGTAATAAAGATTCTTGTTCTTGTTTACAAAAAATTGAAACCCGTAATGTTTTTCTTACACATTTCAAATTAAAGGAATATTAACACAGTAGCCAAGTTTATTTAGATTTATGTACTTTAAAGTGGATTTCGAAAGTGGCTCTGCATGAGAGTTTCGCCAGTTAGCGCACACTTAAGTTGCTTTTTGCGGAACTCATTTTGATCATACAAAAAGATCAATAATATTTTTCAAAACGAGACTTAAAAGTTAATATGTGTGATAAGATTCTTTCGATCTCACTTTTTAGACAATTTTTTTGATTATTTATTAAAATGTTTTAGTATTAATTGATTCATTATCCACCAAGTAATATGTTCACCTTAAACATGTAAACATGTATTATTTTGAGTTCATTAATTTCTTTATGTTTTAAAATTTCACACACAAAAACTGTATTTTAATTGTAATTACAAATTATAGATTATGTTTTTGTTTTTGTAGTAACAAATCGTGAGTTTAATAGTCATTATTTGTGACGCATAATTTTGCAACATCATTCTGATCAGTATTCAAAATGTATGTGATTATGGAATGTGATACGTGTGCGAAAAGAGTGTGCTAAAATAGTGGTTTCGCGTTAATAAAAAATTTTGATAGGTTAAATGGATATAGTGCTTCAATTAACTCTTTCGGATTTCATAATAAGTTATAGTTCACTGGAAAATATCTAAAAAATATCACTTGTTTATAATGTAACTCTTTATCGGTTTTCCTTAAGCATGAAAATTATACACATATATTATATTTTATTTTTTAGGCCCGAATTAAGTCCATCAATTTCATGAAACAACAAGCTTGATTTCAATATTAGCTTGTGCCGAATTCTAAATACCCTCTGCCAAATACATCTCAGAACTAATTATTCGTTCATCTGCATAAACACTAATTCCGGGAAATGGACCTCTATAAAAACTATAGCAGAATATGGCAACATATTATTGAATTTACCCATAAATATTGGTTTCATGCTTAGAATCTTTTAAATCTAAAACCCTACTTCTGGAAGCAGCATTGTAGGGGAATTATAACCAAATATGGTTGGATAACTGTTAATTTATATTTATATATTAATCACAATTGAAACAGTATCAAATTTCAATATAATTTGAGAAGCTTATAAGCTTAAAATTATTTCCGGGAAGGTGTCAATTCAGGATAATCATTTTGCCGATTTTCAATAGAATAGATTTTTTAAATGTTTTATAAGCTTAAAAACCTATCTTGGGAAAGGACAATATGTGGGAGCTATAACACAATGTGGACCGAAGTCTTTCAAAGTAATAACATATATTCAAGATAGTTAGTTCAAAAACTTTTACGAATTACAATTAAATTGATTAATATTTAATAGATTTTTTAACTCAGAACTGTATTTTAGGAAGATGCCTTATATGGGAGATAAGTCAAATATTGGCTCCAGCGTCTTTTTTTTTGGTTTATTGTTATATTAAAATAAATATATGTAGCAAATTTCAGAAAATAATACTTAATTTGGGGTGTATCAAAGTTTTACATATTTTGACCTATAACTTTTTACGTTGAAACTATTTTCATGATTTTTGGATTGATGATGAAATATATTTAACATTATGGTTAAATTTTCTTTAAAAAAGTAGTTTTTTATTGAAAAATGTTGAAGAGATCCTTTCGGAATTTTGAGGTTATCACATATACCAATTCATAATTAAATTGCTAATGGCTGGATAAAGCTAGGAAAAATAGAAAACTGCTTCAGATAGCAAAAACTATGTGTCCAATTAAGCAATGAATTCAACAATTATTTTAGGCGTAAAATGATTCCAACTAAATCGACTAGATTTTCATTTGATACAAGAATATATATTTTAATGGTCCCCTTGACGTTACACTCTGAATGAAAAAGTTAATATACCATCACCACTACTTATTAATATATATTAAAATAATCATGATCAACATGAATTAAAGTTTTACTTTTGTCTAAGAGTCTATAAAGATATTCCACACAAACAAGTCCAAACAACGTTCTTTATGATCATGATTTTAATATAACAAAACGTTTTGAATATCGTTGCGAAGGAAGTCCTTGCCAAATTCTGCTAACGTTTAAGATATTTATTCAGATAAATAATTTAAGATTTAAAAAAAATATAAGAAAATTTAACTTTCGGTATTAAAACCACAATTGCTTAAAATGTTTTTTCATATAACCCTATAAAATATTTATTGCCTAATTGTCTATAGTTTTATTAAATAATTTCCATGTTATTAATGTCAAGTGTATTTACATTTAACAGATTTTTTTACTTTATTGCAATTAATAAAAAATTATGCTTTTTGATTTTATAATAAAATCTTTAACCCTCTAAATCAAATATTTATACCCTACACCACCATAAGTGGCGTTTTGCTGACGTTTGTAAGATGCAGACAAAAATTTCCTACCACCAATTTTAAGTACACCGTTGGACTCAGAATAACTTCCAGAGTCGATGTAGCCATGCCCGTCAGGCTGGCTGTCCATGTATTTTATTTAGACCTCATACAAATGTACCCCCGGAATGGGATTTTTAATCCCATTTATAAATTGCTTTTAGTAGTTATCTACAACCAACAATGTGGTGCAGGGTATTACATAGCTAGACTTTACCGACTATAACATTTTTACTTGTATTTTATAATGATAAGATTTAGAAGCAAAGATGACTGAGAATTTGATGTCATAATCTTGACTATTAATATGAGATAGTAATCAGATTAAATTTGAATGTAGCACAGGTGGAGATAAGACAGGGAGACCCCAAAACAACACACTTATCGATAATGTTAAACTAAAAATAAAAATTTTGGTGATAATAATATTGGAATATTCCCATAATACACTTGTATTTCATGAGTATATAGACAATAGTTTTTGATTATTTTATTGAGATTTCGATTAATATGGACTTTCAAAATAACAGAAAATTTATTAAAATAGGTTTCCTTAACACTTTTTAGACCTCTGAAAATTTCTATTTAAAGGGGAAAAGTTTTTTAATTTAAAGTCGCAGAACGGTAACACTGGCTGTTGAATCTTAAATATACGAGGAAGCTGAAGTAAAAACATTATTTTTTAATACAAAATCAACTAAATTTTAAGTTTTAATAGAATTTGTCAGTTTTGCAATAATTAATTGTATAAATATGAGATTGACAATAATTAAGTATCTTCTATCATGAAATGAATTAAAAGATCTAATAAACACAATTAAATTTATTCTTAATTTAAGAAAAATATAAGTATCAACCACATTTTAGAAGATTTCCGCGTTATAGTGCTAAAACCAAGAAATGACTGAAAATCATAGCAAATTCTATGTGGTTTTTAAAATGAAGAGTTGTCAGTAGCATAATTTGTTATGCACAGTGGTCGCTTTTTAATGTTTCTGGATATTTTATGGATGATAAAATTAATATTTCAATAAGATAATGCTGCGGAATATGTTATGATATATGACGTGTAAAGATTTTTCAAATTATGCCTACAACGAAAGCAAATGACTTTAACAGATGTAAAATTAAAAATTAAATAAGATTCGGAGAAAATTGACTCCAGTTTCTTAAGAAATTAGTGGAATCAATGCCAAACGACATTTTTGACGTAATCACAAAAAAGGATCACCCTTTTATTATTAATAATGCTAAGGAGACTGATGAATTTAGGTTTAGAAAAGTATCATTAAAATTGGTTTTTAAGCCCTCAAATTAAGTTAAAAAATAAAGTAAAATACAAATTAAGTTTTTAGTTAACAATATTTTATATGAAATCTTAGCTGCTTTAAAAATATGTCATTTTATAAACAAATATTTGTTTACTTTTTCTAATTAAAAAATTAGATGCAATTATAGGAATATGCACCAGTGTATTCTCTAGGTTATTCTGTTTTTTTTTTTTGTTTTAAGAAAACATATTTTTTACATGTAAAAATGTTATAGTCGGGCAAGCCCGGTTATGTAATACCCTACACTACATTGCTGACTATAAATTACTGTTACGAAAATTTTATGAACGACGTTCGTATACTTTGCTTTTTCTGATTTATGCTTAAATGTGCAGTAGATTTTACAGGTTTATATGGGAGTTAGAAATAATTTTGGATTACGTGCTCCATCATCGTGCAAAAGATCATCAAAATCTGATTAACAGGAAAAAAGTTATAGGCTATAATATGCAAAATTTTGATACACCCTAAACTCTGTGTGTCATATTGGCCGCAATTTTTAAGATAATTTACTGAATTTTGTTACATATACTTATTTTAATACAATAATAAATTCAAAGAAGCCATATTGTTCTGGGATCCTTAATTGACTCAGCTTCCAGTTAAGGCCCCTTCCCGGAATATGATTTATAGCTTATAGAACTCTTAAATTTAAACCAATTTACAATTAATTTTTCAACTATTCTAAATATATGTTATAAATTTTATTAACATGGGTCCATATTTTGATATAGCTCCCATATAAGGCAAATAAATTAAGACCAATTCCATTGGAACTAAGTACAATGAATTTTTTTGACTATTTTTAATGTATATTCTTAATTATAACAATCTCGGTCCATATTTAGATGTAACTTCCATATCAGCCCACTCACCGAAAACGGGTTTCAGCTTATAAAACGAGTAAATAAGGACCAATTGTATTGAAATTCGATACAATTATTTTGCTAACTATTCTAAAGATATTATATTAATTTGCCCTATATCGGTCCATATTTTCCTATAGCTCATTATGAAGGACTTTCCCTAAAATGGGTTTGAGATTATAAAATATTTCAATAAATAAATATCAATTTCATTAAAATCACCCTTCCTTCCCCCTTCCCGGAAAACAGTTTTGAGGTAATAACAAGCATATTTTTTGTTTTTATACCCTCCACAAAAAGTGAACGAGTGTTTCTATGTTATATAATATATACATTTGTGAGGGTATGTGTGTATATGTATATCTACGGAACCTAACGTATTAACTTCACACGAATTTGTGGTGGAGGGTATTGAAGATTCGGCATAGCCGAATATAGCATTCTTATATTTTAAGACTTATTTTGTAAAATTTGATTAAAATCGTTTTACACTTAGGAATTTTATAGGCTAAACATCCCATTTCGGAGGTACATTTGTATGATGTCTAAATGAAATTATAATAAAATAACCAATTTCAATAGGTATGGTCCATGGGCCAAAATTATAGAAAGCGCCAAATTTCATTAAGATATCTTAAAAAATTCGAATTATTCTTTGCTTTACATTAAGAAATTGTTTCTGAGTCGAACAGTATTTTTAATGGTAGTGAAAGTTGAACGTTGAAGTCTTTCTATTACAAACATCTACACAAACGCATAATACCCCCACCACCTACAGTGGTGTAGGACATAAAAATTTGCTTGTGTTTTTATCTTTAAGTAAAATTAGTCACTTTAAGTAAAATTTTGTAACATAGTCTAATCGAAAATAAACTCTTTTACTGCTTTTAAGACAATTTTACTCTTAACTTAACCTTAAATTCTAGAAGTGCATATATTCTTTCGCAATAGAAAATATTATTGTGCAATTTAATTTAATTAGATAATTTCAAATACCATTCACGTAAATATTTTTAAAATTTAAAACTATATTTTAGCTCAACATTCAGAATATAATTAACTACAATAAACCTCAATTAATAAAGAAAATAACATACCATATTTAAAGGGTTAATAATATTAATTTACTGCAAATGTAATTGATATGCACAGAAGTATGTTTGTATGTATGTAATTACATTAAAACAAACCGACAACAATAAAACGACACCAACAGCTGGCCGCAAAAATTTTAAAATTCATTTCTGAGTCTATTTAAATTGCAAACACTTTAGAATATTTTTTCAGTTTCATATGAGAATTCAGAGAAGTGCCATCGCAATCTATTATTTCAATTGCTTTCCGATAGTCAAGTGAAAATAAATAATAAATAAATAAAAAGTAAATTTTACAAACTAATAAAAAAATTAATAATGGAACGTTGGCAAAATCGTGTAGCTGTTGTCACTGGTGCTAGTTCTGGCATTGGTGCCGCCATCATAAAGGATTTGGTGGCAGCTGGCCTTATTGTTGTAGGTTTGGCCCGACGCAAAGAACGTGTTGATGAGATACGTGCCAAACTTCCAGCTAAACTTCAAAGTCGTTTGCATCCTTATAAATGTGATGTTTCTAATTTACAATCAGTAAATGAAGCATTCGATTGGATTGAAAAGAATTTAGGTACCATAGAGATTTTGATTAATAATGCTGGCACCTATACACCTGGCCAGATATTAACAATGGATATTGAAACGGTGCAACAAACATTACAAACAAATGTTATGGGTATTGTGTATTGTACACGACGTGCTTTTCAATCGATGCAAAAGGCCAATGTTGAAAGTGGTCATGTCATATTGATAAATAGTATTGTGGGTCATTATATTTTTAATCCACCACCTGGTGTTGTTACCGATTTCAATGTTTATCCTCCCACCAAGCATGCCGTAACAGGTTTAACGGAAATTTTACGTCAAGAATTTCGGGATTTAAAAACGAAAATAAAAATAACAGTAAGTGCAAGGAAATTTTGTTATATAAAATTTTCTTATTGAATATAAAACTATTTTAGAGTGTCAGTCCTGGTTTAGTGGATACGGAAATTGTTCCTGATCGTTATAAAGCTTTGAAAATCCTTAACCCTGAAGATATTTCTGCCGGTGTCATGTATTGCCTCTCAACACCTCCACATGTTCAAGTGCATGAGTTGACTATTAAGCCGTTGGGTGAAGTATTTTAAAGTGGATATTGTGAAATATTTTTTTTAAACGTAATTAAAGTTCAATTATTATTATTTTTATTTTTTAATAAAATCATATGTGGGTAATCAAAGTATTTATCAGTTTTTTGTGTTTGGAAATGAGTGGAATTAATATTAATTGATAGTAACTATACACACGCATTCTAGAAAAAAAATTAAAAAAGCGGGTATTAGTGACACTCTTGAAAAGTGTGATCAAAAGGAATTAACATATTTTCATGGAATTAGTAAGATTTTAATCATAGTTTCCCTATACTTAGGGGCCATGAAGTAATTCAAGGCATTGCATTGTGGTCCAGTAAAATTTTCTGCAACAGTTTCACAAATATGATTTTAATTTACTACCACTAATGGTGATTGGGGTATATTAATTTTGTCACTCCATGTGTAACGGCACAAAGCAAAAAGATAATTTCCAGAACTTTGTCACATACGAACAAATTAGTTTGTGCTGGGGCCATTATTTGATCTTCATCTAAATCTCTAAAATATAGTTTAATTCTATCGAAATTCGGCGACATTTTTCATATAACTGATTTAATATAAGTTTTGAGATCAAAAATTAATAATACATGTTTTCATTAAAACTTTAAATCCAAGTATTATTTATTTTTTTCTTTTTAGAACATTTCAAACAAGGAATATATTGTTAATCTGATTAAAATAAGTGACTAGAAAAATGTGCGTACTAAAATTGTTAAATATTTTCCACAAAATTCATCTTAATCCTACAAAAATGGCGAAGCATTGAAAAGTCTGCCGTCAAACTGTTTTTAATATTATTAAACAATACATGGAGAACTTATCCTTTGAAAGAAAATCTGTTTCAGTTAGACGGAATGGTTCCACTACCATAAGTGGTGAAGAAGGAACTTCTTTAATGTAATTCTATATGTAACGCTAAGACGAAATCATCTAAGACCCCAAAAATGCATATGTATATAATCTTCCATCAAATAGAAATCTGAGTCCATTTAGCTATGTTCTTTTATCTGACTGTATTTTTTGGACTCTCACAAACAATAATTGACAGAGCGCTATTAAATTTGCCCTGAGTATTTGCCATTATGCTGAGAAGTTTCCTATTTGAAACCAGGTATATTAAAAGATATAGATCGATAGTTGAGGCAGTCCCTAAATTCGGAAGAAGATTATCCGTAGAATTTTCAATTGAAATCAAAAAATGGTATCGGCACAACCTTTTTTGATTTTATTTTTATTTCAAAATATGAAAAATTAAAAAAAAATTATCTTTAAAATTCCGACCAAGTAGGAATTTTAAAGATCCTTAGATATTGGAATTTTCAGGTTCTCTCTATTGAACCGATATAAACAGCTAGTTTTTAAGACGAAACTTTTAAGGACAACAATGAATAACATGGTCATATTTCATAAAATTGACATAACTAATCTAGGCGTGAGAATGTTTTGATTTGATGCAACAAAGTCTCTTTTGAGAGATCTAAAATGGTTCATTCTTAGTTTTATATACTAATTAATATTCCCTGTTGACCACTTGTGGTAGTGCAGGGTATAAAATTCTGTGGAAAGAAACTTGAAAGTCTTCCGTATAGTAAAATGTTCAGACTGGTTCTTTCTTTCTTTCTTTCTTTTAAGTTATGGATGGTTAATCATTATCTGCCTGTAGAGTTGGTCCTTTTGTAGAAAACTAAACAAATCATATTGGGTGGGAAATGCCGCTGCGATGGAAATTTCCATATGACAATTGACTGATGCAAATATTAGTTATCAATTCAACCTTAAAGTGCACTAAAGTCTAACTAGGGAAAAGTGATTACTTACTTCTCTCTTGTTCTCATTAAATTTGTAATGGTAACTATTTGTTTAAATTGGTAATTAGCTGTTTAAATTTTTACTAAAATAAATAGAAATTCTCTCCATTTTTTTAGAAATTTTGGAAAATTTTTAAATTTCTTTAAAATACATAAATCTTGTCTATGTTGACATTAATGAAGTTCCTTTGACAAAATACATCTTGTTATTACGCAAAGTTATTCCTAAACTCCGATACATACGCACATACATTTTACTAACAACGAGTATATTGAATTCAAATAACTTTCGTTTAGGGTTTGGAGTGATAAATAAAAAAGATGGAAAATATATTTGTTAAGAAAAGTGAATATATCTGCAGCATACACAGTAATACAACATGTTTTTTAGATAACAATATTGCCAGATGTGTGCAAATTATATTCATATTAATTGCAACACTCGTCTATTACAAATAAAATAAAAAATGGCATCTCTGAAGGCAATTTCTTTGCATTTATATACATATATCTGTATGGATGTGTATTAGGAAGTTGCAAGGAACAACACGATCAGACTTATGAATGTCAAATACTGAAATTGCTTCAAAACTATACAACAAACAACATGAAACCGCGACATGTCAGAAAAAAAACTGTAATGCCAATAAACTGACAAAAAAGATACAACGTTATGAATACAAAGATACACCGTAGCTTGGAAGAGAACACATACATGTGAATAAATAAACATAGACTCTATTTTACTTGCGTACTCTTCATGTTGCTTTTATTGTAGCAAAACATGATGCTGTCAATATTGCGTTTGACATAAAATGCAATATATGTGAAACTTCTTGTTATTTATATTTTGCAATGGAAAATGAAAAATCGGGATACAAAATTTTAAAAGGAATAAAGGATAAGCAAGGAAATCACATACTTTAGTGCGTCAGTTTAAGCAGAAACTTATTTGCATATAGCATTTTGTACACACATACACAAAGACTTTTGTTAGAAGTTTGTTTAGCAATAATGTTTCCTTATTTTCCTCTTTTGAAAATTATGTGCGTGTCTCTCAATTGCCATATGCATTTGCATATTTATGTTCATAGATATTGATTCTCTGTAACTGTAACCTTCAGACTTCTATAGTTTGATAATGTTTGACTTGATGTTTAAGAGAGATACAACTTGAAGTATTAAGTTTAGCGTTTGTAGTGTTAAAAAAATAAAATTTAATTAAAAAAATATTAAAAATCAATGATTTTAAAATGTTAAATACCTCTGGCCTTTTCCTATATCGATTGCTAGTAATTCAGGTTACAAAGTCATAAAAATCTGTTATTTAAATCATGAAATGAAGAAATTTTTATTGATTCCCCTTCTTATGGAATGTTGGCTTTCATGTCATGTCTAGAGTTTAGGGATCTTTTTATTTTAAGATATAAATCTGGTAAATTTGTGGACACAATATTGCAACGCCTATTTCTGAGTGCCAATACAGGGAAAAATTATCTTATACATTAATTTTAAAGGAATATCGATGACTCTCACAGTTACATTGTGATAAGAAATCGATCATATTCTGACCTCTTGCAAAAAACTTCTTACTCTTATCTCAGTGATCAGCGATTCTCAACTGGTTATAGGCTGATTTTCAATTAGGCAATTCGCTCTTTAAACACACAATTAGACTGAATATCATGGAGAACTGGAGATATAGGGGGTTTGTTAATGCAAGTGTCTTTAGAATGTCTAGTATAATCCCAGAACTCATTGACTATTAAATCCCGCAACTGTTCTTGCATTTATCATTTACTCACTACGTGGAAGAAGCGCGTCCTGTCTCTTTTAGGGGTGCAAGTTGAGATTGCGCCGATTTGTACAACAACCGATTGGTTGACGTTTATAGGATATATGGTGACAAGGGATATACAGAAACCATTCTTTGCTCCTTTAATCTTTGTGGTAGACTGATAACCTGAGCTAACCATGTCAGTAATTAACTGAATACTTTTGACAGATACTCATTCAAGAAGATTCAATTTCGCTAAGAAGAGGAGACAATTAGCCATTTGCCAGGACCCGCATGAAATTCATACAACGAAATTATATTTTTACCAAAAAGGGTTTAAATATTACGGCTGATATAAGTATGGCTGCTTATGAACCATACAATGCTGAAAGTGTGACGATGGATTTGGCAACTTCAATCTCTACGCACAAGAGAGTAGTTGATATTCCGTAATGTAAGGTTCAATTTTCTAATTTTCTGAAAATGTATCTCGAAACATCAGTTATAGAACTGTACTTCATTTGGTACTAAAATCATTATGGCTTTGAATGTCATGGTAGGTAATCTATTTTTTATTGCGCAAGATTTTGCAGATCCCAATTATATTCCAGTGATAGTGTAAAAGATATTGATTACTGCGACCGTGAATATGCAGATGTAGAAGTGTGTGATTGAGTGTTTCATAATTTACTTTAAATAGTTGTTAGCCATAAGCTTTCCTAAGATTTTAGCAAAAACCTTGAGAAAATTAATCTATATTTTGCACTTTCATATAAAGTGATTTAAATAATTATTCAAAAATTATAAACCTTTAATATAGTGTTAACATTCCGTTTTTAAAAGATGGCAAATATAAATATTCCAAAAATAAAGTTGGTAAAAGACGTCCATGAGTTTGTAAAAATAAGAAAAAAACCCAAACATTTTTCACAAAAAAAATGCTTTTTGTAAAACGAAAACATCATAAAAATTACATTCTCCTCTGCCTCCATTTGTTTATCCACAATATTTCACCCCACGAGTTCTTTTGCTTAAAAACAGTTAAAATCCAAAAAGAGGAAAAGCAATCAGGCGTGCAAATAAACGGATATTGAGAGCACTATTTTGATGGTTACCATTGACGATGATGGTGCCTGAGGATGATGATGTTTTTTATAGCCATCTATCCATCCATCTCCTTTAAAGCTACAAAAAGCCAGTTTAACACAATAATACATAAATGCATGTGTTCGGTTCGTCAGTTATATACATAGTGCATTAGTATGTGTGTAGTGTATTTCATGTATGCACGTATGTATATCATGTTTTGTATGTTCATTTTGAAAATTTAATGGAAAGAGGAACACTTAAGAAACACTTTTTTGGAAGTACAATATTAAAAACAATATTTCTTATCTCAAGGTTCAATATTTTGGTGTTATTTTATTCAGTGATTTAATAAGATTTATTATGCCCTACATTAATATATTAAGGTGAATTATGAAAATGGTTATTGAGGCTAAGTGAGGAACAATTTGACCATTTTAAGTAAAGTTTTAAATCAATTAAATGACTTTTCTGTTTAAATTATTATTCTGATTACATTTTCATTTATCTTTTTGCGTTTATAAATAATATAAGATAATTTCTGTGGAATAAAAAAATAAATTCAGTCGTATTTTTAAATTTATTAATTAGATAATATAAACTCTAGAAATGTCAAAAAGATATCAAGAAAATTCCATTGATATTTGTAGAGACTCACAGTTAAGCGTGATTCAGCTCTACCGAATCTATAATAGTTTCAATAACTTGTATGCATAAATGATTTTTCAACAGCTTTATTATATATGAACATATGTTACGCACTACTAACAATAAAATATCTTCTGTACTATTTCATATATACGTACACTGATGTATATTCCTATAAATACATTCAATTTATTTCCTCAGTTTTATCTATGTTGTTCTCCTCCAAAAATTAGTTGAAGTCTTTTAAGGAGCGGCAATTTAATGGTAATTTTTTAAATAAACAAAACTTTTTATTAATATTTTTTGTGCCTTATCATGCAATGAAATGTCATAGGTGCTATTTAGTATAGAATATTTCAATAAACGCAGACATGAAAATTGCTTTTGAAAAAAAATCAAAAATAAATTATTATAAATTTCTGTTTCTTATAAATAAAAATATGTTTCCACTGACGATATTTTAATTCTACCGCAAAATTTTCAAATTTAATCGATAAATTTCATAACATTAAAAAAGCCACATACGAAGTTCTTTGTCCAATCAAATAATAGAGAAATCTGTCGTAAAACCCAACGTATCTAAAGTGTTCTATAAAGTGGTTTCTTTAAGAAAAGAAAAAATTATGGTGTTCGATAACCTACTAAGGAAAATACAAAATTAACAAAAAGACAGATTTACCTAATAAAACAAGATTCAACTTGCACAAATAAAGAACAAACTTAGTTTTCCTATGACTTCCAAACACGTTCCTCATATTTTACAAAAAGATGAAAACATAAAATTGAAGAAGCCCATGCCCAGAAAACGTCATAAATAAAATCATCTTAATTTCTTATGAAAATGCATGAAATAGACAGAAGAGTGGAAATAGGAAATTCTTTCAGACTCATGTCATTAGCGTGATTTGAGATTAAACAAAGTGGTAGTGTTTGTGGATGAAGGATGGATAAAGATTCCAGGCAGATTATTCTGTTGTCATATTTCAAAGAAGTCTAAACCACGGTTAAATGAACACAGCATACCAATGTATATAGTGCAGGGATTCATGGCCCTTAAAGTTTTTTCAAAGTTTATACACAGAAAAAATAAAAAATGCTCTAATTTAAAATTGTATATGAGATGTAGAAATTTCATGATTTTTATTTAATTTTATATTTGAAAATTTTTGTTGTTTTGTTACTTGGCTGAATATCCAACCCAAACTGGACATTTTCTAATTAAATATAGCTATTTTCGATACTTAAAAGTGATAAAAAAGAATAGATAACATGTGCAAAAAACTTCATCGGCTTAATAACTTTGGAACTAAAAGAGATAATATATATAAATTCGTATTTTTATGAGACTTACTCTATACAAAATTTCGTTTGTGTTAATTCATAAAAGAATTATAAATATATCAATGGTAACTTTAAACTGTCATCGACTATGCCGTTGACTAAAAATGCAATTGCACTCCTCCAAATAAACTCGAATGCGCCTTCACTCTAATCATGTGAGATTTTATTAATATTTATCAAACAGATCAGAAGTTATAGTATTATTTCTAAAAAATCGGTATGGACATACTGTGAATTAAATTTTTGGATTTAGGTTAAGTTAGGTTGAAGAGAAGAGACTCCCTAAGGATGCCTCATGCCCCTTGTTGTATATCTAAACCGCTATTTCGGCTTGTTATACGCTGCAAGTGTGGAAAAGCGTCCCATTCCATATGCTCAGTAGAATTTCGTATCTTGTTCGAACTTCTTCAGTTTTCTCCGGTCCACTGCTTTTAGTTGGGCTATGTCCGTTAAGGTGTCATCCATAAAATTCTGGGATCTCTGTGATGTGAGAGCTGTGCAATGACAGGGAAAACGTTCCATCGTCCCTCATGCTCTGCGTTCATTTTTGGATCTACTGAATATTTTTTGCAAGTAGTAGAAGTACAATTTTGCTGCTGGAATTGACAATTTATGATTTAATTTTAGAAATATGTGCATAACTTTATCCTTATGATTCTTCATCATAAATACTAATTTTTCTCTAAGTTTAAATCATGTTAAATTAATTTGTTAATACGTTTTATTATGATATAAATATTACCTCTTACAACTATAAAATGTATAAACTATACAGCCCAAGGTTAAATATAGTCGTTGTGAACCATTTTGCCCCTCATTGACTTAACTGAAGGTCATCGAAATTGATTACTGAAGAACTTGTATACAAACTGAATTTATTATATATTTATAAATTGTAGTCATTGGCTTGAAGTAAATATGCTTATTATGGTCATATTTGCTATTGGTGTTGATGAAACTTAAAATGACGACCATGATAAACAAGAAACGGCAGTAAAAAAGTAAGAAAAAAATTAAAAAAAAACTTTTTGGCACGGTGTTGATGATGGTGCTGACAAAAAGGAATCAATATGAAAATAAAAATTATATTGCAATCAAGTTGATTAAGCAAGCGTTAAATTGAATATCGATTATGAAACAAGTTGGTGTACAAAGTCGTATCATACATTTTTTCTTAACCGAGCTAAACAATGTTAAAACAAAAAATTTCTTATACTTTAAAATAAAAACATTTAAAAATTTAACTGTTTTTTTTTTTAATTTCCAACAATTATAAAACATTTAAAAAACAATTATGATTATCATTTTAAAAACACTTTGGTATAATTAATGATTTCATAATTGTTTTAAATGGCAAACACACACCAAGAAAAAAACATCTGAAACAATTATACAAGTACTCGATACAATTATCCTTTTCAGTTTAAGTCAAAATTCTATACCACACACACATACACAAACACACATTTTGTACAAAATATGGAAGAGAAACAATTATCTAATGATGTGGCAAACAAAACTAAAATTCATATGCAAGCTATATTTTCATTACACACATACATATACATAAACATAAGTACACTTTGTTATAGATACAAGTAGCTTTGGCATCTTTTGAATCCCACCAATCCGTAACAGTTATTTACTTAAAATCGTTCAGTTTAGTTGCGCTAATTCAGTTTATTTCAGTTTGGTACAATTCAATTCAATCCTTTACTTAACATATGAATTTATCGAAAATTTTGTTAAGATTGTGTTGCATGCCACAGATATTCATAAATATGTACTTCGTTTGAAACTTAGTTGCCATCAATGTTTTCTCTCTTAACCTCCCTCCGCTCCTCTTAAAATGGAATAAGTAAACACTTACATTAACTGCTAAATATTAGTAAGTATAAGAACAAGCAAATATCTTTATATATTTAAATTATACGAATAAAGCCCATTACACATTGGGATGTAAATATTCCAAAAGCAGTTATGAAAAAATTTACTAATAAACATAGTGTAAGAACATAATTGCGTATGAGTAATATCAATCACTTATATTAAGTATACGTCTAGTGTAGTGAATTAAACTATTTTTGGATAATTTAAAGCATTTTTTATAAAAAGGGATGTAAATGTTCCAAAAGCAATTATAAAACAATTTAATCAAAGGACATGAAATAATAATATAATTTCGTATGAGTTATATCAATCACTTATATTAAGTATACGTCTAGTGTAGTGAAATAAGCTATTTTTTGATAATTTAAAGCATTTTTTATAAAAAGGGATGTAAATGTTCCAAAAGCAATTATTAAACAATAAATAAGAATATAATTGTATACCTGGAGTGATCAAATTAATCTAGTTTAGGGAATTTATAGCATTACAAAGAGGGGTATTGTCAAGAACTAACACATTTTATTAAATTTTTTTTTTTTAACAAAGTATACCATTTTTATTAGCACAATGTTTCCAAATCCATTTCTTCGAAATAATTCTGTTAGATATACTATTTTGGAAGAGTACAGGCCCTTATATTATAAGTAGTTTAGTCGATGACTCTTCACGAGTTAGCCACTGTTTATTTTTAATCACATTGTTATATATACAGACTTTTTTATATAGTATTTAAAATGTTTTATGTTAGGTCCGGAAGTTTCAAAAGTATTGGTGCAATAGTCAGATATGTATGAATTCGTTAAATAATATTATAAATCTAAAGATGGCAACTTTTATTCACCGCAAAAATATGCTCACACGTCAAAACTTTTTTATTAAGTAAGCAAATTTCAAAGTTGACATCATTTTTTAATTAAACTTAACATAAAGAATTTTGTTCAAAACCTGTTGTATCTGTATAGTCCGAGGCCTTAAAAAAATAAGTTTAAACCAGTTTTGTGAACAGGGTATTTGGTTCGTTTGTACAAATTGAATCAAAAGTAGACCGTTTCATTTTCTGGGATATTTTGGTCAACGATAGCAATGTTGAGTAACTAAGTTGAGTCAGAAATGCCACTCCGATGTTAGTCAAAAATAAGTTATCCGCTAATAGGATCCGAATCATGAATAGACCATCGCAGTCCCCGGAATTGAATCTCAAGGGAGAACTTTTCGCAATATTTAAAATATCATTTGTTTATTTTTTACAGATACAAAACATACTGGGCTTCATTTAAGTCAAATTAAATCAAATGTGAATGAGTAATATTAGTCATTTATATTATTTATGCGTTTAGAGTTAAAAATTAAGTACTGGTATTATTTTAAAATTTTTTAAATATCTGCTTACTATCATGTCGCTTCATAATGGAAGTTCAACGCGAATTATAATTGAGTTTTTCTACTAAAACTTTCAATACCTCAATTTCTGTAAAATAGAATGTAAAAATATGTAACAACATATTGAAGGTTTAAAACAACGAACAAATTATTCTAAAAATACT
This sequence comes from Cochliomyia hominivorax, assembly GCA_004302925.2. Taxonomy (NCBI): domain Eukaryota; kingdom Metazoa; phylum Arthropoda; class Insecta; order Diptera; family Calliphoridae; genus Cochliomyia; species Cochliomyia hominivorax. Next base: position 59,287,803 of record PYHX02000495.1, on the reverse strand, counting down.
GAGTAATGAGTTAAAGATAATAGGATAATGGAAAATGAAATTGTTAGACATAAACTTTGTTGCAAAAGTATAGTTTGCAATTTTAAAACTATATTGATGAAGTTTACGCACTTCGTCCCAAGAATGATGCCTAATGAAATTCGTGAATAGGGCTCCTAACATTTCAACATGGAGGTAAACTTCTGCCACTTCTATTGGCTCGTTACGAGACAACCTGTCTCTTTAGGACACAGTTGGCTACTTTATGGTGAGCACACATACTTTTTTTTTTGCCTTCCTTTAATACACCTGGTTGTGATAAAGTGGTTGAATGAATAAGGATTTGCCACATCTGTAGGATTTTCTGCCGTCTAAAAAATGTATCCCAGTTATTTTTAAATATAAAACTTAGAACAACAATGAATTATGTAGCCAAATTTTATTGAATTCGAACACTTGTTCTATGAGTAAGAATATTCCCAACAAAAGGACAGACAGACAGACAGACAGACAGACACAGCTTAATTGTTTCGGATGCTTTGGATATTTGTGATGCTGGAATATAAACTTAATATACCCTCTTAAAGTTTTCACTGATATTGGTACTTTCTTTCACCATTTGGATTTTGGAGGATATAAACAATTTTAACAAATAATGTCTGGAATACTCTAAAACTACGTGTTGTTTGTGATTGCATAAGTCTCATATGTATGTTGGTATTACAAAAATAATTGAAAAAAATCCTTTGCGAGTGATGGTCCATATCTTTCCTTGGATTAAGCATCCGATTCATACCAATGTGCATTTAACTGAAACTTGAGCATTGTTATGCTGTTATAATGCAAACTATGAACTGATGCATTTACTTTACGTCTTGCTTATTAGAATGTATTTATGTAAGAAATAAGTAGTATTACACAAACTTATTCATACTTACATATTTTAAATGGAAAATTCATTGATAGAATTTTTGTTAACAATTATTTGCCATAATCAATGTAGAATATGCTAAAGATAAATAAACTTTTCTTTCCTTATGAACAAACAATTGAATGGATGAGCGTTCCAAGTAAATAGTCACTAGTACTTACGAAAGAGTAAATAAATATATAAGTATGTATTTGTGTATGTAAATGTTTATATTCGTTATTTGTTTGCGTTTGAATAAATATTTAAATGGTTGGATAAAGTTCTGAGAATCTAATTTTACAAATGTATAAAATAAATATTATTTACTTAATATTATTGAAATCCTGCACAAATAGTTCTTCTCTTGTCTTGTCGTGTCCTTTAGCAAAAATCTTTATCCATATTTTGTATATGCCTGACAAATGTTTTTGTTATATTTACGTTCAAATCTTTTATAGCCAATTGTTGTAAGTATTTGTTGATGTAGATAAAAGACACTAAATGTTATGGAACTAAATGTTACAGTAAAATCTTGGATAACTCGAGGAAAACTGTAAGTTTGAAAATCATATTAAAATTTTAAGTCGGTTAAAAACCGACAAAATCGAAGAAAAATTAAACTAAGTGATTATTTTGTGATTTTGATTTAGAGCTGACCTGAGGAAGCCCGGCTGAGCCTCAATTTTCGGCCAAATTTTAAAATTCGGACGCAACTATTTGGCACCTGTGAAAACTATGTAAATTGAAGAATCATTACCTTTAAAGAAAAAGTGAATAGAATATCAAAACTTTATGAAAAATCTAAAATTTTAAATCGTTGTAGTTTTTTTAATAAAATTGTTATTTTAGAAAATTCCTTAATATTTTTTGATACGCTATGTCCCATTTTAGAACCTCGAAGACTAGCACCCGTCAGGTCTATAAGGTCCAATCTCAGGACATAAGATCTACTAAAACTTAATTATAATTGATTGACAGTATAGTTCTACTCTTTATTTACTATTTATCCTTATTACTGTTTTTAGTGTACTGTTTCTATTGTAAGAAATCGTGATTCTGGTATACAAAGCTGTCCCCTAGTAACGAGAGGACATTGGTATTATAATATAAGAGAACCAATTCTTTCATTTCGTTTGCAAAATACTTAATACCTTACTTAGAAGGACCCCTTTAAACCCAAAATGTATTATACGTTGTTCATACATAATATTGTCTTTAAGTAAAACCTTAATTATGATAAATAAGAGTTTTCTTTCTTGTAATTTTATTGTTTTAGAAAAAACAGACAAATATCCCATGGGCTCTAGCTTCTTTAATTTTTCTATTAAATGAAATTTTAGATTTAGTACAAAAAATGGATTTAAAAAAAATGCCAGATAAATATCCTTTTGGCTCTAGCTTTTCTAATAGCATTATATTTTTATCTAAAAATCTGTATTTCGTGGACTCCTTAAATCTCAAGGGAGATAAAACTTCAATCTAAATTCGAAATTAAAATATTCTATGTATGTTCAGATCGTGAACTGAATGATTCGGATCATTATAGTGCTGAAAAATAAATAACTGTACATTCAACATTTCTGCATTCTTTTAATATTTTTCCATTATACAATTAATAAGGATAAATTCTCTAATTCCAGCTCCAGACTGTTGATATAGAGGAGACATACATCTCTGGATTGTGTAACAGGTACTGTTACACCGTTTCGGTTTCTTCCATACATGTATTAATTCGATGTCGTCGGAGACAATTATATGATTATATGTTTGCAAATTTGACTACCTTCACCATTTCTCTAAAGCTCTTTTAAATCCAGGACAGTTCGTGAAATCATTTCCTTGGATTCCAATGCCCGTATTGCCATTTAAAATCTAACACACTGGATACCTTTTTGTGATCTTTAATTCTCTTCAAACAGGAGCCCAATATCTCTCCACTGGAATTAGCTCCTTTGTCGTAACTGCATTTATACTGCAAGAACATTTTGGAAAATTTTGACTGACCAGGAAGTTGCAAAAAATCTACCAAAATATACCTTTTGCCATCCATAATGTAGTAAGAATATTTTTTGTGGAAATCTTTATTTTAATCTCCGTGCTATAATTTTGGCCTCAACATTTTTGCAGCGTTCCTGTCAGGAACTTTTTGAGTCTTGTATGTTTGTAAACCTGCATTAACAATAACTTTTAGTACAAAATAGTCTAAGTTCTGATTGCTCTCCTTCCGGATATGTTGGGAACTCTTTTGAAAATTCTTTCTACATTTTTTGGTATTTGAAACTTCATGTGGATCATCACTTCTACATGAGCTAGGTTTCCATGTTCTTCCGGCACTGTTAAAGAACATTGGAAACAGTTTGATGGTAGACCTTTCAATGCTTAGCCAACTTTTTCTAAAGCAATTTAAGTTATTTTGAAAATATTTACTAATTTTTGTACACACTTTTTTTTAGATTTTAAACATAATAACTGGCAAGTTTTACGAAGGTAACTTGTAGAGAAATAGTCAAATATTGGTTGGGTTCAAATTGGAATGAAGAACATGTGTTCCATCTCTTTTCTTTCGCTCTTCTATGTATTTTATTTCAATTTTCATTTTGTGCCTCTACTTATGTTCATGACTGTATTTACAATACATTGTCGCAGATTTCGAAAATACCATTGAATTTTTTTACATTCACTATTCTTCGAGTGTAATATTAATGTAACATAAATTATAGTAAAAATATTATGTAAATTTCTTAGTTGTTGCTGTTGCAAATGCAGGCAATTAAGAAATTCTTCAATAAACTTCAAATACAGATGTGCTAAAATGTTATCAAAACTTGGGCAACAAAGTAATTGAAAATGGACACTTTTCAATATTGATATAGTCATTTATAACAAAATAAATTTATTTATTATATAAAATTAATATCGTATGAAATTTATTATATAAAATGTATATAAATTTCTGTTTAAATAAATAATTGATTTATTTTTTTATAAATATTTTTTTATTTAATTTTATGACAATCATTTCATCTCGGCTAAACTTTCATTGATATAATTAAATTTAGTAATTTAAAAATCTAAATGGTTTAAATTTATTATTTTTATATAAAATATATTTTTTGTTTTAACCAAAACCAATAATTGGCTTAACAAAGTGCAAATATTTATTTTTACACAATATCATTTTTATTAATTTAAATCGTTTTTAAATTTTTGTTATACCCTATACTACCATATTTAGTTGGAGTTTTATGTGTTCATGCTGATGTTTATAACATACAGAAAAAAAACTATTCATTTCTGAGTAGATTTAATGATGTTCGCCCATCCGTCTGGGTGTCCACGTAACGTTGTGAACATTATACAGATTGCAAATTTTTAAAATCTGATGATTTGAATTGTAGCTTAAATTCAAATGTCCTCCCGGAATGGGCTTTTAAGGCCATAAGAGTTCTAAATATGAAGCACTTTTAACAAAATTCAACAAAAGTAAGTCTTATAGTACGCTTACTTAATATGCCACTTTCGGTCCATTACTTTTCGTCTATCCCATATAAGCTCCCTTCCAAATATCACCATGATGGGTATAAATCTCAGTGATACGTAGATATTGTAATAAAAACTGGTCAAATTAAGATAAATTTAATCAAAACTTAATGTTTGAAATTATACACGAGTCGGTCCATTATTTCTTCCAGCTCCTATATAAATTAAATAAATTTCACATAATTGTGAAATGTACTTCACAATTAATCATAATCAGCAAATTACACAAGAGTCATTCAAAAATTTTTCGTAACTGTCATTTACAGTCAACAGTGTAGTGTAGGGAAATTACATAGTCGGGTTGATCGACTATTATATTTTTACTTCTTTCTCTTTAATTCAAATTATACAAATGGCTAATATAATTTTATTTAGTTAACTGATAAATTTTAGTCAATAAAATATGCAGGTTTTATAAAAATGCTACCAAATCTAATTGTTTAATTAAGCTGCAAAAAAATGAATACAAAAATAAAATTCAATTAAATCTAAATAAAAAAGTCAATATTTATTTGCATTCAAAAGTAGCAGCAGCTGTAGGGATTTTTTCGACTGTTTTTTTTTGGTGCTGCAACAAGTTTACCGCAACTATTTTCTTTATTTGGAAATTCGAATTATTTTAGATTTTATTTGGAATTTGTTAATTTAGAAATTTAATTTAATTTAATTTTTACTAAATATTTTAAGTAAATATTTATAGGAAGTTTTACTAAAATTCAATTTAAATATAACATATAACTAATTTTATTATCAGTTATCAAACATCCTGGATATTTTCGTTCTGTCAAACGGTCGTATTATTGGAATTTAAAGATGATTTCTCAGACAACAATATCTGGCGTGAAGCTTTTTGTACATAACTTTCCACGCCCCAGCTTTCAATCTTGGACGCTCGAGACAACTCGTGAAATATAGTCACTGCGATGTATTAAGGTTACTCTCATTAATCACGGGTAATTGTGCGCCAGGTAGGCAGCGTGGATAGACTTGGATTAGCTTTAAATGGGCATTAAAGTGTTTATCATCTATTTTGTGAACGACCGACCTTAATAAAATGAATAGATTCTCTTTGTGAAGTTTTACATAGATTCTATGAAGCTTCACAGGATAAACTAAGATACCTTACAGAGACGGGATGGGTCCATTACTTTAACCTGCTGACAAACGTACTTTAGGCATTTATGGTATTACATGTTGTATGGTAATGCCGAATATTAAGTATTGACAAAGGGGCCTTACAAGCACATAAAACGGTTGGATGGTCAGTGAAAAATTATGTTGCTCCAATGTTAAGTTGATCGCTAAGTGATACGCAGTGGAAAAATTGCCAATATTTTTGCTTGGATGTTTTCAAGGAAATCATTCTAACTTCATATTACACCTTTAGAAGACACCACCGCGACATGCAATAAATGATATTCGTAAAAATGAACAGAACATACTTAGATATGTGCAAAATCATTTAAAATGTAATTAGTGTATGATACATTTGAACGATATCAATAGAGATGCCATAAATTCTTTGGTTTCAAGTAAACGTATAAATATCATACTTGGAGGCTGCTCACAGTCCATTACAGATAACGAGCAGAAATTGCAGCGTATCTTTGCCACTACTGAGATTCGACCGGAAAATCTTATTGCAAAAATAAATTAAAAGTCATTTGTATTTTATTTGAGTCATTTTAATTCCACTACAAAAGGCAAAGATTAATTTTTGATGATTATAAAGCAAATACTAAAAATAGTTTATTTTAACTTATTAAGCTAATTCAACAGAATGTTATAAAGTTATAATTTGAAGTGTATAAAAATCATAGCATGAACTAATTTTTAAATGCTGCCTACTAAAAATAAACCTTCTTCATCACTCACAAACACATATTCTTATATAAATGTTTTATCACACACAGTTCCTTTAACATATACAAAAAGTCACAGATACATGCTCACAACCACTGACCCATTAGTTTATTCGAAACACGTAGATCTCACTTAAGCCTACGTGAGTACCACAATCAAAATAAAGTTGCTGTCATAAAATGACAAATGCGTTGCATTTTCAAGCCAAAATCGTATGCTTAAACTTTATTTTAACTAAAATTGTTCATTTTGATTTTGCTTAGTTTTTTTTGTCTAGTAGAACCAACTAAACCACAAAGAAAAATTATACCAGCTCAGGCAGCAGAATTTGTTAGAATGAAAGGACTAGAAAATATTTTTTCATATTTCTTAAATGATAAAATTATGAAAAAGTTAATATTTTTCCTTTTTTAATATTAAATACTTATATAAAAAAGAATTTTAAATTACATATGTATATGAATGTGTATTAGTGGTGATTGTGTTCATATTTTTATTCATAGAGATTTTTATAAAAATTCATAAGTGCCAGGAATGAAGGCACGTACGTAAAAGTGACATTTATTATCTGCGCTTTTGTTTAGTTCGTTCAACTACTGTGGAAAAAATGTATATTTGAATGTTATAAGCAATGCCCTACATATTAGAAATACAGTGCCTTGAACAAGAGTTCATTTTAGGGTGTCTTCAAAAGAATTTTACTTGTCTCTTTTAAAAGACAAAAAACAAAAGGAAATTTGGAGCGAAGTGTAGAGTATATAACATACCGGTACAGGAGATTCTTGAGTTCGTTCTCCAATCATTCATTCTCACTTTAACACCACATGGTGGAGTCTATTGTTTCCAGTCTATATCAACCATTAAATGTGTTCAAATGAGCAATGCCAGACGATATTATCTACCTGACAACCAGATTCTTCAAATATTACTTATTCAACTGAGTTATTTTTTATCAAAATTCGGTCGTTTAACCGAACTTTTCAAACTCAGTCTACTTTCCATTTATCCATAAGCAGCATCGGATATTATGGTATCTGCAAACTCAATCTCGATCCTGGCTACTGCCGAACCATTGACATTACAAAGCTCTCAGTCAACATCTTCCGATCTGACGTGAAAAACAGTAAAAAAAGCAATATATATGGACAAAGGTTACAACCAATTCTATCGACAATTCCCTATGATGATCCAATCCAGAAGAATTCTTGTGGTGACGTCAGCCCATACAAGCATTGAAGTCTTAGTTGTATATCCATTTGGTAGAATCGGAATTTTGTTTAAAGTTGAATTGTTTGAAAAGTGCAATCAAAGAAAATCTAACTGGATTTTGATGCACGGCCGCATGTGAAGTCGGTTCTAAAATATTTGGAAACAATTAATGGAAAGTCTGAGCTAACTTGCTTTATAATTCACTACACTATTATGACTGCAATATATCAATGCAGACCCTTTAACTGAAATACGCTTAACTTCAGAACAGGGTACTAAAATTTTGAGCAAATATCATCCACAGAATAGAAATTATCGAGTTTAAGTAAGATACACTGAACAGACTTAGCTCATTAGGTGATATAATGATGTTAGCTGAGGTTTTATTGCAGAACTTTTTCGTTGTACAAAGAACGTAAAGCGTCCTTGTACATATCATTATGATGATTCGCATTATTTTCTTAAGTACTCACTTTTCTCTAATTTGCATCTGACAGTTCATTTAGTATTATCAAAAGCTTTTAAGAGATTGTCTATTATAGATGATACTATATTTACTTAAATTTGTCTATTCATCTCGTCAGATATATTTTTAAGTTTAAAATATGAGTAGTTTTTTTACATTCTTTTCTAAATTGTAAAGAATTATAAAGTCGGCACAGATCCTTCCTTGTTTTCTTGAGCACATTTTGATGATTTCCGAAGTTCTTCTCCTTTTTTGGTAACAACATTGATTAGTATAATTTTTGCATGTATCTAATGTAAAAAACAAACATCCACTTAAACAAATATAATTTTATACTTCTCTAAGCTTTTTTGATAAACAAAATGCACCCTTTGACAGAAATTCAACTACTTACTACACTTTAAAAAAAACGATTTTCAGTTTATTTTTTTCTTAACTAATAAAGTCATTTTACATGATTTCTAGAAACACAAAATTGTAAATGGAGAGTATCTCCAAAAATGCACACACACTTACAACACAACATACATAAGTTGCCACTACAAAAAGGATAAAAAGAATTGTAAAAAACGTAATTGAAGGGAAGATGCAAGTACAATCCCGTATGGCTTATTTGTAAATCTCAACACGTTTTTTGGAAAATGGGAATTTTTCGCTAAATATTTTGTAAATGTTTCCGACTAACTTTGTAATTAGTTAAAAGGGCGAAAATATTATACTAACACAACTAGTATTCATATATATGTATGTACTTATATTTAAAATTATATACTTAACATTAAATATATATTTTTGAGAAATAAGATAATTGGATTATATTCGTTAATAACGAATACTAAATACTCTAAATGATATGTTGCAGAAAGTTCACATGATCAAAGAAAGAACTTGCTGTTCAATAGTAATTTAATTACTTATTTCTTATTGATTAAATTTTATCTATTCTATATTAAATTATCATTCTATGTGTAACTCCAAGAATGAATAATACAAGACCTCATAAAGTATATGGTTTATCTATGTCTGTCTGGCCATCTGTCTGTCTGGTGTTGGTACGCTCATATTTGTTTAATGGTCGTAGGGCAATGAAATTTCTATGTCTATCCGTCCGTCCATCTGTCCGTCTATTATTGGTCATAGGTCAACAAATTTGGCAAAAAAGTTTATTATCGTCCTACGCAGATCGCTGTTTAAAACTAACTAACTTTCTTGTAAAGAGCTGATTTTTCTTTACAAAAAAAGGTTTTAGACCGATAAGTGAGACAATCTTAAAATTTTATTTTTATTTTTTGAATTCAAAGAAAACTGATTGAAATAAAATTTTGTCTTTATATGCAACAATGTATAATTCATCATAACGAGATTAAAAATTCGGATCAGTTAAAAATGTTATAGACATAAATATAATAAATATATCCAAAATATTAAAGTGTATATGTGTGTTATTATGTTAATGGAAAAAGTAATGTGTTACGTACTGTGTTTTTTACCAATCTCAGGTAAAGTCCAATGACTTCAAAAATTCATTAAACTCACGAGAAAAGAGCCAACTATTGATCTATTGTCAATAAAAGTATAGGGCAAGTGACTTGGGATTTCTCAGTAAGTCATTAAGACTTACTTCTTTGCTTAAAAGAGAAGGTGGTTTACTGTCTGATTTATCCATATCCTTGCAACGGATTTATAACCTTTAATGCCTAAGGATTCATATATAAAATTATTGTCGTCAACTTCCTGAATTCCCAGACCAGCTATGGAAGCGGTTTTCAGTGACAGAACTGTTACTTGTCTATGACAAAAGCCAAAAGTTCTAACGAATTATTCTTACTCGAAATAAATTGCATTTATCCGATAAGAAAATTCAATTACACTAAATCCTACTACACTGCTTATTTTAGCACCATCTGTGTAGGTTCTGATGTTGTATCTGTCCGTAAAGTATCTTCTGTTCCACTCACTCCTTGAGTGTATTAGAATTAAAAAAAACTTTATAGGTGATATGAAATGTAAGGCCAATCAACATAAAATAACGTTTAAGCCGAATATCTATTATGACAAAGAAAACGATAGATGTGAGATTTTTGTTCACTGTCCAGACTTTTATGAAATCAAAAAAGTCTAAAGTATGTTTATTCCTTTCTTGGGATGAAAACAAATCAGTTTATCAGTATTACCATTGGAAAATATGTGATAAAATGACGGAATGTGGAAGATGATATTTATGTATGTGGTACGAAGAAAACAAAACAATTTTCCCTTTTATGTGGTAATATGTTCGACCTAACAGAAGCTTTAACTTGCATTTCTTATTGTTTAGATCTCACTGATATCCGGAGTTTTAATGGATGGGTTGCACTGGACTTTTTAACGCATATAAATGGAAAGCGTAGATAAATATGTTGAGTAATAATGTACCACAATATCTCTAGAGCATAATTTGTTTACCTAACAGAACAAAATTGGTATAGAATATTTTCCTTAATTGACTCAAGCTTGGTACTCTGAGAGTATACTTAATACAAAGGATTAGTGTCATTCATACGTATTCATGTTCCTAATTGTTCATCATTATAGCATAGTGCTTCCACGATCACTGTAGACCATTAAGTTTTATGAATTTGAAATAAATTTAAAATTTATGAATTCCAATAAAATATTTACAACACAAGGTTATCTTTCTGAAATTGTTATCAGATATGGAACTTTTCTTGAAAATGTGATTAAAAACCGAACCTTTGGTTCATAATTTCCTGTAGTCTTCATATAATATCTATTTAAATGCTTATATTTTATTCAAGATTATTTACAAAAATTGTAAGAGTGCGGCATGGTGTAGAGTCTTTACTCACTAACTGTTTTTTTTATCAGTTAATGAGATCCATTTTATGGGTTCGTTAACACAGTTACCAACTTTAACACCCATAGGGGATTACCTTTGCATTTTAAAAAGTAGAGATTGAGTAATCTAAAGTACATAAACTGCATAAAGTCATAGCTTCATCTATCCTAACGATTTTTTTACAATTTATATCCAAAAAATGCGCTGTCCGCTAACATATGAAATATATTAAAGTTGCCTTAGTCTCGAACAGTGAAATTTTATGCTAATATTGTTTTTATTCTATTTGAATTTCAATTTTGTATAATAGAAATATTTTAAAATATTAAATAAAAAAAAGAAAAAGTTTTATTAAATTATTTAAAAATATATAAAACAGTTAATACATAGTGGAAAAAGGTTGTTTAAGTTTCGAACAATACTGAATATATTATATATATTTCGTAAAGGTAAACTTAGTATATCTCTTGTGGTGTAGATAATATAAAAATATCTATGGTAATATAAATAAAAATTAATAACGAGCCTTATTTTAAACATTGTTGCTTCTTCTGCTTCTATTCCAAAGCCCGGATAATAAAACTTTATAATCGTGCAGTGTTATTTTTTGCCTCAATTTTGTTTGGCAAATAAATTTGGTTAGTGCTTCTCTGTAGCATGAGTAGCCAAGTATCTGATGTTAAAAATAATTATATCTAGCAAAATTTTTTATTTGTTTGTTTTTATTGTTTTTTTTAGTATTTCGTGAATTAAGTTGTTGACCAGATTTTTTTCACATTTTTGTTCCTGTTTTAAATCTGTATGTTTATATTGTATCAGTAGTACGTGTTAAAATTTAAAATATATATTTTTTAATTTTCTCTTTTTATAAAGTGTTTCAGTGGAAGCGCATTTGTGAAACCATTTTAATTTAGTTGGTTTAAGATTAAAAAAAATATGATATTTAATTTTGTTTGGATTATTTTGCTAATGAAATTTTTTGTATGTTTTTCCTTTTTTTTTTTGAAAAATCAATTAAAGGTGAGTGGAAAGTTTTTAAACAATTAAATATCATATTACAATTTTTTACGTGTTAATTTCAGTGCTTTTTAATTAAAAAAAGTAAAATTGCCATGTGGATAGGAATCGTAATAACATTAAATTTAACTTTAAAAAATAAAAATTTAAAATAAATACTTGAAATAATATGACAGCTTATTTAAGCTCATTAAATTTGTTTTTAAAATTGAAATGTCACATTAAGTAATGAAAACAATAAAAAAAGCGATTTGAAAATAGACAAGTGTTTTTTAAATAGACTGATAAAATTATGGAAAAAATGACAGATATCATCAATAGTAGAGAAAATAAAAAATTAAAATATTTATACAGATATTTTTCTTAATTCATTAAAAATCTGTTCGTGTTATTAAGAAATAAATTAAATAATGAAACATTAAAGAAACACATGTGCTTCTAAAGATATTTTTTAAAATATAAATATATCAATTAAATCGTTAGAGATATCTTTTTACATCTCGGAAAGTGAGGGCTTTGACCGACTTGCTGTAGGTTAGGACCTCAGGGGCTTTGGAGGTACTTGATGACGCAGGTAGCTCGTCGCTTTTGTTTTTGTTGCAGCAACCGCCTTCATATCGAGTTACTACAACTTTACAGCGTATGTAGGCCTAGCAAATGCCCGGTGTTGCCACCTTACTAGTAAGGGTTTAAGCCACATTCTACTCACCGCAGCATATTGCCGCCACTGCAGGATAGGTTTCCCGGAGATTATGAACTCCCGATCGGATACGTGGAGCATGACTTCTTCTCGGACATCGGATTGTAGAGTTAACTACATTTTATATCTGCTACCAGATGTTAAAGAAATGTTTCTGTACAGGGTCCAAAAGAAAATAAGGACCATTCTACACTGAGGTGTCTTACTCAGTGAAAGAAAAAACACTTCGAGTGGATTCTGACAGCCGGCCCACAAGGGAAAAAGGACGCTATCAGAAGGAGGGAAGGTAATTCTTAGTCCAAAGGCACCCATCTGGCATGGCTAACACTTTGAAAAGCAGAGTCGCATTTTCTCTATCACGGGCAACATTCGTCTTTACTCATAAGCTTCTGCATCGCTACAAGATGGATTCATTAAAAATTTGATTATTTAATAAAATTTTGTTTTATTAAAAACTTATTTTCATTAAAAATTTGAGCTTAAATAAATTATAATAAATTTCATTAAATTTAATAAAGCAAGAGGAAAATATTTATTTTTTCTGTTTTTAAATTATAATTAAAATCTTGATTTTTAAAAATCCAATTTTTCATTAAAAAAATATTTGATTTTCAATTATAAATTAGATTTTGCATTGAAATTTCGATTTTTCATTAAAAGTTTCATATATATGTTAAAAATCAAAAAAAAATCAGTCTGACGCCCGTAAAATATTATTGAACAAGTAAGATCGCTGCATTTCATTGTTAAATTCTACCCAAATCCAGTCACTTTTTATTGAAAAAATCAAAAAAGTTAAACAAATTGAAAAAAAAAAATTGAGTATGTTTCAGATACTGATATATAATTTTTTGTTATTAGGACAACACCAAACAATTTGGCTTGATTTCATTTAATTCAGAAAATTAGTTGAGGCGTGAGAATGTTATCAACACACGGACATAGTTAAATCTACTTATATTTTCATTTGATATTTTATGGGGTTGAAAATAATTCTCAGGCTCATCTCCACTTGTGGAGATCACTGGAAATATTCTTATGGTCACAATAGTAATTAGAATTCAAAAAATGATCATTGTTTGTTATTGTCATAACCAGTTTAGAATTTAAAACCAGTGAAATCGGTAGGTTAACAAAGAAGTTTAGGTCGATATCTGTATTATATTCTTTTGTAGATTTTTCTAAAACTCGTTAAACTCGAGCAAGTATATCACATTACTACTTCAAGATACTTCAAAATCGGTTAAGTATGTTATGTTATATATTTGCTGGATTTGGATTCAATATATAACTTCTTTTGCATTTTAAAAAGAAGAGCCTTAAAATGATGCTTTAAAATAAACACGACCTTACAAGCTAATCTTTTCAAACGAATCGTATACAGTCTGTAACCAAAAACGTATGAAATTAATGATAGCAGATGAAAATAAAATCTTGCTTCGGTATGGAACAATGAATTTCTAGTAAATTTCAAAGAAATGAATTTACATTTTCTTCTATTTTCTATATTTAGTTTAAGTTACTATGTATTTTCATTAAAGTGATCTAGAGTTCCATGTTATTGATGTTTTTGATGGACAATACCCTTCATATAATTCTGAAGAAGAATCTCCAAACTGGAGCAAACGAGTCATTGTTAAATTGTCGAAAAGTGGTTAATTAAAAGATCATTATAAAAAATGAATCTCTCTGCTTAATACCATATACAAAGAAATATAAACAAATTGAGAAAAATCTATAAGTTGAATAAATGGGTTTGCATCCAAACAGGAGTTCCATAAACCTAAATCGACTAAATGTATCACATAAAAATTACACAACATCAGTGAAGGATAATTTGAAGGAAAAATGAGTATGTATTATATTAAATCATTTATATTAAGTATACGCTCAGATAAAGTTATAATATTTAAAATTCTTGATAAATAGGTAAAGTAAAGATTATGACACTTTGGTCATATAGATTTTTAAATAGGACAAAGTATTTAGTATCAATCAGAACATCAGGCTAGGTAAATATGTATGTAATTTGGATGCCAGCAGCAGATGTTATTATGTGATTACACTAGCTTTTGTACTTGGGGTATTATGTATTTGTGCTCATTTCAAAAAAAATTATCTTACATGTCAGAGATCACTAATTAATTTGAGTATCATAAAAATATATTAAAACTGTTCATTTTTACATTGCACTACTAATTGTTATAAACATAAATATATATGTTATCTTGTAATAGCTTCAACAAATTTTATTAAACCCTTTTTATAGCCTCCACTACCACAAGTTATTTTAATGCTAAAAAGAAATCATCTAAGACCCAACAATGTATATAAAAATTAATGGCACGCTCACATCCACAATAACTAACAAAGCTCAATTAGTTGTTAAAGTCCTAAGAAGTTCTCTGTTTATAGCCAGTAAAATTGGTTTAGGATAATGAAAGATACAGACCGACTTCCGATGCAATCTCTAAATTCAAGGGACAATCGACAAATTCGTAAGTTGTATATATAACATTGCTTAACATTTTGTTATCAAAATCGGTTCATTAGAAAAATGTTATAGCCAAAAATATATCAACTTCATCAGGCTTTCTTTGTTATATCAGCGAAAAAGTTGTATATATTGTATGCGTTTATGAGTATATGTGTGAATATATGTACATTAATTATATATGAACGAAACATAATCTGTTTACTTAATACGCAATATATTCAACATAAGCAAATACACCAATTTTATTTGTTTATATTACTGCTCAAATTGAAAGATCAGTGTGAAATTTAAAACTACTTTTAAAATAGATTCACAGATTTACGTCTACCATTTCTGGCTGAAATAAAACAGATATTATCAAGATTTACGAAGTTTAATTTTTTTATTTTTAAATTTATATTATTTAAATTTAAGCAAACCTCCATGTATACTGAAACATATCAATGTTCATTGTTCACACTGCTCTCACTCTCTGCTACTAGAAAATTCCATACATTTTTTGTTGAAAATATTCAAATAAATCTTCCGTTAGATTTAAACTAATTAAAGTTTTAAATATTTGCTTTTGTTATTTGAAAAACTTTTGTTGTTGTTAATTGTTGGACCTCTATTGTTTGTGGTTGGAAAATATTTTTTTCAACATTTTTTCCATTGTTTTGGTGTCGATTTGTTGTTTACTGTGACACATTTTATTGACAGTTTTTTTGTTGGTCCTAAAATTGTTTTTTTTTATTGGTATGTCAGTGTGTTTGTATGCGTGTATTTGTGTATTGTTTAGATGGTTTGATTGTCATCTGTTGTTAAGGAATCTTTTTTAATTAATTTTTTTTGTTCCACCCTTGTTTTTTCTGTTGCCACCTCTAATTTCAATCGTGCATATTTTAGTTTTAAATTGGGAACATATTTTGTTAAATTAGCTTTTGTTTTTTCTGTTTTTTTTTGTTTAATTTTCCTAAAAATTATTGTGGTAAATGAAAAAAATGCTATTAATATTTTTTTCTTTTTAAATATTTAGTAGTGAAAAGAAAAAGGCCGGATTTGAGAGGAGAAATATGAGGAGTATTAATTAACTACTACTGGATTCGAAAATATAGCCTGAACATATATATGTTATGTTATGAAAGTGTAATGCTAATACAAACAAGATTTTAAATTTTATAATCATATTTTTTTGCTACCTCTCTGCTTCAAACAATTTCAAATTCAATTCTCTATTAACATTATTTTCCCAGTTTAACATTTTCTACACGGTTATCTTAATTTTTAATTATAACTATTGGAATATTTTATTTAAAACTTGTGTTTCCTCCATATCTAAAAAAACTTTACCTCATACTTTTGTAATTAAACTCCTTATAGTCTCTTAGTTCTATAACACACACACTCTTGAATAATCAGGCACACTTATTTTTCAAATCTTTATCATTGAGTTTAGTGAGTATTTGTAAATATACATACGTATATTTATAGCCAAGTGTAAGTGTTTATCCCTACGTTTATATCAGTATGTGTTTGTGAGTGTATATTTATTTTTTATGTATTGCCTTAATAGTTTGTAGTTATTTTAATACAAAACATCTGCGGTTTGTATTGCAATAGAGTTGAATTTTTAATTAAAACTTCAATTTATCTAAAAACAAAAAAGCTGAAAAAATTGGAAAGGTTCTTTCTCTAAGTTACTCAAACTCAACTAACAAATAAACAAACAAACAAATAAACAAAAACCCCTTTTGCACTTTTATTAATACTTACACTTCAGCTCATTCTACCACTCAAAAAAATAAAACGAGGGTTATTTTAAAGAGCTAGAGAAATCAAGTATTAAAGGTCTTTTCTTTGAATTTCAAGATTGTTTCAGATATCGTTCTATAAGTTTTACATTACTGGATTAAAGTTGCTGGTTTTAAACAACTAACTGCTTAGGATAATAGTAAATAATCTGGTCAAATTTTTGTGTATTCCTACCATTAATTTATCCATGAGAATATATAAAAAGACAGAAAGATTGACATGATTAAATCAAGCATTTCCTTTTAGTTTCGTAGTTTTCTGAGATAAAATTTTTAATTTAATTGTAAATTAAGTTTAAGAATTTATTAAAGAATGTTAAAACATATTAAAAATGTTTTGAAAAATATATTCATCAATTCCAAAATAAAAGAATTATCTGCTAACTTATTACAACCTATCAACATCTTAGTTAATATGTGTGATCTATTATTATTGCTTAATTATAGACTTTTTTGTAACTCAATTGGGTCTTGAAGGTCATGTTGATTTATCTGAAAAAATTAAATGGAGAGAAATGAAAGTGTGGTTGAGCAGAAGCAGATATCAGTAGAAATATTTTAACGAAAGTGGTAAATAGAAACAGTGGAAGAAAATGATCGCTTCTCTTTTCTCCTTTAGCAATCAGGTTACCTAGATAAGGTACGTCTACATGGACCTAGACAAATGTAATAATATTCAACATTTCCGGACGAGATTCGATATCGTGTAGATGAACATCTTTCTGAGGCATTGCAATCGGTAAAAATCGATAAATGATATCCTATAATACTGATCCTATAAAACCTGCAATTTGATACATTCTTTCGGAATTCTGAGAGAATATCTCCTCCAACTTTGTTTTCATTTTTAAACCTCTGTGTAAATGCTTAGTACAGCACCATGAGAGAATTACAGAGGTACCGGACCCTATAAGTGATGAGTAAATGTCATATGCTTGTGGAGGAAGGAGTGCTGTAATCTAAGAGTTCTGGAATAGAAATAATTATTTTCAGTACTCTCGCATGAAGAGCTAATTTTCTGGTCATCAAATCAGCCGGTAACCATTTGCCAATTGCACATATTGTCTCGGTTGAAATGGATCTTTGTACTCCAGTTATCAACAGCCTCATTTTTTGAAGGACAGAGTCCAATTTCAAGCGATTCGAGGAGATTTCAAGTGATTTTCATCAGAAAGCCGCA
The DNA here is from genome assembly GCA_004302925.2 of Cochliomyia hominivorax. Lineage (NCBI taxonomy): Eukaryota > Metazoa > Arthropoda > Insecta > Diptera > Calliphoridae > Cochliomyia > Cochliomyia hominivorax. Next base: position 59,269,813 of record PYHX02000495.1, on the reverse strand, counting down.
TCATAGAATAGAATTAATTTTACTATGGGTTTATAAATCCAGGCTTTATATACTATATTTTAGCCTAGTTTCTTATCACTTAAACTGTAATTCTATGCTGTACGTTTTAATAATTATTTTTCCAAAATTAAAATCTCCACCATCCTATATTTAGTGTTAGCAAGCAAAACAACTGCAACACGCATTTTACCACTACATTTGTAAAATACACTGCGGTAAATTTATTTTTTGTTTTATTTTTAATTTTTTTAAGTCAAACCAAATTGTTTTCTCATGTAAATTATACTTTAAATATAAAATCCGTTTATTGTATTTAATTGTGTTGCAGGATTTTGTCTTTCGTTCTAAAGAAAAGAAATTTTAATTGAAAATATTCACAAAAAGGCAAGTTTTAAGTTAAGTGAATATTTCGATAGATGAACTAAAAGAAAAAAATAAAGGATGTTACTTGTACAATAAAAAAAGTTCCAAGAAAATTTCCTATATATTTACTATTTTGCTGGTTCTTTGATTAATTTATTTGAGAAAGTAAAAAGAAGAATTTTATTTAATTGTAAATATTAAGAATAAGATGAATTATTTTGGGGAGCAGTTGTTTTCTAGAATATATCATTTGTTTATAACTTTTTCTTAGATAATTATTTCATTGAAATATATAAAATTTTATTTGTAATAAATTTTATTGTAATTAAAAAATTCAAGCAAATGATTTAGTTAGTTTAATGATAATTTGTGTTATTATCATTTGTAGCTATTACTCTAATATGTTAACCATTTTTTATAAATCGTATTTCGATATTTCGTAATTGTTTAACAATTTGCGTCCATTTGTATCTCTGTCCGACTGGTCGGCTATCCATCTAAACTTTGTAAATAGTTTATAGATCGTAATTTTCAATAATTAAATGTGATATGCACGATTTTTTTGGTCCAAGACAGAAGCATTTTTAAATTGGTAATTATCGGTCCAATATTTCAGTGTTTATAGTCAAATCTTATAATAAAAAGTATTAAACGTTATTCAATAATTTGAGGTCCTTTTCAGATACTATTTTTTTAAACTACAGTGAAGCTATTTAGACCAGTTTTCAGTAGGGCATTTTGATATCATAACTTAAGAAACAAATACCTAAATATATTAACATTGCATTTAGTTTTTTAATCTCTCTCTCTCCTTTGAATTTTTTATATCTTCCACCACCATAAGTGGAGATATATGTGTAAGACTAAGAAGGACCAATAAATTATTGCATCAAATCAAAATCTGTCCGTCTTGTGTAGCATAATAGTTCAAATTCAATAAAACTTGGCCTATATAAAATCAGATATAGCAGTCAATCAGTAGAAAAGTTAAAGAACGATATCTGTGACATTTTTAAAAATCCGAAGATGATCTTATAACAAGAAGTCTTTTTACTAAAATTTTTCATGCAATTTATTTGTAAATTTATTTTTCACCCTTAAAAATTTTAATTCCCTTTTAATTTAAATAAGTTTTATGACCTCGCATCTGCTTTAAAAACCTCATATTAATTTTGAATTTCCAAAATATTAAATTTATTTTATGTATTTTTCATTATAATAAAAAAAACATTAAAATTGTTCCCTTTAAAAAAAATGTAGTCCACAACATCATCTTCGATGAAAATAATTCAAAACAGTTTGAAAACCAATAAAAATATCTGCTGCATTTAACGACTCGTTTAATAATTCATAAAAAATAAAATCGTAAAAGATATTTCATTTATCTATTGAAAGATTTACAGAGTTATAAAAATATATAAAAATATAAATAAAGTATATTAATATTATAGAGAAAAATATGACTCCAGCAATTATGTTAAAAAGCAAATTATGACTGAAAAAATGTTAAATATTTAATAGAGAAGCATTTTCTATATACTCTTAGTTCATAATATTATTTTTTTATATCTTGTAATTAAATTTAAAAGTATTAAAAAATTATTATTGTTCAAATTATTTTTACACCCTACAACACCACAAGAGTATATAAAGAGAGTACATTATTTTTGTCGTAACAAAAAGAAGCAATTTTTGAAAACCCTATTATGTATATATATTCTTGCATCAAATCAGAATCTGAGTCGATTTAATTATGTCCGTCTGTATGTCTCAATAAAATTTGTCTTGAGTCCTGAGAATGTTCCTATATAAACGCAGCAAAATCAGTTCAGCATATTAAAATATATAGACCGATATTTTGGACAACCTTTAAACTCAAACAACAACCACCAACACAAGTGTTGAAGATAAATTTTGTCATTCCGTGTGTAACGCCAAGAAGGAATCATCTCGTCTATCGGTCCCTCTGCCTGTCTGTTTTCGGCACGCTCATATTCAGAATTAACGACAAAGCTCAATGAAATTTCTCCCTAATATTTGTCATAGTTCTGAAAATTTTCCTGTCTAAAATCATCAAAATCAATTCAGTATATTAATCTGAGGCAACTTCTAAGTCCAAGAAAAGAACTTTCGTAAAGTATAAAATAATAATTTGACAAATTAAAATGAAAAAAAATGTTCTGTGTTATATTAAAAAACCTATATAAATATTGTATACATCTGTAAGTGTATATGTGAGTGTGTATGTACGAAACACAACGTATTTATTTCACATGCATTTTAAGTGGAGAATATTAACGATTCGGCATGACCAAATATAACATTGTTACTTGTTCTTTTTTCTTGTTTGAAAATTTTCACTTAAATATGTATTTGATTCTATTTTTAAAAATAGAAGAAAATACAAATGTATTTTTAAAATTTATACTCTCTCCCTAAAAGAAATTGAATTTTTCAAATTGAATTTAACCACCTGATGCTAGCGATAAATCGATTACAAAGACATATTATAACTATTCTTAAACACATAAATATTTCAGCACACACACTTTTACAAAATTTTCGAAAATATTGTTAAGCAATAACCCTGCAGTTTTGAGAGTAACGAAGATCAAGTTTTAACTCAAAGATTGTGCATTAAATAGAATACTGACTTCACTACTATCTCCATGTCATCAAATATTATTTAATTAATAATTAATAGAAAGGTAATTAACGAAATAAATACCTTTTTTATTCCATTTACGAATCGATTTAATGATGAACATTGACAGGCTGTCTATGCTAACCTCGTGAACAAACTGCAGGTCACAGTTTTAAGATGTCTTAATAAATTTTGGAACGGTTATTATTTTGGCTCAAGGACAATGCCTATTAAAACTGGTGATAATGTCTCTATTGTTGATATTAAAGTCACAAAAGTCTTATAACAAATAAATTTTAATATAATTTGGAACAAAGTAGTTTTATAATATTCTAAGACGATGTGCCAAATTATATGAGGATCAGTACACTTTTTCTCATAGGTCCCATATAACCTTCCAAATATAACTTTGAATAGCTTAAATCTCACATTAACGTTGAAGTTATTATTATATTGATATGATATATTAATATGAATATATCATTATTTTGAATTGTATGAGTGTCGGTCCATAAGTCCTCATTGCTCTCTTGTAAGGCCAAGAGTCACATTTAATTTCATAAATAAAGCTTTAGTATAAAAAAACACTATAACTTATTATATGAGGGTCGTTTAATAATTTTTTTTGGTTGTCACATAAAGTTCCAAATATCGTATTATATATCCTAAATAATCAATTACATATATTACTCATACGTATGTGAACCCCAAATAAATTTTTTTGTTAATTAACATAACGAAAGTTGTAGACTTTCGATACCGACTTTAAAAAAATTTCGCAGAACTACAAATTTATATTTTTATTAGTAGCAGAAAATGTTAAATCGTGGTTCACGTACGTATGAGTAATACAAATATTTTGTGTTCTATAATAAGTAGACGTAATGGTCGGTTAAAACATTTTCTTTTCTATTTTTTGTTTGAATTCAAATCTTTTTTTCACAAATATTTCAAACCAACTTAAAATAAAATATATATATTTTTTCATTAAATCGTAGAAAGTGTTAATGTTTATAGTATTTTTATTTATCCAACTATCATTCAAAATCTATCTTATTATAATACGATAAATTTTCATTTCCTTAAAAAAATTCCAATAATACGCAAACAAACATTCATACACGTCGACTAGTAACTGCAATACAATATGACGTGTAAAAAGAAAGAGAAATATATAAAATCGAAAGATAGGAATTCCCAAAGACATTCGTATCCTTTATAGAGTCGATATCCCACAGGCGTGATTTGAATATTTACTCACTTTTTATACGCTTGATATGTTTACGTTTATACATAAATATATGTACATGAATTGTATATATGTGAGTATTTTTGGTATGCATTTCATTCAAAATGTGTCTAAGTTTTATATGTGTGAGTGTGTGTATATATATATGTCTGTATTATTTTCTTTTTCTTACTTTTTTCCATATTGTGGCTGAGACTTAAGTATAAAATGCATTTTGAATGTGATTTCGTTAGACTGCTATTTTTCTAGTCCTTTTTTCTTTCTTTCTTCAATTGAATTCCATGAGTGTTTGTGTGTATATATGTGTTTGTTTAGAATTTTGGTATGAATTTGGCTTGAGTGAGTGAATGTATTTGTATTTGAATTCTGTTTGTGTTTAAAATTCCTAACATACATTAGATTCATTTCATTTTGATGTTGTTTTTTTCCACTTAATTTTTTATATTTTTTCGTTTTCTTCTATAACGATTTGATTGCATTTGGATTTGTTGCAATATTATATATTTTCCATCTCTTTTTCTTACAAACACTCTTTTAGTTACACATACATCAATTTAGTTATGTAGTTTTATTTTTCTTTTCGATTTGTTTTTTATATAAAATTTTTTATTGTGTATCTGATTTTTTCGTTACGCGTGTGTATTTTTTTTTGGATTTGTTGTTATTGTTTTAACTAGTACGTTTTCGATCAAAATTAATGATTTCACGTTTATAGTTAGAGTGTTTAAGTAAGTGATGTGACGTGTTTTATTTACTTCCTGTAAAAACTTATTCTGTAATATTGATTCTATTTTATTATCAGATAATCTGATAACAAAACAAAGTCCATTCAACAGAAAATATTTAAAAGAACCAACAAAAAGTTTATGTTTTTGAAATTTACCAATTTGGATAGAACATCTGAACAGAACTGTGCCCCTGTTCATATGGATTCACTTTACAAATATTCATGATTAGACGTCCTTATAAAGCTATAAAAAATGCTATGGTCAGTGAATAAATGTTGCCACCTTTATTTTTCCAAAGTTCCACCTTCAGATTAATTATTTTCCATAGTTCCTACATATATGTGCAGAAATGCCTAAATCTCACACAAGCGTTAAGATCAGGAACCCAATTTATTGGGGAAATACTGCATAATTTTTTTAAATATGTTTTTGTAACAAATGTTCTGATGAAGGGTTTTTCATAATTTGACTTGACTGACTTTAAATTTCTTAATTTCGAAATCAGTTTAAGGCCAGAAATATGTCCAACATATTATCTGGATTCTCTGTTAAATTTTCAATAAATCGGGTCAAAAATTAAATACCTATGTTTCTACTATGAGAAGTTATATTACTTTGAAATGATAATGTAGAAAATGAAACATAATTTTTAATATTAATAGTGATTTAACGGTTTACCAAACTTTCATGGCATTCACAACGTGGATATTGTCTTCAGTGAAATGCGTTTCGTGGTATTCAGATATGTGCTATCCACTCTATAATGAACATATTTTAATAGCATATCTGGGATTGTAGTGAACTGTAGCCAAAGAGGCGTATCTATAAGCTTTTGAAACCAAGGAAGTGATAGAAAACGTAGTTACTAGCTTTTCCCAAGTACTGCTGTATGTGTATTCCTCAACAGTTACGTGTCAATGGTGCTTTACTTTCTATATTCTATTATTTGCATTTTTCGGAATCCATACTCAATGCACGCTTTTTGTGGTGGAAAATTCGAGTGGCGGGTTCCATGCTTATTGAAGTTGTAAACTTTTGTTAAACCCAGCAGCACTATTCAAGGCATTAGAACAAGTAGCATTAATTCTTTGTTTTTTGTTTCAAACTTATCAATTGGAGTGGTAATCCTTGCTGGTACTCGGAATAGTTGTAAACACGTTCCTACTAATGTGCGTATTGAAATTATACATATGAATAACAATATTGTTCCTCCCAGAAATTTATCAGAAGAGTATCTGATTCAAAATTATATTTTTTAAATATAAATTTTGAGTAAAAAGTTATTTTAATTTTTTGTGTTCGCTTTATTTAAAACTTTAAATTTTTTGTAAAAAAAATCTTAGACGTTATTCAAATTACGTTCTAAATATAATTAATGCTAAGATTTCTTGTCTTCAATCTCACCTTATAACAAAGAGAAATACACAATTATAGGTCCTTCTCCTAAATGGTCATTATAAATTTATTCCGACACCTGTTTGTTATCTTTCGATTTTAAGAACATAAACGTTCACAATTTTAGCGAAAGCTAAAAAAAGAACATGAAAAGCAATCGCTCTTAACAATTTTATTACCACTTACTAGCAAATTAGTACCATTAAAGACAAAACAACAAGAAAACAATGCATAAAATTATCAACACCAGCATGAGTCTTAAAATATGCATTTTTTCCTTAAAATTCCGCATTTATAATTAATTGTATAGTTTTTCACTTTTCAAACTTAAGCTACTGACTATTGGGGAAAATACACTAAAGTGAATAAACTTAAGCAAAGAAGAGTGGGGAAAATTAAAGGAAAAAAATTGTAGAAGATTCTAATTAAAATGCATAAAATTCAATACGCGTTGACTATAAATAATTTCCATAAAATATGTTGATTTTTTTATTGCATTAAGCCACTTGAAAGTTTGTTCTTCTTACGCTTTTAGTTTGTTTTTTTAATTTTTAAGTTTTTTATTATTATTTTTAAGTTTTAGTCTCGTAGTTATAGTTTTCGTTTTCTTCTTTTCTCAAGAGCAGAGTGTTATAAAGAGTAGTGAATTTATAAGTGCTACTACAACAGGAGAGTTTAAATAAGTGCAAATAAGTGAGAAGAAAAAAACAATAAGTGTGACTACAGTAGATTTGGTAGAAAAGTTAGTAGACGCAATTAATTTATTTATTAAATTTTAAAATTATGTTTATATTATCTTATATCTGGACTAGATATTCATTCCATCTTTCACGTACTTTAAAACCACTACCAGAGTAAAATAATAACCAAACTAAATTAAAAGTTACAAATTAGATTTTACTATTTCTGATACTTTGATTCAAAATGTTTAAATTTTTTTAAGAAATTATTGAAAAAAAGATATAGAGTTTGTGGATAGAAGATATAAAAGTAAAAGTCGAGTCTTGCCGCTTATATCACAGAGACTGTGAAACCTAAAAGTTATCACTCCTTTCTAGCACGGAACCATATACAGTTGCGTTTGAATACACACATATCTCCTACGATAGCAGTTGATTCATTAGTAATTGCACTAAATGGTTTTCAAAGAGTTCCGTAAGCCTCATAAATCAGAGCAGTGCCAGAAAAGATGAGGAATCGTTATTCTCTTCTCTTAATTTGGATAAATTTATTGGCAAACTTTTCAAGTACGACACATTCTCTCAGTGCCCGGATACTGCAGCAATTGTAGGGTCAATATCCTCATTACTAGGGTTGACTCTCCTCTACGCTAGGGCATCGCCCTAGCGTCCTGATTAGTGTCATGTACACGCATAAAATTGCAATGTTCGAATTGTTTGTCACAATCTCAAAGTTTGAACAGTGTAACAATTCAAGATCCGATCCAAAAGAAACGATTTTTCTTGTTGTTTCGACTCAACTTTTGCCCCGATGAGAACGATGTATTTGATAAAGGAATGATATAAAACTTAGTATTATGCGAATAAATATAGTTTTATATTTAGCAAGTTATTATCGAAATCCATAATTTGCTCACGCTTTTTTTTGTGGTCCAGAACTCTAGTGACTGTGCTCCATGTTTATTGAACTTGTTAACTTCTTGACAGTAATATTCAAGCCCGTAGAATATGCAACATAAATGTCTTCGTTTTTTGGAGTAAGAGAGCGATGTGTAAGATGGGGGTATTCTAAAGAGTTTTGAATTTGAAACTAATCTTTACTGTTGCCATATTACAGATGTCGTTTACTCACGTCTACAAGAGATTGTCGTCACATAATGTTTGCGGTACTGGATCACTTTAATTCTCTGTGCTGTTATAATGAAAAACTTTTGCGAGTGAGAAACGGTTCTCATATGGCTTAAAGTTCTTTTTATCAGGTCCAATATGTCTTTAATATTTTACATCACATTATGGATGGGATAACTTAATTCTGAATTTAGACAGGTTACTTAATTCTGGCATTACCCTGATTTAAGAAATCTATTAACAGTGCTTTTAAATTTGCTCTTACTATTTTCTTCTGATTGGCTGCACTAACTATTGTATTCCGATTTTCCTTAGAAACTAAAGATCGTATTTATCATTTTATCTGTTTAAAAAATCAGGGCACCTTAAAAGATGATCAGGAACTGTCTATGTGTTATTATTGAGCATCCTTTAAGAAGGGGGAGAATATTACAAATCATGATCCATTTGGTGTGCAGTAGCTAGCAGCAAATTCTTTACCTCGTAAGTGACCTACAGATTTATATTCTGCAAAGGTAACGGAAGAATAATGAGTTGAATCTATTAGGTTGCTGCTACTTTGATTCAGTGCCAAACTAGCATAATAAGGCACCAAAAATTAGGAAGTTCAAAATAAAGATTCCAGATAACTCAGTTTTTTTGGAAACACTGAAATTATGAGCGTCTGATTGGATTTTAATGTTTGTTTATGATATCGAATCCATATTGTAAACAAAAATATGAGTTTGCTAGAACCATATCGGTTTATAACTTGGATGATTTTAAAAGGCTAAGTTTACAAGGCAATAAAAAATAAAAACGTGATCGAGTTAACAATAGAGAGATAGAACAGAGGGACCTGAGATGACTCTAAATTGATTATGTACAAAAAACTATGTGCTTTGTGGATTCTTTTGACTTATAATAAAGCAGGTTTCTAAAAGATATGAAAACAAGTTATAGACAAACCCGACTATGTAATACCCGGTACAACAGTGCTGATTATAAATGGTAGTTACGATCTTCGTATTATTTGCATTATGTATTTAGACCTGAGTTTTTCTGGTGGGGTTTTATGGGAGCTACAAGAAATTGTAGACCGACTTCATATAATTGCACATTAATATAATTATACATCGATTATTGCTCATGTTAATCTCAATTTAACCAATTCTAATTAAAATACCAATGTATGAGCAGCAATAGACTGCATATTATTTGGTATATTGTTTTATAATATCATAAGACTTAGTTTTTCGAAACCAACTTTATATTTAGGACTTATATGAGCTTAAAGTCGCATTCTGGGAAGACATTTATATGGGAAGTACATGAAATATTGGACCGAACATGGGAAAAAATACAAAGTTTCATCGAGATATCTAAAAAATTGCGACCTGTAGAGTAGACAGCCGGACGGATATCGTTAAATTGATTTAGAAAGTGATTCTGAGTTGAACAGTATATACGTTGGTATAATACCTCTTTTCTGTACGTTACAAAAATCTCCACAAACGCATTTGGTGAAAATTTATAAGTTCTTTGAATTCATGTGTTTCAACATAAAAGTCGTCACAAAGTTTATTTATAATTTTTTGTATTTATCAAATAAAGTACTGTACTATCTTCTGAAAGTTTTATTTTCAGTTAATATTTACTTAATATAAAATTAAATTATTATTACTAAATATATGTTCTTAAAATAGCAATTACCTACACAACATTCAACTTTGATTTTCCTTCTAAAATATTTTATATTAAAAATTCATTTTCAAATAAAAGTCTTCTCACACACATTTCTCCTTCGTGAAGAACAATATTTTCAATAGATTTACTAGAGCTTTTTTTCTAAAAAAAGACGTTTCATGTTCTGGCCATTAGATTATTGTAAAATGTACACGAGTATTTATTACATAAATATGTACGTGACCAATAAAAGAAATTTTTAGCTGAAGAAAAGAAAAAAGTGGAAAATAGAAAAAATATAAGGAAAATCAGAAAAAAAAACATAAAATTTAATGTAGAATATGCTTTCTTTTCCTTTAACTAACGTCATCCGGGAATAAAGTTCAAGTCGTGTATATTTCCACTGTTGTCCAGACAGTGTCTGGATTTTAAAATTTCTATGGCTTTTTATTTTTACTTAAATGATATTCTTAGGCAAGTAAAAGGAGGCAGAGAGAACAGGAATCTGTAAGGATTTAGTTGTTGTCGTTGTTTACGGTTATTGCTGCTGTTGCTTTTAGTGCAATTGTTGTTTGCTACTGTTATTATTATCGTTGCTATAACAAAGTGACCATTTTCTTGCTAAACATTAAAGTCAAATATTTACCCGCTTTTTGTTTTGGAAAACAATCTGAATCTTTAATAACTTCTAACGTTTGACCATCCGTGTGTTATTCTGTAAATCTAAATGGATGAAAATAGAAATGTTTGTCTTATGATAATTTCTTGTTTTGTTGTTATTAGTTTTATTATGGAATTTCTAGAAGAGTCCAGGGATTTCATGCAGTTCACTTGTTTTGTTACATTATCTACATTAAATAGTATTTAATAGAATCTGTTGGGTATTTAAATTTTAGGATAATAATTTAAGTCCACTTAAGAGAAAATAATGAAGCGATTATTACTTAATAAATTGTATGGAGCATTCAAATTAATTTCTGTATTTGTAAACAATTTTGCCGAGGGTTTAATTCAAAGCAAGCAGCTTTGATCTATTTTTTGGAATAGAAAAGATTTCTGTATTTTATTCCCTTTATAGTGCACAAAAAATGTCTGTGTAATTCAGGACTTTGTTTATTAAATCTTGTTTGATGTGCTGATATCTGGAACATGCAGAATAAATGATTTAAAAATGTTAAGTATACCATTCGACTTAGAAACACTTTCTTAGTTGACTTAACGTTTAAACGTTATAAACACTCTACAAATTTCCGGTCTAATTTGTATGGAAAAATTCCATACAAATGTCCTCTCAAGATGGGTTTTTAAGGTCATAAAATTCCTAAATATAATTTTCAACAAAATTGAACAAGTACCATAGTTTTTTTTGCTAGGTACCAAACAAGCCTCCTTCTATATCGCTTTGAAGGTCCTAAGTCTCACATATATGTTTGTTTTATAAAAGTAACTCCTGAAATATATATATATATATATATATATATATATATATATATATATATATATATATATATATATATATATATATATATATATATATATATATATATATATATATATATATATATATATATATATATATATATATATATACATCAACAATGTGGTGTTGGGTACTACATATTCGTAATTGACTACAACATTTTTACTTGTTTTTTTTTATTTCTTTATATTATTTTTCTTTGTACTTCAGTTTATTTATTGTAAACAAGTTTATGACTTAAAACTCATAAGCGGGTTCAAATTGTATTTTTATTACTTTAGATTTATGTCTTAAGGATAACGTCAATATAGTCACTGTGGTTAAGTAAAAATATCGTATTTTGGGAATGGCAACTATCAGCGTAACAAATATATATAAGAATTCGTGAATAATGATTTCTTATGTATTTGGTATAAAAGTATCATTTCAACGTCTTTAGGTTTCAATTCACATACGACCCAATGTTTTGCTACTTTATGTATTCTTAATGGTAATCAATTATAATGTAAGTTATTCTAATATTTCAAAAAAATCCTCATTGAGTAATGATTCCAATATTCCACCTTCAAAGTTTTTCGGCTGATTGGACCTCTTAGACAATCGTTATAATTTTTTTGAGTAGCTTTATGTCGATGGTAAGCTCCTGCAAAATGTGGAATATATTATAATGACAGATGATGCCCTTTCCAGACACCGTAAATTTACCTTTAAATATTGTAAAGATAAATCTCCATCAATAACTAATGGAATTAATTGGCGTCAAAATCCAAGGATAAGAGTTCACTAACCATCTAAAAATATACCATGTAAGACCTTTCTGCTAGTTAATTGGTACACATCTTCTATGAGGTTGTGTAAGAGTTTGTGAAATTAAATCAGTATTACGGAGCAACTCAGATAAAAATGATGAAAGTTCTGAACTTGAAAACAAATAGTGGTAGAGGGAATAGGAGTCCTTACGGCATAGTAAAATCTACAGCTATATCTTAATCAAATTGATGTTAGTAACGATAACGAGTGCAGATCATATAGTATAGACATTTAATAAACCAAGATGTTAAATTGTCCAGAAGGATAGAAAAAAATTGACACGCTCGAAGAATATCTATGTCACTGCCTAGAATTCGCAGCACCAAGATACCAAAGACGTTGATAAGAAGAAATTTAGGAAGTACCGCATGATATAAATATTAATCCAATAAACGTAAGGCTAAAATAGAAAAACATTAAACTTTTAGTTCATGAAAATTTTTATTAAAAATTTTCAACAAAATTTGTACTAAAAACAGAGTTTGGTTCAATAAAGAAAAAACTTTAATTTTTATGTTGTAAACTACTATGGAGTTTGTTCTGAAAATTCCACAAAGTGATACCAATATATATAGACAATAAAAAAAATAATTATGATCAGGGGGATTTTACTGCAAACATTTAGAATAGATAGGCTCAGGGGACATGTACCCTCTTCATGTACATTAGAAATCGAATATCTGAAGAACTTTTACGGCGATAGTTTTCCAATTTTGTAAAAACTCTCTTGCATGTAATTTTTTGTTACATGTTTCATGATTTTTTTGTGTTGTTTGTTTTGTTTCTGATTTTTTGGAATCTAATACTGATGATGTTTTCTAAATGTTATAGAATAAGTAATCTATAGTTATTGAAATACTGCATTCTACTTATTTTCCAATAGTTTTTTATTAAAAATCATAATCTGGTCATGGTTTGCTTTATATCATAATATTTAGATCATATACCCTGCATAACTACTAGGAAGTAGTACGAAGGAATCTTCCAATCCATGTCTACTCGTTAGTTGTTGGCACACACATCCGAAAAATAGACAGAGCTCAATGAATGTTGGCTTGAGTATTTGTTATTGTCCTTAGATGTTTTCTCTTTAAACCAAGAAATTTTTTTCAACTTGATTCACCACTGTAATTTTTGAGTTAAAAAAAATATTTTTTTTGCCAACAGTCTCTGTCCGTTTTTCAAGTTTATTGCATCCTTTTATTGTTGTTGAATTAGATCAAGTATATAAAATTCAACACCAATTTTTTTATTACAAAATATGAAACTATGGAAACCCAATAGAAAATAATCAGCGAATAAAAATAAAAACATTTTTAACAAAATTAATAATTAATATTAATTATGTAGTTTACAGAAATCGAGATAGTGTTTGATTAACTTTTGTATTTTCAAAGTTTAAATATTTTTCTTAATAGAGCAATTCCGTTTGGACTTTTCAACTACTTGAGTGTCTAAATTTTGTTTTATGATTATATTTGTTCTTAGCATGTTTATTGTCTTTGTCTTTGTATCAACTTGTATACATTTGCTATAATCATGTGTATTTGTGTGTATATAACTCGTGAGATAGCGTGCCTTTTATAAGTTGAGTGCACAGATTTCACCTGACAGATTTAATGGCTGTATAAATGCTGGTTACCATAAAATGACCGTATAATAATTTTATTATTATTACCATTATTGTTGTTATTGTTACTGTCTATGCCTCCCCGTCTCTCCCTTGCAACTCTTATTGCATAGTTTAGCTATAGTTGCAATTAACAGTGGCATAGCAACAAAATGTTTAGTTAAGATTTACTTACAAGTTTGGAATGCAAATTTAATGTCCTGAACAATAATATTATTAATATTCTTTAAAAAACTGTCTTTTCTCTCTGATGCAAGTGATACCTGTTGAGCTGAAATAAAGTTTTTGAATTAGTTTTTAATAAAATTTCTCAAGAATATTCTAGAGCCATTACAACGTTTGGGGCAGAACTAGCACTGAGAGTGTCCAGTTTGGCCACTTTTAAGCTTGAAAAAATTAGCATTTTTTATAGTTAAATAATTTCTATGCCAAAGAAAATATTGAATAATTTATTTTTCTGCATAATTTCAATTAACATTTTTCATACCGCGTGTAACACTAGGAGCGAATCATACAAATAAGTATATGCCTCGATCTATTAAAATCCGTCTGTCTGTTTGAAATATGTCCGTAACAGTTTGTCAGTTAAGGTCATGAACCTATTAAACTATATCTGAACCTTCTTAATTCGGTACAAATATTTTTCTAGTTGCCAATAACATATGTAACCTTTGTTCTCCTAAAAGTTCCTCTACCCGGAATAGGTATTAATATGTGTTTAGAATTAAGGAATCTTTTCCTACCGCATCTGCATAGAGTTTGAAATATCATAAAATTTTATACATTTTTTAAATTTTTATATGTTTGATATATTTCCAAAACATAGTTTCTCCCACTGTTTATTATTTAAATGCGTTTCTAAGCAACATTAAACAAACTTACGAACTGATGTAACATTTGTTCTTGTAAAACTATCAGCAGTGTCATCATTTTCATCATAGAAATTATAACGACCACTGCAGTGGCTTTTCCTAATATGTCCGTTCTTTTGTGTGTTTGTATATGTGTATAAGGAATGTATACATATACAACAGTTATAACCTCCCATTTTTGTAGAGGTCTGTGTGCATTTATGGTTTTATAGAATATTATTATAATTGATATTGGTAACCAATACTGTTGCTATTTTCATATAATATTCCTTATAGTGTTTCTTTAGTCAATGTTTATATATAAGTATTTATGAGTAAATATCGTTTGTTGTTGTTGATTTTTATAGTTTTTGTATTAAATGATTTGGAAAAAATATTAATGCAAAATATATTTTTATACCCTCCACCACAAAGGGTATATTAACTTTGTCATGTCGTGTGTAGCGCTAAGAGAAATAATATTAGACCTCATATTATTTCATCAAATCAAAATCTGAGTCGATTTACCTATGTCCGCATGTCTGTCTATCTGACAAACTGTCTGAACGTCTACCTGTCTAACCATCTATTTTTTATCTGTCTATCAGTTGTTGGCACACTTACTTGCATAATAATTGGCAATGAAATTTGGCCAGAGTATTTGCTATAATCTTGAGATATCGGTTTAGTATATTAAAAGTCATAGACCGATATCTAAGGAAACCTCAAAGTTGAAGCAAAAAACTTTTGTTAAAATTGTCAATTATATAATTAGAATAAATTTTGCCATAATAATAAGCTAAATATATATACTTCATTATCAGTCCAAAAATTATTACAATCGGTTCAGTAGAAAAAATGTTATAGCCATAAATTTAAGTAATTTTAAGACTCATTAAATATTTTGTGTTATATTTAAGAAGAATGTTAAACATTGTATACATCTGTGAGTGAATATATGAGTGTGTATATAGGAATCATAACGTATTTATCTCACATACATTTGTGGTAGGGGGAATTGAGGATTCGGCGTAGCCGAATATTGTTTCTAATTTTCAATTCACATACATGGACAATTGAAATTATTTAAAGATTTCTGTTTAAATGAAATTTGACAGTTTTATTCGAATAAATAAAATTACAAGTTTTCCTTAATCACCCAGAAAAATCATTTGAATATTTTATACGAAAAAATTTATATTATTTTATTGAAATTTAATTTTCTAAATTTCGTTAGATTATTAAATGAAAATAAAATTGATGTGCATTACTTTTTTTATAATTTTTCATTTAAATTTATTTTTGTAATTGTTTGTGTTTATGTTAGTTAAAACTAAATTTTGTTTTTAAATTAAATTCTAATTTTGCACATTTTTAAAAATTAATTTTAAATGTAAATGAAAATATGCATGTATGTAAGTATGTGTAAGTGTGTGTGTATGTATGTGTAGGTACTTATATAAACAAACACTTATAATATCATAAACATGTCTAAATATTTTGACAACAACTAATTCTCTAATCCAGTACTTTAATAAAATTTTGTATTTAAAACTTTTACAATAAAAATTCATTTTATATTTAATATTTTTAGTATAAAACATCAGCAGCCACAACATTTTATAATAATGATGAAAAAATATAAAAATATACAGATGAGAAGAAAATAAGAGCAAGAGAGTTAATTTTAATCTGAAATACTTAAAATATAACAGATAATATATCGATATTCTTTAAGAAAGAAAAACTAACAATTGGACTGTGTTGTGGTTTGCAATGTAATTTTACACTTATTCTAATGAAATTCTTTATAAGCCGAATCAGATACTTATATATGTCAAAAACTTTTACTTGAATCATGCTTTGAGATGCAACAAAAATCTGAATCATAAAAAATTTACCCTCTTGTTACAGGACGGTTAAAAAAATAGTCAACGAAAAACTGTATGAGTAATAATGTTGTCTAAATCTATAATATATATTACTCACACGTACATTAAACTGAAAAGGATAATTGTTTTTTTTTTTTAATGTATAACTTTTGATCGCCTGGATGGAATAGCATGAATTGTTGATAAATGATAGCAGAGTTAAATTGACTCAAGTTTTTATTTGATGCAAGAATATATACACTGAAAAAAATTTTACATTAACTGTTTGTAGTTTATTTAAAAACTTTTCAGTAAAGTTTAAAATAAATGAAATTATAGTTGTTTTCCGAATATTTTTTTAATATTTTTGTATGTTTAAAAAAACAAACTATCATAAAAACTGTTTTCAGTAACATTAAAATTTCAATAATTTTTTAAGACTTTTTGTATATTAAATTTTTTTAGTAGTATACACATTTGTCAAAAATATAATATATTCTTATTTATATATAATATAAATATGAAAATTTAATTCATCTATATTTAATTTTTTGGAGGATAAGAATTTTTATTAAATGATAAAACAGTAATTTCTACTATTTATGTGGTTATATTTTCTACAGTTAATATAACCAAAAACATATTTATTGTCATTTTAAAAAAATAACATAAAAAAACAAAAAGTTTATTTATTTCAAAATGAAAATGTAGAATTAAAAGAATTTTTATTTGTTTTAAAATATAATTTTTCTGTTGATTTTACCTAAATAGTTTTTGGAGTGTACATTTTTTTAGTCCTTCTTAACAATCACACACGAAATTATAAAACTTGTGGTGGTGTGACATAGTCAACATTAAAACTGAAGATGTACAAGCGCCATTTCGATGGGTATTTGTACGGGAAAATAATGAACCGATTTCAATAAACAAAAAACTTTAATTAGTCTCTGTTGATCTAAAAATGCTGACACTGTCAAAAAATTTTAGCTTTTTATAACGAAAACTTCCAGAAATGTTGGCCATATTTTCAGGTAATATACCACACTGAGGAGCGTATGAGTATTATAAAGTATATTACTCATATGTAGTATGCTACTTTGTATAATACGCTTTAAGTGGTAAAAAGTAGATTTTTAGTTATATGACTATACATTTATATACAGTATTATCGTTGTTGCGACTTTAATTTCAGATAACGACTTTTCAGTTGCAAGCAAGGTAGAATCATAAAAATTCATCAACGTTACTTCTACGAATTATATAATGATGAAAAATAAAATAATGTATACGATAAAAAATTTAAGAGCAATAAATTAATTTTTCTGAAATTACTTTAAAATTAAACAAAATGTATCGAATTCTTTAAGGAAAGAAAAAAAATTAAACAATTTTGGACTTGTTTGGTTCCATGGTAATTTTCAACTTATAATAAAAATTTTAATTAAGATCAGAAAACTTATCATCAAAATTTAATTGAATCATTGCTTTTAGGTGCAATCAAAAATTTTTAGTAAAGTTTCAATAATGAAATTATAGTTGTTTTCCGATAATTTTTTTTAACATTTTGTTATGTTAAAAAAAAAAAACAAAATATCATAAAAAAACTGTTTTCAGTAACATTTCGTTATAATAGTTTGTATAAACATTTAATACTGGACTTATAGTGGTGTAAGGTGTAGTAAGCAGTCGTAATGCTTTTATAAAGGTAAAATTTCTGATCTTTTTAAAATATTGTAGATTATTTTTCTCTAACCATAAACTTTATTATGTAATTCTATTTCAATAATGTTTGACAGAAGATCAATTGGGCTTTTCTTTAGATAATTTAATTTATAAAATATTTTTTTTAAAAAAATTTTGATTATTCAAATAAAAATATCTAGCAAAATAATATCTTAAAGTTTTTTCAGTCTTACATATCATTCATAAAAACTACTGCTATTTAAATGCACAATATTATAATAAATATACATATGACTAAGATACATCATCAGCAGCATAAACATTATTATTTCAGTTTTTTTTTTGTATTCAGCTGTAACAGTTTGTGTATAAATATTTTTTATAACGATAACACATTTTCAACTTTATTAAAAATTAACGTCAAAAATTTTCTCATGCATACAAATATTGTACATAGACAGATAAACACACACATACATACAAACAAACATACTACCACAATTATACAAATAATATATATATAGAATACATTTTGGAGCACAACAACAACAGACACAATATTTATATTACACAAATACCAAGATATACCTTTAATGTAAAAAGAAGGAAATTTATAGGTTTCCATGTATTAGTGAAGGTATATGAATGTTTGAGTTTAAGTGGATATAATGAAAAAACAAGAAATTTATGGCCATTTTATGATTACTAACTGAGGATCTAAAAAATGCTGACTGTCAAAAAATAGCTTTTTATAACGAAAAACTTAGAAATGTTTATTTTCAGGCACATATACTATACTACACTAGTATGAGTGCTATAATAGTATGTCATATGTAGTATGCTACTTTGTATAATACGCTTTAAGTGGTAAAAAGTAGATTTTTAATTAATATTACTATACATTATATACAGTATTACCGTTGTTGCGACTTTAATTTCAGATAACAATTTTCAGTTGCGAGCAAGGTTGAATCATAAAAATTCATTAACATTACTTCTACGAATTATATAATGGAAATCGAAATAATGTTAAGCAAAAAATTTTAAGAGTAAATACGTAATATAAAATATTTAAAATGTATTAAATTAAGCTTTCACAACCTTTGTTCTGCAAATTACCTTTAAGGAGCGACTTTCTTTACAAAAATGCACTTATAGAGCGACTTTTTGAAAAATTCCAACGGTAACGGTCAATATAAGCTAAAAAAATTAAGATCGAAGAGAATCTGTATCTGGTTCTTATAAAAGGATATTTCCAATTTCTTATTCTCAATTAGACAATTTTAAATTTTGACCAAATATTATCTCAAACCAACGAATATTTTAGAGTTAAGTCCTTCAATTTATTATTTGAAAATGTTGTATGGGACCTTCAAACTGTGACCTGTATTTTGTTCATAAGTGTTACATGGATATTCAGCTGAAGGACATCGTTAAAACGTCTATACAGTAATCGAACGGCATAATTGAAAGTGGTTTTGTGTTCGTTATAATCTTTTGTATAAACATTTAATACTGGACTTATAGTGGTGTAAGGTGTAGTAAGCAGTCGTAATGCTATTTATAAAGGTAAAATTTCTGATCTTTTTAAAATATTGTAGATTATTTTTCTCTAACCATAAACTTTATTATGTAATTCTATTTCAATAATGTTTGACAGAAGATCAATTGGGCTTTTCTTTAGATAATTTAATTTATAAAATATTTTTTTTAGAAAAAATTTTGATTATTCAAATAAAAATATCTAGCAAAATAATATCTTAAATTTGTTTTCAGTCTTACATATCATTCATAAAAACTACTGCTATTTAAATGCACAATATTATAATAAATATACATATGACTAAGATACATCATCAGCAGCATAAACATTATTATTTCAGTTTTTTTCTTGTATTCAGCTGTAACAGTTTGTGTATAAATATTTTTATAACGATAACACATTTTCAACTTTATTAAAAATTAACGTCAAAAATTTTCTCATGCATACAAATATTGTACATAGACAGATAAACACACACATACATACAAACAAACATACTACCACAATTATACAAATAATATATATATAGAATACATTTTGGAGCACAACAACAACAGACACAATATTTATATTACACAAATACCAAGATATACTTTTAATGTAAAAAGACCGAAGGAAATTTATAGGTTTCCATGTATTAGTGAAGGTATATGAATGTGTTTGAGTTTAAGTGGATAAAATGTATGAAAATATATGAAAATTTTATGCAACATTTTATAAATAGTTAAAGTCTAAAATATGAAGGGTAAAGTCATCTTTACTGTTGCTTCTACTGTTCTTCTCTTCTTATTTCTGATGTTGTTGTGTTTGTTGTAGTATTTTCTAATATACATTTATAAGTTTAATTTCACTCTTTAATACCATATTTTATATTTATTTTATATTTTTACATTAAAATCAAGTAAGAATGTTATAGTCGGTCAAGATCGACTGAACATAAATGAAAGTTATAAAAAGGTAATAAAATATCCCCGTATAATTTTATTTTCTGATTTATATTTATGTGAAATTGATGCATTTATAATGAAATTTTGTTAAATGTAGACCACAAAAGTTATGGACTGACCCTCGTATAATTCGACCAATCATTATTACAGTATCAATGTATATGTGAGATTTATGCACTTTAAAGTGTATATTCCGGGAGGAAATTTATATGGGAGTTACCTGAATTATTAGACCTGGACCTGATTTCGTCCATGAATAATATTAACCAAATTTCATAAAGCTATAACGGCACGGACGGACGGACGGATGACCATCCTTTCGTCTTAAAGGTGGATTTCACGCATTTTTTCAGTATGTTACAAACATTAGCGTAAACCCCAATCATCTACGATGGTGTAGAGTATAAGTATATATTTATTATTCAAGGTGGAACAGCGAAAAAAGAAAGTTTTACAGAAGAGCAGCAGCCTCATCAAAAATAATCAAATAAAATAAAAATTTTAAATGTAAAAAGTAGGCTTATGATGTTGTTTGAGTTTGAAAAAAAAGTACAAAATTAGATCAAATAAGTTTTTCTTTTATCTGCTTTTGTAAATTTTTCTGTATTCTCTTCTAACTTTTACCAATAAAAGTGTTAAAAAGTTTACTTTATAATAAAGAGAAATACAACTTGTAGTTTGCTTGTTGAGCTGCTTTGTATACAGAAATTGTATTTAATTTGTGATTTTTAGAAATTGTATTTAATTTGTGATTTGTGATTGGTTTATTTAAATACGCAATAAAAATAACAGGAACGTATGATTGTTATTAAGAAAATCATAATTGTTAAAGGAAATAACAAACAAACGACTGTGCCGAATCATCAACACCTTCCACTACATATATATAAGTATGAAATTTTAACAATTTTAAGATACAGAATTCCTTAAATATATACATACTAATAACAACTGTTTAATTTCATATGTTCGTACATTGGGAGTTGTACAAATTTGTAAAATTTTGTATGTTCATGATAATGCTGTACTACGTGTTTCAAAGCAGTCTGAACCATAGTTAAACGAACACAGCATACCTCTGTTGTATTAGTCAATTTAAACCGAATGGAGAATTGTAGCCCGTAAGATTTATTCAAATAAGCCCATAACGAAAGCAGATTGGCTTTAAGAGAGCTTAACTTTATTACTAAAAATAAAACAAATTTGGGAGGAAATTTATTGCGATTTTTCTACAAATTTAGTGTAATCAATGCCAAACTATACTTGATAAACTCACAATAAATGATCATTCAATTAAAATACAAAATGATATGCCGAATCTACAAAATCCTCCACCAAAAATATGTATAGAGTGAATACGTTATATCATACGTAAAGTTTACGTACATACACACTCACAGCTGCATACAAAAGGAAACCTTGTTGGGCCATAAAATTACTTATATTTTAAGGTATAACTTTTTCTCTACTGAACAAACTTTGATTTTTTTCGGAATAGTGATGAGTTATACATAACTTAATTTTAAGGCAAAATTTCATTTTAATTCGTCAATTTATTATTGATATTATGGGGTCTCAGATGATTATTTCTCAGCGTTACACACGAAATGACAAAGTAAATATCTGTATGTGTTTTTAAAAAATATTATAAGGAAATAAATTTAAGAAATAGTATAACTTCATTACTCCCTGTTCAATTTTAGCACTTCTATATACAATGGAATTCTCACACAATTTGTCTCAATGCTCGAAAAAATGTTCATATATTAGATTCTTTTTCAGCGATATAGAAACGAATCATATCAATCTTATTTGATAAGGAGAGATATGATAAAAATGTTATCCAATTTAAGTGCCCCAAAATATAATTTAATTGTAAAAATGTCAGCTTTTAAGAAATTTTCCTAGCAAACGTGTGTTAAAAAGTGTGAAATTAACACAAACACAGCGGCAGTTTATCCCTTTTAGCCTTGTCGTTATTTTAATTATACGCTTCTGAAAATGTGATTTCAATTTGAAATTGTTAGTACACAATTAACTCACCTTCATTTACACATACAAACACACACATTCACTTTTTCGTATACGCTCATAAAATCATAACAAATCAAAACGTATACAAGTACATTCATATATGTATATTTACAATACATACACGTATACGAACATACATATATAAAATATAAATGAATGAATGAAAAGATGAGGACACGAAAAAAGAAAAACAGAAATAAAAAGAGAAAAACACGCACAAACTCAGTCACTTGCAAAGAAAATGGGAAAAAATGACAAAAACAAAATTGAAGGTGTGTATAAATGCAATTTACGTGTATGATAAAAATTAATTTGCTGCAGGGAAATTACGTCATAATGTCAAGAGTGATGTTGTATGCTCCAATTATCAACAGTGTATGCATAAATATATAAACACATACATATGTATAAGCAGACATACATAATTACAAGTGAATGTGGTATATGATGACAACATTACATTTGTATGAATATTTGTATGTATGTGAGCATTGTAATTTTCATCAACTAACACTTTAATATTGTAGTTGCAAGCAACAACAACCATTATAAACACATATACATATGTAGAGTTACTATATTGTTCCATAATAAAAATGTCATACCGCTACTCATAACAAAAACAACTAAACTTGCAACATATACAAAGAAAAAATACAAGAAAATAATTACTGTTGTGTTGCACTAAATTTATATTAACTTGTGCGGTTTCTTTCTTTTTTCGTAACTATTTTTAGTATAATCTGCTCGGTTTTTTCCTCTAACTTTTGGTTTTCTTTTATATTTTTTTTTTTAATTTTAATTTTGTAAACGTGTGCTTGTTTACAATTTTCTGTTAAATTTTTTAAAAACTCAAACTGACAAGGTTGGATATTAATGTGAGTGTGTATATGTCTGTATAAGTATGTTGTTAATGTATAAAGTATAAGCAGTTTTAACTGTTAACTGAAAAGAAAGTGACACATTTTTACATATATTGTAATGAACCACTAAAATTAGTTATATGCGAGGGTGTTTTGAAAATTATGTCGAAAATAAAATTTTAAAAGAATTTTTAGTTTAATGCATAAATAATGATGTAATCGGACTTATGTAGGAGCTTCTAGAAATATTCAATGATTCCATATATATGTTCAACTTTCGAAAGCAGTAGTAAAGTAAGAAGTCGATTAATACTTTTGTAAATAGTACATCCAAATTGTAACTTTAAAGCCATTGGAGTTATCTCAATGAAATTTTTATAGTAGAGGTAATTTTTAGTTAATTTGGAAGAGTACACTTAAAAAATTATATAAGTAAAATCAACAGAAAATTACATTGAAAACAAATGAAAATTCTTTAAAAAGCTTTCGGCTTACATTTTTATTTAAAACAAATAAATTTGTTACTTATTTTTTAACTGAAATTTTCATTAACAATAAATGTTTTTTTCATTTATTTTAACTGTAGAAAATATAACCACATAAATAATAGATATTACTGTTTACTTCATTTAAATTACCATTTCAAAAAATAAAATATAGGTGAATTAACTTTTTATACTTATTGAAATCAATATTGAAAATAAATTTATATATAGGTAAAAAACATACATATACAATTAAATAGTTAAAGAAAATATAAATTTTATAACTTATTCATATTCCCCGGCTTGCGGATGACTTGACTGTCTCTATTCTATCTTCTTAATTTCTCCATAAGGAATTGACGTTTCGATTTCTCTAAAAATAGTAAAAATATTTTACATATTTTTTATATACAATGCATATCTCACCAATTCTTTCGAAGCAAAATTTATATTTTTGGAACATCTTAAATTGGCCATATCGTGTAACTGAAATATAACAAATTTTATTATAAGTGTCTGATGTAATTTTCAATTATCACTTACCACTTCCTTTATTTTTCTTTTCTTAGTATATAAAATTTAGCGAAATTTTTTATTATTAATTGTAAAATATTTGTTGAAATTCATATCAGCATCGGTTCAAACTCTCTTTTTAGGCAATTTATCTGTCTCTTTTAAAGTGCCATAGGGTTCTCTATGAGATACTTATCCGGGAACTGCTGTGGCAAATCTAATGCATGGATACCATTAAGTAATAAATAATATTTGTCCAATTTTCATTAATGCTTTGGGGCATTGCTATTCTGAAAAATCTATCGAAGTGGTAGCTAAAATGTAGCTGATCATCTGGTTTATGTCCGAGCTGCAAGCAAGAGAGTCCAACAAAGGTATGCTGTATTAATAAATGATTAAGGCTCCTCTGAAACATAAACTGTGGCATTATCGTGCTGGAATTTGCAATTTTCATTCATCCATAAAAGATAAGAGTGCATTTTCAGAAATTTGTTATAAATTGTGCAATTTATTTTTGTTGGAATAAAACAAATTTTAAATTTGCAACTGCAAAAAATGCTGCTTAATACTAAAACTAATATTAATACTGAAACTAAATATCGTTTAAGCTTAAATTAATTTTTTCCACATGGTGTTTTCTTGAGCCTTAGCTTTTTCCATTCGATGATATCATTTGAAAGATCTTAAAATTTTATATTGTCTCTACTCTGTGGCGCATGATTGTTATAAAAATATATCAAATCAATCATACTTAACCTTTCAAAACATTTTTTATTGATGGAGTTTCAGAAAACTTGAATGAGTAACATAAAGATTCTTTAATTCTGTTTAAGAGCAAAGTGAAGTATTACTCTTAATTACTCTTAATTATAATTCATTTTAAATAAGTTGTAGTAGAGAAACTACAAAAGCAAATGTAATTTTGTAGTTTCTCATTGTTTATAATTGTTATACAAATATGTTAATCATGTAATATACAGATGAAGAAAAAATATTAATAAACTTGAACTACAATAGAAAAGGTGCGTATCGCATTAAAATTAAATTGTTAAAATTTACCCCACTAATCCCCGAATTTTTCTAAATAAACAATTGGTTGAATTATTTCACAACTCCCCCCAACATTTTTGGTCCAGTCGATCCGGATTTTCGAATGTTGTGAATAATTTAACACATAGTTTTTCAATTTTCAGGAAATAAAAACTTTCGTGGACTATCACAAGATTTTTTCGATTCCTGAAACCCGTACCCCCGGATATCTAAGTGAACAATCTTTTCTGTCAAGATTTAATTATCATCCCTTGACGTCATCATTAAATATTTCTTACATACGTAAGTGTTGAATTTATAATTTTTTTATTATTTTCAAAAGTGCTAAAACAATTAAAAGAAAAAGCAAAGTGCAGTGACATTAAGTGCAAAAACAAAAACCAGTTCTCACCGTTATAATTTCTTAAAAAAAAATTTCCCAAGCCTAATCAAAACGAAATCCACAGAATCAAATTTTACATATTCTATTTTGTTTTACTTTAAATAATCTTTTATCGCTGTTAAATCGTTTGCTTAATGGTATTTTACATGTTTGAAGTCTTTCTTCTATTTATATGTTAAATGATAACAGTGTTAATAATAGAACAAAATAACACATCAAACCTCTACCACATCAATATCACTAGTAATTTTGGAGCTTTGGTTTGAAGGAATACAAACAACTTTTTGTTCGTTATAATAATTGTTATTGACAAACTGATGACGTAAATCAAACCAAACATAAATTTAAGTTGTAAACGAAAGAAGAGGAGAAGAAAGAAAAGTAATAATAACAAAAGCGTTGATTAAACATAGCAAAAAGGTTTTGTTTACATATTAATATCTTAAAAGTGATCAACTTTTATCTTCTTATTATACCAGCAAACATTTTTAGTTTGAAAATAGTATTTCCCAAAGAACAATTTTGAGTAAAGTGAAATTGCTAAACAAAAAATAATAAAACAATAAATTATAATAAATAAAAGTTAAGAAAAATTATTTTAAACTACAATAATATATATTAAACGTTATTTGTTTTTCTTCATCGAAAATTAAACTTATTATTTTTTAAATAATAATAAATTTCACATTGAACTTAATGTAACTGGAATCTGTTATTTTTTGTTGGCAATAACTTACATGAAAATTATTAACAATTTTAACTGCACATTTATTTCGTATATAAATCATTTTTCGCAACTACATATTTCTTCATCCCACTATTTACAACAAACCTGCAAAAAGGCTTTTATAAAAAAAAAAAACTGCTTCATCGACATAGCAAATATATTCTCATTGTTTGTTCGGTTTCATCGTTTTTTAAGTCACCCTATTCAAGTATAAACCAGTTGTAGCCAATTTTTTAGTTGCTTACAAATCCTGGAGGTTAAAATTATTATTTTTTCATTTATTTTTATCATCGACAAGTTGTTTTTTATTTTTATAATGTCTATCCTTGATAAATTCATACACGCTTCTGATCGTGTGGTTGAATTCCAATCATATTTTGACACACTCCCAGTTGAGAGCCATTCCCTTCATACATTGGAGGTACAAAAGGATGAAATTGTTCGCCTTTGGTCTGATTTCCGTGCAACTTATGATGAAATTTTGAATAAGTTCAATGAGCTCGAAGAAGATGTGGATGTACAAACGCTTAAATCCCGATTTTATTCAACTTTCGAGGCTCATGTTAAGGTTTTGTCCAAATCAAATGAAATTTTAGACGGACTTTGCAGGCAAGCTCCTGCCAATTCAGCAAATGACCCTCTTCCTAATCTATCAGCTGATACTACTTCCCATATTTCGCTGCCACCATGTGACACTGAAATATTTAATGGAGATTATCAATCGTGGCCAACGTTTCGTGATATGTTCACGGCTCTGTACCGAAACAGTAAACGTTTATCGCCTGTCGAAAAAATGTGCCATTTAATTAAGAAGACACAAGGAGAAGCTCGGGAACTTTTACGAACATGTCCAATAACAAACGATGGTTTCGAAATGGCATGGCAAAATCTAGTAAACCGATACGAGAATAAGAGAATACTCGTGAACGCGCAGTTGAAAAATCTTTTTAATATCTCCCCCGAATCTAAAGAAACTGGTAGCAACATTAGACGTATCCAACGTACAATAAATGATTGTGTTACAAACCTCTCTCTCTTAAAAATTCAAACAGATAATTGGGACATTATATTCATTTATATCTGCTCAACATGTTTACCTGAAATCACTCTCAACTTATGGGAACAATCTCTTCCTAATAGCACTGAGTTACCTACATGGAAGCAAATGGATGCTTTCTTGACATCTAGAGTCAGTAGCGGATATTCGTACCACATTTAGTAATCCCAATAATTTTAATAACAAATTTACCCAATCTAAGAAATCAAATTTACTAGAGCAAAAGAAACTTAAGAGTTATCGCACTAGCCTTCCAAATGAAAGACCTGGAACCTGTTCTCTTTGCTCAGGAACACACCCCCTTAGACTTTGTCCCATATTTCTTGGCCTGTCAGTTGAAGAACGGTTTTCAGTCGTTAAAAAACAAAAACGATGTACAAATTGCCTTGGTACATCTCATGAATTCAAAAAATGTAGAAGCCAATACGTCTGCCAGTTATGTAAGCAGAAACATCATTCATTACTGCATCGTACAGAGCCTATTTTAAATTCAAATCAATCTAACCCTCAATTAGTCGCAAGGCCAATAGCTTCAAGTGCAACTACAACCCCCCGTATTCAAACCCCCCATCAAAATCCTATACATACAAATCCTTCAACTTCTGCAGAAGCTATTGCCCAAATGCGTCAATCTTTTTCTACTCAGCTACAGTCCACTTCAAATTCTTCCGTTTTATTAGGAACGGCTCTAGTAGACATATATTCCAATGATTTGAAATATACTGTTCGGGCCTTAATTGATTCTGCTTCCGAAGCTACTTTTATCTCAAAGAAGCTTCAAAACAAACTTCTACTAAAAGCAAGATCATCTCACACAGAAATTCATGGCTTAAATGATACTTTAACTGCCACTTCTACTCAGTTATGTTTTATTCACATTGGCTCTCCTATAGACAGTAATTTCGAAATACACACTGACGCTCTTGTTGTTAGAAAACTAACTGGTAAACTCCCTTATTTCCCACTATCGGTATTTAAAGACAGTGATTTTTCTGATCTGAACATGGCAGATACTTATCTTAGTAAGAACACCGAAATAGAAATGCTTTTAGGTGGAGATATTTACCCGAAAATTCTCAGGAACGGCATACGGTGGGACCATAACAAATCATTAGTCGCGCAAAACACTGTTTTCGGTTGGATAATTACTGGTAAGATAGCCGTTAATGAGAAAATGCGGTCTATTTCATCATTCTTCAATGAGATTGCACTGACCAATCAGATGAAAAAGTTTTGGGAGCTAGAGGAAGTTCCAAGGAAACCCCGATCCTCGGAAGAAGATCTCCATTGTGAGAAAATTTATAAATCTACAACGTATCGTACGAGTGAAGGGCGTTTTGTTGTCTCCTTACCTTTTAGACGTGAGTACCCTGATGAAATAAACATTGGTCCATCCCGAAATATAGCTCTAAACCAGTTTTTACGAAATGAAGCTCGATTGATGAAGAATCCGCAAATGAAATCTGAATATGATCGCGTTATTTCTGAATATTCGTCTCTAGATCACATGTCCATAGTGAACTCATCAAATTCTAACTGCGCATATTACCTTCCCCACCATGCAGTTCTGAAACCCGATAGTACTACTACCAAATTGCGTGTAGTATTTAACGCATCTAGCCCTACATCAAACGGAAATAGTTTCAATGACTTGCTTTATCCCGGTCCAATTTTACAGGCGGATTTAACTATACTCATTTTACGATGGAGACTTTTTCGATATGTTTTCAATTCCGATATCGAGAAAATGTATCGTCAGATACTCGTCAATCCTGCTCATACCCCATATCAGAGAATAATTTTTCGAAATTCTCCACAAGAACCTATACAGGATTTTGAGTTGAAAACTGTAACATTTGGTATCAATTGCGCACCCTACCTGGCAATACGAACCCTACTTGAATTAGCCAACTTTACATGAAAAATCGCATCCTATAGCATCGAATATTCTTCGTGACTATATGTACGTTGACGACGTATTGGCTGGTGCACATACATTGTCCTCGGCTCTTAAAGCTAAGAGTGAAATCATCGAAATACTCCAGTCGGCTGGCTTCTCTCTTCGCAAGTGGACTGCAAACAACCAATATCTGCTTAAAGATCTTTCTCCAGATCATTTACTGGACACAGAGTTCCTGAAACTATCAGACTCATGTACCACAAAAACCTTAGGTTTGCGGTGGAATGCAGGTAGTGACCACTTTTATTTCCGCTTGAAGACTCATCCAGATCGGAGTTTGATTACTAAAAGGTCAGTGCTCTCTGAAATAGCCAAATTGTTTGACCCTGCTGGTTGGCTTGCACCCAAAATAATTGTTGCCAAAATGATCATGCAACAGATTTGGATGGATGGAACAAAATGGGACGAAGACCTTAAACCATCAACTCTTTCTCATTGGCATGCATTTTTAGATGATTATTCTAATATTGAAAACATAAAAATACCCCGATTTGTCAATTTTGATCCGTCGTATTCTATCGAACTGCATGGATTCTGTGATGCTTCTGAAAAGGCATACGCTGCAACCTTATATATACGCGCCGAAAATTTAGGTTCCGTATCTTCTCATTTGTTGGTTGCCAAGTCAAAGGTAGCTCCGGTAAAATTCATTTCATTACCGAGAAAAGAACTTTGCGGTGCAGAATTAATGGCTACAATGGTAGAGTCCATCATGTCTCAACTTAACCTACGAAATCATAAACTATTTTTGTGGACCGATTCAACGATAGTCTTGGCATGGCTACAGAAATCTCCTAACAAATGGAAAACATTTGTTGAGAATCGTGTTTCTTCCATTATCGAGAAAGTTGGCAACCAATGTTGGTCACACGTAGATTCAAAAAGTAACCCCGCCGATTTGGCATCTCGTGGACTCACACTCTCTCAGCTTTTGAATAGTGACTTGTGGTGGCATGGTCCGGAGTGGCTTAGATTGCCCAGAACAGAATGGCCCCAAGTCAACAAAAGCTTTTCTACAGAAGAAGAAGTCAGACCCATACAAACTCATCTTATTAATATAACCAATATAGATATCTTGAAAAACTTTTCGGATTTCCCAAAAGCTATGCGAGTAGTTTGCCGAATTTTTCGTTTCTATTATAAATGTAATCGGAAATTGCGGCACTATTTAGTGACAACCGACGTTCTGACACGTGATGAATTGATTCACGCAAGATCTAGAATGGTAATCGCATGTCAACGTTCATATTTCCCAGAAGAACATAAATTATTATCCCAGGGTCAGAGAATACCACGGAAAAGTCATATATTGACTCTTAATCCATTTATTGACTCTGCAGGTATTATGCGTGTTAATGGTCGATTATCGAATTCTCCAGCATTAAATTACGATGAACGTTTTACAACGTATCATGGAACCTATACTCGCCTTACCTCCCGAAAGAACAACTCTTAGTCGCCCATTCACCAACACTGGAGTAGACTTCGCTGGCCCATTTGATATTAAATCATACGCAGGGCGCGGATGCAAAGTTACAAAAGGATACGTGTTGGTATTTGTATGTTTTGCAACGAAAGCTATTCATCTCGAAGCCACAAGTGAGATATCTACGCAAGCATTTTTAGCAGCCTTTGCACGGTTCTTTTCACGAAGAGGATCCCCTACTGCACTTTACTCAGACAATGGTCTTGCATTTGTAGGTGCTTCCAATATATTGGATGGCGACAAATCTAATTTCGTTTCACTTGTTCGGCGAAAACTCCTTCAAAAACATACTTTCGTTCCGCTAGAATGGCATTTTATACCACCAGGAGCCCCACATATGGGAGGCCTCTGGGAAGCCGGAGTCAAAAGCTTCAAAATGCACCTAAAAAGAATATCTCATTGTCAGAGTTTTACTTTCGAAGAATTTTCTACTGTTTTGACCCGAATTGAAGCTTGCTTAAATTCTAGGCCCTTAAGCCCAATGAGTAATAATCCATCAGATCTCTGTGCTCTAACCCCCGGTCATTTTCTTATTGGGAGTGCACTCTTGTCGCCTCCAGAGCCCGACCTTTCAGATTGCTCATTGAGTCATGTCAATAGATGGCAAAAGTTAAAGATTTTATATCATCATTTTGCTCTTAGATGGAAAGGGGAGTACTTGAAAGAGCTCCACAGACGTTTCAAATGGAAATATCCTCAGCGTGATTACGCAATCGGCGATCTTGTCATCATAAGACAAGACAATTTAGCTCCAAACCAATGGCGGCTTGGCCGCATTGAAAAGGTTATTCACGGGAATGACAATAGAGTCCGAGTCGCCGAAGTTCGAACGGCCAATGGCGTCGTCACTAGACCAATTGTCAAACTTATTTTGCTTTTTAACCCTGAACAGCAATAATATTAATTTTATTTATATTTACAGCTTCCAACATGCCACGTCAACGAAAACGCAGCATCTCTCCTTTAGAAGAAAGGAGTCATCGTCGTACTTCTCAGCGTCAAAATAAAAATAATTGTCGTCTGTGCCACCGTAACCATCCCCTCCGGAAATGTATAAAGTTTAAACGTTTAAACGTATCGGAAAAACTGAAAGTAGTTAAAAGATATCGATATTGTGAGAATTGTTTGGCACACTCACATCAAGTCAATCGATGCCGGAATACTGATCGTTGTCGTCAATGTGGAAGTCGACATCATTCTCTTCTCCATCGCCATGAACGTCTTCGTACACCCCGACCTGCTTCAAGCTCTTCCTCTCTCAATTCACGCACCATAACTCTTCTGCCCACCGTCATTGCTAAAGTTGAGTTAGATTCTAAATGGTACAACGTTAGAGGACTTCTTAATCCTTGCTCAGAAGTGAGCTGCATAGCAGAATTCCTAGTTGAAAGATATAAACTGAAGGAGAAGAAGGTAGAATTTGATCGATGGTGTCAAATAAAAATACGACCACGCTTTGATGATGCTCTAATCCTTTCGTTGAGAGTAAAAATTGTTAATGACCTACCAAGTAAGCAACCTAAAGAACTAATTGACGAAAGGGTAGCTGAATTATATGCAAATCTACACCTTGCGGATCCAAATTTTTATAAACCAATGGAGATAAATATTATTTTGGGAGCGGATATTTACCCCCGCCTCATAAAATCCGGAATTCAACCCCAAACGATTGGTTCTCCCATGGCACAGGATACAGTACTAGGTTGGATCCTAGTTGGCAAATTTGGCGTCTAGAAGCTGCTTTTATTAATATAACCTTTTAATGAATTTTATATCAAACTATTTTTATATTGCATTTAAAATGTATGAATTGTTGATTTTTTATATTTATTTATTTCTATACACCCGTGCTCCTTTGTTGCAATATAGCAAGGGGGCGGGATGTTTAAGAGCAAAGTGAAGTATTACTCTTAATTACTCTTAATTATAATTCATTTTAAATAAGTTGTAGTAGAGAAACTACAAAAGCAAATGTAATTTTGTAGTTTCTCATTGTTTATAATTGTTATACAAATATGTTAATCATGTAATATACAGATGAAGAAAAAATATTAATAAACTTGAACTACAATAGAAAAGGTGCGTATCGCATTAAAATTAAATTGTTAAAATTTACCCCACTAATCCCCGAATTTTTCTAAATAAACAATTGGTTGAATTATTTCACAACTCCCCCCAACAAATTCGAATAATTAAAAAAAATTATATTGCCCCCGATCTATGGCGTATGACTGTTGTGTAATCACTCTTACATAATCTTTCAACTGATTTTTAAATTGGGATAAGTTTCTGAAAACCTTAATAATTTTGAGTAACTTTAATAGTATTTTCGACAAAATTGTTGAAAAATTTAACACATTTTTAAAGTATTGATCATTCGAGAAATACATACTAAAACATTAATTTTATGGTATGTATGATTAAAAAATATATATGAATAAAAATTATTATAGATTTTATATTACGTTGTATATATGTTCTTACACACATACATAAAATCTTACATACTCTAACTCATATCAACTTATATGCATTAATAGTTCATTCTATTGTATTTCGTTGATGTGAATGTGTGCATTCTGTAAATTATAAAATTCCCTTAAGTATCCAATTATGAAAATGAGCAGACGACGTCTTGTATGACATCAAACCAACGCTTACGATGACAGTTACTCTTTTAACTTTTGCTTTTGCAACACAGACGTAAAAAATAGTTAAAAAAAAAATATTTTTTTTCTTCTTTTAAATATTCCTTAAACAAGCTATTCAAGCACTTATTCTTTCGTTCACTTAAGCTAACAAAGGAAATGAAATTGTTGGTATTAAATATGTCACAAGAGTGAAAAAAAGAGAGAAGTAAGAAGCAAATGTACTAAATTTATGAAAGAATAAATTTAAATAACTGTTTGGTAAGGTTTTTAATGAATTAAATTTGATTTTAAGCGTTTTAGTTCTTATAATTTCCATTTGTTAATAATGATATTTCTGCAACAATTTCATCAACCAGTCAAGATTCTCTATTTGAGGAAATGTTGATTCCAACACAATTTTCATTTCCGATATGCAGAAGATATCTTCAGAATTTGTTTTTTTTCTATATTTCTTTACTGCCCTATGGACCATAATATTCCAAAATACATATATTACGATCCAAAAAATTAAGAGTCAAAGATAACGCAGACTGCATTTCACAAAATTTTGTATGGCAATGGAAAAAATATTCATGTTTTCGTAGATGGAATTCTGATCAAATTTATCTCAGGGATGATATCATACTAAGACTGTAATTAGATTGAAATTTATTTTTCAATTACCTGTTTGAGATGTAATGTGGAGTTCTACAGATACACTGATGGCATGGGGAATTTCATTCTACAAGATCTTTCTTATTATCTAAAGTGCTTTTGTCGACGTGTTGTTTTATAGGATAAAAATTCTATTCTGTCTCAATTTGAGAGTCTCTCTTCTATCAATTGCTATCGATTTCATGCACATTCTTTAGCAAAATAAAGATACCCTCTATCAACTCAGCAATTCATCATTGTACTAGATATAATAAGAGAAGTCTGTTTATAGAGAAGATGAATTGCATGAATTCTCTTAAGTTTACTTCAGGATGTTCGATACTCTAAGAACTAGTACAAAATAGGTTGTATAGGAAGGAAAAAAATAATAATAAAACAGCAGATAGAAATGTTCTACGGAAGCTATATGATCCCAAATGGGTCAAAAAATACAAATAGTATAAAAAAGTTGCGATTTATATGTGAATCCTATAATAAATTAGAGTGCTAAGAAAAGATATACTAAAAGGAATCCTAAACTTTCTGAAAATGTGGGAGAAATCCCAAAAATGAGATTTTTTGGATATTGGTCTATAGCATCCATATTTATTGAGGGTCTAAAAAAAGCCATTATCATATAATTAAAATACAAATAGGTATCCAAAACTATATTCTGTTTTACGAGTCATACTTCTGAATTTTGGAATATAGATATTTGTTGAATTAATCAAATTAAAAAAGAATATCATGATATATATGATTTCATATATATTTTTAAGAAATATTTAATTTTAGAATGAAATGGATGTAAGCAATTTTTTTTTTAAATTTTCTTATTTAGTTAAAATGCTCCCTTTCTGATCATCCAGCCTACCTAAAGTTACATATGTTCAAAAAAAGCTATTCTTACCCATTGTTTTTCTTAAATATTCTAGTGTGATCAAAATTGAATATTGTCATCCCAATTATCAACTAGAAGAACTGATGATGCACTTGGTAAGTGAACTGTAAAGACACGTTAAAATATTTCAGAAATTATTAAAAAAAAATCCAGCCAAAAATTTTTAAACCTTTAAGGTTTATTATTTGAAAACAAAACTTGTAATTTCAAAGTTAAAACTAACAGCTTTTTATGGTTTAAGCTTAACAATTATAAAAGTTTAGGTGTCGCCTTTTCAAAAGAAAACAAAAACAATATAAACATCAACATCAGCAACACCAGTAGCTAGCGATGAAAGAAATATTGCTGTTGTTTTTCACCACAATTTAAGTTGGTTTATTTGCCTTCATTTGCAGCAGTGTTGCAAGCTGATTTTTTTCTTACTACCGTTTATATATTATTTCTTTAAGAGGCTTCAGAAAAATTAAAAATAATAATCATAAAAAATAACAACAACAACAGCTGTTTAACATAAAGGAATTAAGAACAAAAAGAAAACCTGAAAACACAATGCAAGACAAGACAAAAATAATAATAATAAAGGAAAAGATAAAAAATAAATTTTATAAAACAAAAGAATTTATAAGATGCACCTTGATGCATCATTAAAAAATACTCTACTCCAGCATTACAAATATAATAACAGAAAGGACGAGGGAGGAAGAGAAACTACCAACATTGGCTGCAGCAGTATTATAAACAACTACAGCAACTTTAAGATAAAGAATAAACAAAAATTTAAGTTGTCGAGTTTGTTTAATATATACAAATATGAATGTGTATGTATGTGTTTATATATATATATATATATATATATATATATATATATATATATATATATATATATATATATATATATATATATATATATATATATATATATATATATATATATATATTTATAAATAAGTGAATACTCCTGAATAAAATATGGAAGGAAGTATGTTGTATACATTTTCTCCCATACTCATACCCTCTTTCGTTGAAATTTTTGCATAATGCCACATGCACTTGTTATTATTATCTTCTACTCTTTCTCTTTAATATATGATTGTATATGTATTAATACAATTTATGTGTACATGTGTGTGTGTGTGTGTGAATTTGTGTGCAAGTATGCTGGTGTGCATATTTAACATTTTTTGGTGAAGCAATATAAACAATCAAAAAAATTAAATATTTAAATTTCTTTTTATTAAGCAAAAAAAAAAAAAAAAAAAGGAAAAAAGAAAAAGTTAACGAATTCAGTTAAAAAGAAACCAACGGTAATGACTTGCTATAAAAAAATAAATTCATTATGTATGAAAACAAGGTGGCGTATGATATTTTATTTTTAATACTAAATATTACTCATACGTTGCGTGATGGTTTGAGTGTCGAATAAATGTCATAGACATTTTATGTTTTAAATATGAACTACAAATTTAAATTTCTATAATATTGTGTATACAAGTTCATAACGTCGTATTTGAAAGTATGTATAAAAATAAAGGTGGCGTATGATTTCTTTTTCATATTATATATTACTCATACGTTTTGTGATCGTTTTTAAAGTCGAATAAAATATCAATAGAAATTTTTATTTTAAATATGAATTTGAAAATTAAAATTCTATATGTTATTTTATAACGTCGAATTTGATTATCAACCTTATAAGCGATTCAGTAAATTATAATACAAAAATCTTAAAATTTATCGAGAAAAAGATTGTTATTTAAAACGAAAGTTTTGCCTCTATCTTATTCGAATACAATTTGTTGAGTTATAGTTGACTATAATGTAGGAGGTTATGTGACTGAGTCCTAAAGGCCCTTTGAAAGAAAGGAAATTGTAGAAAATATTCTGAAAAGCAAAAAGTTAAGACGAAAGACCGAGAATATTTCGAAATCATGTTAAAGAAGAGGGGAAATGATATATTATTATAGTTTCTGTCCAAATTTGTACTGCCTCTGTATCACACAAACTGTGAAGAAATCCCAAAATTCCGGAATAAGCCATAAAGGCCCGTATATCAGCAGTCCTTAAATCCTTCAGAGACTTCAGCGAACCACTAACAAAAAATCCCGTTCGTAAGCCACTAAACATATAACAGTGGCAGGTAAGATGTAAAATAATTTCCTCCTCCTCTTTGTTCATACTGTTCCTGCAAAAATCATTAGAAGCAGGTTCCGATTTTCGATGCATATACCCAAAGTGACAGTGTACAGATACCGCAGCAACTATAAATTTCCAGACAGTTTTTGGGTATTGAGTAGGAATGAATTCCTTGCCCCATCTAGTCGAAGCCCAATCATCCTGTTTATCAAACAGACGGTTCGTTCATCCATCGGTGTTGCGCCTTGGCATAGTATAGTCCCCATTCATGATGTTAGCACTTTACTTGCTAGGACATAAGTCTCCATGTTGGCCCGGTTGGTCCCATGACTTTGCACCACAGTAATGCAATGTTCGAATACAATGCCATCCTGCTCAATGATATTTATCTTTCTTGGACAATATTCAATGGCGTATAGACACTCATACGTCAGTTGGTCGCTATGAAATTTTCAGCAATCTCAGCTTGAATAATATTGCACTTACCCAAAAGTTTTCCTCAATAAAGACACCATCACCAACTTTTTCTCCATTTCTCGAGACTTCAGTTTAGATGCTCAGTGCGCCCCTTGAGAGGCATGCTGGTGATGTATAAACGCCCTACTCATGAATGAAAGATAGTCAATAAGTTCTGGGATAACATCAATAGTCCCGCAGATACTCGAATGACCGTACATATGGATTGGTCTGTAGCAATATGAAGAATAACGTCATTGGTGATGAAAATAAATTTTAAAAATTTACCAAAGTTAAGCGGGTGGGAGAGTTCTGGATTAAACCTGTTTTTTGGATAGTGTAGTTGGTATTTATGGAAATCCATATAAAAGTGAACCGTTTGATTTCAGGGACATTTTGGCGCCTTGAAAAATTGGAAGTTAAAAATTGGCTATTTGTTGTCAAATATTTGTTTAGTTTTATTAATTTCTTTTTTAATCTTAATATTTTTCCACTAAATAATTACCTCAATAATAAATTAGACAATAAGAATGTAAAAAGAAATAGTGGAACCGGAAAAGAAAGAAGCGTCAGATTACTAAAAGGTTTCTTGTTTTTTGCTAATTTAAATAAAGTAAAATGAAAAGGAATTGTAATCATATATTCACTCTTTAGCAGTCTAAGGAATTTTAAAAAATATATAATTAACATACATTTGTTTCAATATCATTGTTTCACATTAAATTAAGTTTAAAAATTACCTACTCATACTTTAACCAAGAGGAAATTTCCCTTTAAAATATACATTAAAATGTTTTAAGGTTTCATAAAAACTCACAGACATCTCGTAGTTAACAAAAAATAATAAGAAAAGAAATCTTTGCTATTTACCGCATTTTTGGTGTTTTATCCTGGTTTTATGGCGCGTACAACTAAAAGTAATCGCTTTAATTTTATTCTACATTTTTCATTCAATATTTTATTTAAGAAGCGAGTATTTTTTCATACCATTTCTTTTATTAGCGTTTTTACACCCTCCACCACTGCAGGTGGTGAAATTAACTTAATTAACTTTTTCATTCCGTGTGTAACTTTAAGAAGGAATAAATATCATATCGCATAATGTATATATATTATTGCATCAAATCAAAATCTGAATCGATTTAGCTATATGCGTCTGTCTGTCTGTTTATCTATCTGACTGTCGTTGCTTCACTTACATCCACAATAATTGACAGAACTCAATGAAATTTGGCCTAACTGTATTTGAGGCAATCTCTAAATTCAAGCGAAGAACTTTTGTAAAATAGAGAATTGTAAATAAACAAATTAGAATAAATTTTTACTATAATAAGTTATATTTACTTCATTATTATTCCAAATTATACCCAAACATATAACTGATTTTATGACTCATTAAATGTTTCAATATTGTATTTAAGAAAAACGTTTACATTTGAATATGTTTGTGAGTGTATATATACGTGTTTATATTCGAAACATAACTTTTTCGTTTCACACGCATTTGTGGTGGAGGGTATTGAAGATTCGGCAAAACCGAATATGACCTTTCTACTTGTTTTCTTTTCGTTCCTTTTTTGTAAGGAAATTAAATTCTTTTTATTCCTTTTTGTCTCTCTCAAATTTTTATTAATGTTTTACTATATTTGTGTGCGAGTACTTTATTTTAAATTTAGATGTGTATGTGTGTTTGTTAGCGGATATTTTGTTTGTTTTATTTTTCTTTTATAGGTTAATTAATTAAATGACCTTAACAGCTTTTTTCCTTCTCCTTTTTTATTTTAAATAATTTTTCGTTCTCATTTTTACATCTAATACGACTGTTGCTTTTTTTGGTGGATTTTTTCGCTTGTTCTATTTAGTGACTTTTTTCGCTTTTTAGTCTTAATAAGCCTTTTGAGTATTTTATAATATATTTTTTTGACTTTTGTTGGTTAGAAGACGGTCTGCGGCAAGAAAAAGTGTGGAAAATTGTAAACGAAAATATAACCTAAATTTTGTGATGTTTGATTAAGGTAGAATTTCAGGGGACGTACAAATCTAAATTTAATAATTTGTTAAAGCAAAGAAAACAATGAAATCATAAATGGAAATTTAGTGAATTTTGTTGATAAATTTAAATAATTTGGAACAATATCATTTCCACTCATTATTACTAGATAAAAACTACGTAATAAATCTGTGCTCTGTGATCTGGAAAACCATAAAAATATTTCCTCACCATTCAAAATACACTAAGACCTTTTGTTAGAGATATACTCTTCTGGGCATCATAAGAGTTCTTAAAGCTATAATTTAAAGAGAATTTGACGTTACTTTGCATTATTTCTTCCATAAGTATTTTATGGACTGATTAAAGTTGACCAAGAAAACAGCTTCAAATGTTTTCCCTTAGAGCCAAAAAAATGGAAAACATTTTGGAAATAGGAGAGCAGCCAGGCTAACAGGACTACTTGGACTATTAAGAAGTTAACGCAGAGCGCGAACATTGAACTGCTTGGACTATTAAGAAGCTTGCTACATAAAAGATAAGGAAAGGTATTTTGTTGCAAGTTATTGGCAACTTCACGGTCGGAAATTTTATTCCCAAATATTGTCCAAAAGTATGATATATTTTAAACGGAGGTTGAATTAGAAGATCGTTTATGGAAGGGTTTGTGAAGGTTTTTCTACCTCTTGAGTCGATATTTTCGTAGCATCTAAAAGTCTTCTTCTTGATATTGTATCTCTTTTTGTTTCTAATCCAAGATTTTCAAATTTTTGAGTGGTAAAAAGATATACTTTCACAAAAAAATCATTAAACTATTTTTTACATATTGACTAATGAACTTTAAATACTAGTCAATGTAGCATTCTAAAGAAAATTTTAAGATCTCAACATTAACTTCATTTGCATTTCAATGCAAAAAAAAAGCTGAATGAATTGCGACCATTTTTTTGTTTTATAATTTTTTCCTTCATTTAGGTCTTAATGTTGCCTTCATTTTGCTATGACTTTGACAAATACATGGATACTTGGCGCTGTCTGCACATTAGCATTTAATTTTTGGTGTCAAAATAAAAAAGTATAAAAAATTAAATTGAAAGTATTAAGAAATAAAAGAAATTATAAGCCACATCAGGTCTCAAACAAAAAATAAGAGAAAAAGAGTTAAATTAAAATACAAAAGTCTACTTTAATAAAAATTGAGACAAAAGCAAAAATTATAATAATTATATAAATTAAACCTTTACAATCCCCGTCATCACCAACAACGACAACAACAGTAATAACAAAAACGATAACAAGTAATAAAATAAAATTACCAGTTAATTGTGTCACATTTAATAGTAAATTTATTAACTTTACGATTGTTTTTAAATAATTTTTTTAAAATATTGTATAAATAAACTGTACGTTTTAATTAGTTAGTTTATAAATTTAATTTGTTCTCTTCTGGGAAGGTTAATTTACTAACGTTTTATAATAGTCTGACTTTTTATAAGTATAAAAATATTGAGTATTATATTTTTGTACCCTACACTACCATTGATGTGAGGGTGTTATATGCTAAAGCAGATATTTATAATGAGCAGAAAAAATATTCATATCTCTCTGGCTGACTGTCCATG
Source organism: Cochliomyia hominivorax (assembly GCA_004302925.2). Taxonomy (NCBI): domain Eukaryota; kingdom Metazoa; phylum Arthropoda; class Insecta; order Diptera; family Calliphoridae; genus Cochliomyia; species Cochliomyia hominivorax. The sequence goes on along the minus strand of PYHX02000495.1, from coordinate 59,228,203 downwards.
TAAAGTTTGATCGCAATGTACAGGTCGCAGTTTTGAAGATAAATCCATATGTTGTTATTATATTCACAACAATAGATAGGTCCATTATTTCTCATAGGTCTTATGCAATCATTCTCCCAAATATCACTTTTAAACTCATTAATTCGCACATTTACTTGTTATTGTAAAAATATTTTGTCAAATTAAGACAAATGTAAGCTAAAACTGCTGTTCGAAATTTTACGAAGGTCGGTATACAATTTTTTCTAACACTCATATAACCCTTTAAAAAAAATCTTTTTAAAATGCATAAATTTTACATAAATGTTGACATCATAATAATTTATTGCACAAAAAAAATATACGAGGGCCGTTCATAAATTTTTCGTAGCAGTCATTTACCGGCAATAATGAGGTGTAGGGTTTTTAAAAGTTGGGCTTAACCATTTTAACTTGTCCTTATTATCCGTATTAAAAGAGTCATACTGAACGTATGATTTATATTTTTAACTTAATATGACTAATTAAATGTCACTCATACGTCATGTTTGCCTTTTGTTATGATTAAATGAAATTAATGAAAATTTTTAATTGAACATCATTATGAAATTAAATTATATAACGTTTGAATATGATCGCAAAGGGTGTATTAAAAATATATTTGGAATTATAATTTATATATTTATAATTTATAATTTATATATTTTCATAATTATTAGAAATTGTTGTTTTATATGAAAAACCCTGTAAGTAATTAAAACTTATTGTAAATACAAAAAACCTTAGATTTGGTTTTATTTATTAAATTAAAAAGTGTACTTTAGGGAGGTTCAAAGTTTAATGAAATAAATAAATAAAACTCATCAGATATTGAATCCTCATCAAATTAGGAACGACAAATTTCAGCACTAAGTAGTCGAAATTATGAATTTTTAAAACTATTTGAGATATTTTACTAAAATGTATATGGTCATATCTGAAGTTTTCTCTACTTGACTGGGTAGGCTGTTGGCCAAGCAGCTAGTGTGTGGTCTCCCAAGGTTGGTCATCAGATATAATAAAAGTAGAGGCAAAAAATTTACAAATAAGTGAAAATCTGAAAACTGATAATGAAAAGAATAGGACACTTCTCCTCTCCCGTAACCTATTCATAGATTTTGTAGTCTGCAAAAATGCGCTAATAACGCTTTATCTATGTTTTAAATTTGTGATATTTCCTGTATTTGTTAAAGAGATATCTGATAGTAGATGCTTCGTTTGGATTCCCGTCCCCGGTACTCTATCCTCCAATTTTATAATGTTTGCAAGTAAAAGCAATATGAGCTTTAAAAAAATAAAATGTCGTCTTAGATATCGGTCTATAAAATTTTTTTAATAAATTTTGACAATTTAAAGCAGAAAAATTCATTTAGGAAGTACTAAGGTAAAATTTCATTAAGGTTCTTCAATTATTGTGGATGTTATCGTGCCAACAATAAACAGACAGACAGACTGACAGAAAAAGCTGTGTCGAATCAGATTTTGATTTAAAGCCTCCTTGACATTAAAAATGGTATGGATAGAATGATAATGTTAATATTATATATAAAAAACTTAATTTTATTGACTCAATTTTCAACTTTTCTACTTTAATTGGATAAACGGAATTTAGCTAAAATTATTATGACATTAATTGAATTGTATTTTGAATATATTTTGTAACCACCTTAATGTATAAGTATATATTTTGCATTTACTTCATTATTTTAATTCGTCTGAAGGAAATTACTTTTGTATCAAACAATATTTATTAATCATATTGTTTAATCAGGGATCCACGGTTGGACTATGGTTTAAAATATAAAATTTTTCTTTGAATTTTAATATGATAAGTTGCGAATAACTTCAAGTTCAAAATCATTCTAAAGATGGAGTTTTAAACTTTTGTACAAAATTATTGTAATTAACAAAGAAAAAACAAAGTAATATGGAATACATAATCGTTACTCATACAACTTATAAAATCCAAAAATTTCATTTAGGTACGGAAAAAATTCACAATTCTTTATAGAATGTTCATAGTTGTCACATAATACATACTTATTCTAATAAAATAGCTATGATTGATACTTCTGTTTGAATCAGCTATGATTGATACTTCTGTTTGAATTAAATTCTGTAAATAATTTTATATAAAACTATTTAAGAAGATAATAAATATAAAACCAGTCTCGGTGGATACGCATGTTGATACAAAATTTGAAAATTTTGGAGAAAAAATTTAATTACTCGTTATACATGTATTTTTGGTGTCAGCATGTTGTTATGTATTTAAGAGATTAATTCGAATTGAATTCTTTGAGGTCGTAACTTTATTTTAATTGCATTTAGCAAAAGGAATCAAGTTTTATTTGCCATCATAGATTACATTATTTTTCTATAAGAAGATAATAACCATTTATTCCTTTTTTAATTTTAATTGCTTTACTAAGTGGTTCCCATTATGAACGTTTACTTAATATAATTTAAATATTACTCATACGTTAAATGTTCCTGATTTACGTGTAAAATTTTTTATTAAAATTAAAACGTGTGTGTAAGATTGAAACCCATCAAAGTGATATTCGGAATGAAAAATAAGGCACCAATCCGCTCATAAATAAAAAAATTATTTTAGATACTTTAAAATTTTGGGGTTTTATGAGCTTAAAACCCCAATTCGGAGCAATATATGTATGGGGCAGAAATAATGGACCCATGGTTCTTAGACGCAAAATATTAATACGTGCAAAATTTCTTTAAGGTAATTTTAAATTGCGATTTATATTTGTGCGGAGATTTAGATAGTTAGCCGAATCAGAAATTGATTCTGTGGTAGCACAGTTCTTTCTTATAAATATCTGCATAATACTCCAACCATCACATGCTCTATAATAAATTTGCAACTTCGAAAAAATAAAAATATTTTTCATATTTATACCCTTCACCATCACAAGTGGCGATCAGAGTATATTGAATTTGTTATTCCATGTGAAGCGCAAAGAAGGAACCTTCGAATATTTTAGAAGATATGTATATTCTTTCATCAGATTAAAATCTAATTCGATTTCACATCCACAATAATTAAAATATTTTAATGAATTTTTTCTTAAGTATTTGCTATTGTCCTTAGACGCTTGACAAGGCACGGGGAGTGATATTCCCTAACAAACAAGACTTTTAAGGAAAATTAACTAAATTCTGATATACTGGTAAAGCCTTAATTACAAAAAATTTACGACTAAGAAAAATTTGCGTAGGGATTTATATATGGTTTCTAAATAATCATGATAGATGGTAACAAGGATTCGATATTGTCGAATATATAATATTTAATTGTTATTTGTTAAATAATTTTGTTTTTCAACTAAATAAGAAAAAACTAAACTTCGGGGGTTAATTTTGGATATGTATTCTGATATGTCTGAGGAACTTGCAAAATTTTGAGAGTTGAAATTCCAAATACAAATAACTCGAAAACCATAAGGGATACGTGTTTTGAGTCACTTGAAAGATTTTTCGGTACGTGATTAAAGAACTCATCCAGTTCATCTATCCGTTCAAAATGTATCGATTTATTTGAAACAAAAAACTAGATTTTGCCCCACTGTATATTATAAGGATATCTATAATCACTCAAAAGTTACAGAATTTCTTCTAAGAATTCGCAATAGACATAAATGCTAAAAAGTCAAAATAGTTTGGAAAAATATTTTTAGTCCCCCAAATCCTTTCTTAATATCACCAAGATTTATAATATTTAATACAATATAATACTCATGTATCAACAAATTTTGTATTGTATTGAATTTATCTAAAAGTACATAAATGTAGAATAAAATGTTCAACAACATTTCTCTCAACAAAACTTTCTGTAGAAACAACATGTTGCCAAGCAACACCCTTAACAGATTCAGCATCATTCGAAAATTTATTTAAGAGCTTTAGATGTACTCTCTCTTATTTGTGAGAAATTGCAAGGTATTTTGCTCTGTTTCTTGCATTAAAACTCTTCTTACCGGATATTTATTATTTTCTCTCTCGTGCTCTTTTTAAGGGCTTTTTATAGTCTGTATTGTTTTTATTCGTGTTTCCTGCATAAAGCGTTGCCTTTATTTTAGCATTGACTAAGGACATTAAGTTCAAGGCAATCTAAATGTAGACATCACACGTTATATATTTTATTTTCCTTCATTTTTTGTTTTTATATTTTATAATGATTTCAACAATAAGTGTAAAATATACTAAATGTTTTTATAACGAATATTCACCCCTGGTAATTTATTTGTATTGTTTTCTACAGCAACAAGAAAAAATAGGAAAGAAACTTTTTAATAATTAAATCAAGTTGTATGAAAAGTTGCATGTAATTGTTGAATGTATAAATAATTAAATTTGTGAAATTATAGCATTTATGTGGAATTTATTTATAGTTGAAATTAAAATTTAGTTTAGATTTAATCATGATTTATGAAAACATAAAAAACTATGATTTTCTTTTAATATAAAATTTTTAGTATTGAAATATTTGCGTGCGTATAATTGATATTTGAAATAATCAATATTACTCATACGCATTTTTAACCAACTAGTTATAAAAGGGAAGCAAAGTGGTCGTTTTAGTAACAAAAAAAGCTTTAATATAAATAAAAGTAAAGTAAAATCAAAAAGTAATATAAATAAAAACATTCTTATCAAAACGTAAGAGTGTAATAAAATTTTAACACTAAATACATATTTTACCCTTCATTATAGTTATAGACAATTAAACCTATAAAATTGGATAAAAATACTATTATTTAATTCATATTTATTAGAGATTTATGCTAAGTGGACCTCGTTACATTTGCTACGGTGTTTTCTGGTTGTATAAATCTTAAACATATTAAATATTTTCATATTGTTTAAGGTTTTTTCTTTTATGCACTCTAAAGTTATGAGAATCAATTCCGCAAGGACACTTATATGGGAGCTACGTGAAATTGAAGCTCTAATTTGCTGTCAGATGACATTTAATTTTCTAATTGGAATAGAAATGCCATGTTGGATTTACCCCGAAATTTGTCACTTTCACATGTTCTATAGCAAAAGGGGGTTTACACTGGAGATAGATTAAATAATAGCGTGTTACAATTTCATACCCATTTATCTTCGTATATGATCTGTTTTTGGACTTATAGACAATTTAACTACTGGATAGATTTTATCGAAATTTGCACAAAATAATACCAGTATAACTGGAGGTAACATAGACAGTAAAAAATCAAGGGGAGTGATACTTTGAAGAAAATATAAAATGTGTAATATTTTAAAAATTGCTTTCTCAAAGAAAGTTAAATACTAATTGTCCAATATCTAAGGAACTGTTTGTAGGGTATTAAGTTTTCAATGTAAAAACTTTCTCAAGGAAAAGTTTTACTGAACAAAAAGTAAATCGAATATCATTAGGAGAGAGGAACTATTGAAGTTATATAAATTGATTTTATGATTAGTTCTTTGTTTGAAAGCAACTGTCATTTATATACTAATCTTCTCGTCGATTTAGATATAGAATTTACATATGGCAAATTTAATTAATATACCTTCACATCTGATATTTTTTTGATCAATAATATTTGAAATATTTGACCAAACACGGCTTATTTCTAAAAGCTTCGTACCTGACCCAAAATAATAACATGTTCCAAATTTCATCAAAATATCTTAAAAACTATGATTTTTATAATATTCACGACTTTTATATGAAATTTCAGCCAGATAAGCGCACAGTTCGTTAAATCGACACACAAAGTGATGGGTGTAACACTATTTTTTTGCATGATAAAAATATCGAAACAAATGCTTAATACTCCAACCAGCTGTAGTAGTACAATGTATAATAACTAAATGGGATCTTATTAATATGAACATTTTGTCCATTTTAAATCAGAATCTAAATTAATTTAGCAATGACTGCTAATATATACTCTTCACTAATTGTCATTTCATCTGTAATGTTTAAAAAACATCATCTCAGGCCCCATAATGTACAAAAATTCTTACATCAAATCAAAATCTGCGTCGATTAAGTTATCTCCGTCTGCCTCTTTGTCTATCTGTTGTTGGCATGTTAACATACACAATAATTGAGGGAGATTAATCGGCTCAGTGAATTAAAACTGATGTCTGAAGCAACTTTTAAAATCAAAGGAAGAACTAAAGTAAATCAGAACATATTAGAATTATTATTCCAAAAATTATCAAAATCCAAAAATTGCGTAGAAAAAAGTTATAGCTAAAATTATAACTAATTTATGACTCATTAAGTATTTTGTGTTTGACTTAAGAGAAACTTTTATATATTTATATGTGTGAAACATAATGTATTTACACGAAATTGTGGTGGAGAGTATTCTTCAATTTCATCATTCAAAGTTATAGAATGATATTAACGAAATTCCATACTTTATTTTGAAAAAACACTTTATTTCAAAATTTAATTAAATTCATATAAGAGCTATAAAATTACTAACTTAGAAGAGCTTTGAACTAAATTCTTCATTTTTTATTTTACTACATATATTAATAATAAATCAAATATCAACTTAATATGTTATTAACTTCAAATTTTTCATTTAAAGTTTTAATCCCATGAATTTCTATTTTTTTTTTCTTTAAAAATGTTTTAACTTATATTCAAATTATTTACAAATCGTCAAAACATCTGTTGAATTAAAGGAATTTTTCAGTTACACACTCCTGTAGTTGTATTTGTAGTTGTACCATGTTTAAGTTCAATAATTTTGTCCTTTTTTCATTATGTAAATAAAAATGTTTACATAAAAGATGTAAATAAACAAATACATGATGATGATTTTTTGATTATATAGTCTCTTAAATACACACACAAATACAAAATAAATTTTCTGCGAATTTTATTTGGAAATTTGTTTAGATAAATACAGACAAAATTCAAATATTTTGTATTTTTTTTTAGCCATTATTTACGATATTTATTGATTTATTTTCAAAATACTTTTGAAGAGAAGTGTACATAATGAAAATTTTAAAATATTTTTAAAGGATATGTATTAAAGTGGGTCGAAAAAAGTTGTGTCAGTTACTCCCTAGAATGCAAGAACAGTAGTTGCTATTAGCAGAAACCCAAAAGTATTTTTTTCTGTCACACCTCAAAATATAGCCTTTTTGTCTTTTCATTTACATAGCGCTGCTACTTTGAGTTCGATCAAAACAAATTATATATATTATTCATTATTTAAAACAAGCTACATTTTGAACTTTCTCCTCACTTTTGACACTTCGAATCCTTCCCACCTAAGCTTCTATTAAATAAATAAAATAATCAGTTTTTTATAAAAGTAACCTTTTATATTCCTTGATATACATTTTGAATCAGATGTTAGACTGGTTAATTTATAACTTTTAAAATATCAAGGTCATTTTTGTTATAGATTCTACTGAAAATTACTTAGTAACAATTAAATTTAATTCCGTTTTATTTTTTGTATTAAATTAAATAAGAGCCTTTAAATTAAATAACCTGTCTTGTGGATTAACATGAAAGACAAATTTAATTGATGAGATTAATAAAAAACAATAAAAATTGTTCACCAGACCGACATTAGGTTTTCAATTAAATATTTACTGAAATCATTATAGTATTTAAAAAATGTTGGAACAAACTCAGCTCAAGTATTAAAAAGTATATTTATTTAATGTATATTGGTGAAAGCAACTGTTGAAATTAACATTTCAGTAAAAAACTGGAATCTTAATTTATTTATATTTTCATTTATTAAAGAATTTGACGTCTGAAGTAATATTATTTATATATTAAGAGTTAAACAAAATTCTTTCTGGCAAGTCAAAGAAGACACCAATTATGTAGTGTTGAAGTTAAAATGATTCTTCCGGGAACATCTTAATGAAAAATTTCGACTATGCATTTCATTATGTTCTTTGAAAGTGCATGATGTTTTGAAGTATACACGCATGTTACCTGCATTCCACTACAGCAGATTTTCATACGATTTTACTACACGCTGAGTGTATTAAGAAGTAGAAATTAAATAAAGTTTTCGACAGGACATTTCCTTGTTTAACTTTACAGAATTTTGAATATTCATTTCATACTGCAGGTTGTTCTAAAATGTATGATTGTGTGATTGACCGTATACGGATTGTTCGCTCATATTATGCTTGTTAAACCATGTGCGATTTTATTAAGATTTAAGATTTTCCCCAACAAATTTTTTTGTTAGCAGACCATTATCAAAGAATCATTCCCCATCTCCCCCAGGTTTTTTTTAGATAAGCGATTATTGGGTCGTCGGGGTTGGGAGTGTGGATATTATCACTTCGGCTTCGGCTTCGGCTTCGGCTTCGGCTGATATATAGTGGATATTCTTCTCGGAAGATGTAAAATGTTTAAATTTCAAACACAAGAACATATTTTTTTGGACATCAAATAAATAACTTCAAATCTAAATAAAGTCTCACTCTGTAAAAATACTTAATTCCTGAATATCATTGGCTTCATACATGGACCTCTTTTGCGATTATTATATATTTCCGGAAATAAATCTTCAACAAAATTATAGCACAAGAATGTAGCACTATTTCTTTGGACTCCATGAACAGAGGTGAAAATTGGGGTACGTCTTACATTAAATTTTAACTGCGTGCCAAATGCTTATTTCTCATTAAACTTCAAATTCTGCAATTTTTAAAACGTGCTTATATACAATATTTATCTGTTATAGTTTCCAAAATGTATTATTTAAATAAGTGTTAACTCTATATGAAGATATGAGGAGATATGAAGTATATATTTCTTGAAATGTTTCTTAACATTGAAATTACTTAACAAAATTTTATGGCCCAGCACAAAATTCAGACGCTCTTGACTTCATTTTTTTAATAAAAATTTTAAATTTAACCTAAAATCCCGAACTTGATCTTTAAACGAAATTCAGCGTGAAAATATTGATAATGACATTCTATGATAACAAAAATTAAGCACGCATTTAAAAAATATATTCCAATTTGCACCACCAAAATTATATTAATTATGTCAGATTTCAAAAATTACAGATTTATTCCAAAAAAAGATTGATTCTGTCCGACTGCGTATTCTTACAATTATTTCCAAAATTAATAAAAAAAATTTGCCTGTAGATTTTTAATTAAATTATAAATATATATTTTTTAATTCTTAAAGCAAGAACGTATGAGTTAAAATATATTAAGTATACGCACAGTGTGGAGGAAGAATGTAGTGGGAAATTTCAGATAAAGGATTTCTGAAAATATTTAAATTTTGAATTTTAGAAAAATATGGGAAACATCTGAATACGTTGACCGATTTAATCAAACATGATTAAAATGCTTATAATTTACCGTAGTTTTCTTCATTTTTATTTAATGACAATTATCTGATAAAAAAATATTAAGAAGAAATTTTCAAAATTTTGTGGATACTATTTCGATATTTACTAAAATATAAAATCCAAGAATAAAATACAATATTTCATTAGCATCTTGTATTAATCTTATGCTAAAAAGATATTAAATAAACATAAAAAATAAAACAAGTTTCATGCAAATAATTACATTTCACTCTAAGTACACTCATACAAATGAATTTATTTTTTATTTGTGAGAAAAAAAAAGAAATGTAATAATAACAAAATTATAATATATGAAAATGTTTTCTGTTTAAATATGTTTATGTATGAATGTTTTATGTGACACAAAAAATCACATAAATAATAAAAAAGTCTGGTGTTTTTTATTTATTTAAATGTGCGTGTTTGTGTATATTTACTAGTGTGTGTAATTAAATTTACACAAAACGTGACATATTTCGCATTTTTCGTTTATAATTTTCTAAATATTTTATTATATGGAACAGTGTTGGTTGATAAGGAGGAATTTTGTGAAAAATATGGATATTGGAGAAATGGAAGGATTTGCATTTAAATTGATCATTTTTAAGTTTATGAAAGAAATATTTAATACTAAAGTGAATTTTTTCAAGTTATCTAACTCAAATCTCATTCACTTGATTAACCGATAAGTTGATCTAAGTAACACTATTAGAAAATATAAGAAATGTACTTGAGAATCTTTAACACACGTTTCTTATTAAAGCCTCTAACCCAAATTATAACTATATTTAAATATTTACCTTTGTTAACATGTTAGTTATTATATTGAACGTCAAGTTCATCTGATTTAAATGATTGAACATTGGTACGTACTTTAATTACTAAACATTTTCAATAAAACCCAACTTGATTCTACAAAAAAAAAAAAATAAAATAAAATAAAATAAAATAAAATAAAAAATAAAAAAAACATTTAAGTGTCTGCTATCAAACTGTTTCCAATATTATTAAACTGTACTCGGAGAATTTCCTTCTTTCTACCCGCTTCAGGTAGAAGTAGGATGATGTTTATAAAGCCAAACTCCACACATCCGGTAGAAAAGCAGCCCGGTTTATATATTTAAACATGCGAAGATCAAGAAGTTCCGGACAAGAACGCTTCTAAAAACTTAGAAATTGAAGTCAAGTTTTCTAAAAATAATATTTCTGTATTATAAATGAAGGCACGTATATTCTAGCAGATTTTTCGCAACTTCCTGGTTAAAAAATTTGTGTTGCTGATATCGGAAGAAGGCTAAGGAAATTAAAGAACCAAAAGTGGTCAAAAATTCCCAAAAAATTCTTGGTATGACATATAGCTACTAAAAAGTCACTTATTGGTTACAATTGTTTCTATAAATACCGAAATTTGATCAAGGAACGTTTGCGGAAAGCGCTACTTTCTTTCATAATGTGCCCATGCTGTCACTATGGTAAACAAGGCCTTAAGTGGTACAAGAGCAATAATGTGGTATTTGTATCAAGAGAGGCAAAGGTCAGTTTAGAGAGAATTGTAGAGCACAAAAAGGTGTCCAAAAGTATTGTAGATTTTAAGTGAAAATGGACTGGATTTTCAAGTAAAGTGAGAGGAATCTCTCTAAAAAGGTTAATGGAAGGGTTTCCGGAAAAGATTAAAGCTATAGAAATACTTTTATAATTGTACATAATTTCAATCAATTAAAAATATATAAAATTTAAAGTTTAGTTGTTTCGTTTTTTATTTACATATATGTGTGTTAAGAGTTTTTTTGTTCTCACTCCTTATATACAACAGAGTTTTGTCATTTAACTTCGAATAGATGATACATTACATTGAAATGCACTTTAATTTAAATGCGAATCATGTACGATATATATCCTTCGACTCCAGATAATATTGATATATATTAAGATCACGGAAATCTAAATGTGTATTTTTTATTATTTATCTAAATGTTTCAAAAAAACCATTACACTGTTCTTTTTTTCTTAAACTTTTTAATACATATGTAGAAATTTTATATTCCAGAATCCATGTGTTCATTTCTACAGAGACTTTAACCCAGTTTATAGCGTAGTAAGAGTAAATAAGTTTACTTGTTCAAATCTATGTTTGCCAAAATATTATATTACAGTCATTTGTGAAACTCATTTAAAAATGTTGTTACACACATTTTTATTTAGCGAAAATTTTTTGTTTGTTTTCAAATCATAAATGTATGTGTGTATTTATATTTTTTTGTATATTTGTCAAAATGTAAAAGACAACATGTCATTTGAGTCCTTTATTATCCATACATTCTTTTTTGTTATTTGTAAATTTGTTCTTTTCTAATTTAGATAAGTTTATTTCCATGTTTGTTCATTTGTTTATTTATTTAAATATTTACATAACAATTTAATGCTTCTACGAAAAAAATTTAAAAATCGGAAGTATTTTATTTTTTGTAACAAATTTAAATTATATTTATTTTAGCATTATTGTATTTGTATCTCCTAAAGCTATATAAATGAACTGAAATGATTAATATTTTTGTTATGTCTATTAAAATGTCAGAAAAATATTAATGACTTGTTTAGTTTTTAAAATAGAAAAACTGCAAAATTTATGACAAATTTATTTTAAATTTTAATTGAACAAAATTATAATTAGAATATTTTTAATTAAATTCATATTTTCAACCATTTTTGAAACTTTAGCAACTTTTCCCCACTAAATATTTATTGTGTTATGTCTTCTCTAGTAAATTAATGAAATATTTTTTTATTTACTATCTTATAGTAAGATTTATTTATTTTAACTCTATTATCAAAAGTGACAATGAAAATGTATCTTAATTTCCTTGGTAATTATAATACAATAACAAAAATACGAACTTTAAAATTAGCTTTTCGTAATTTCCGCAACTTAAAACTATTCCAAAAATAATAGAATGTGGTATAGATTAAAGTAATTTAAAGCTCCGTATATTGGAAATTCGCTTATATGTAAAACAATTTCTTGTATTCCTGTCAGAAGCTTCTTAATAGAAAATAATTTTTAAAGCCTAAATTATCTTACTGATTAGAGGATAACGCTACGCAGTTTAACGGATGCCATGAGAACAACTTCGACAGCGACACTGGAAAGCATTGTAAGTATCCCACCTTTGTGTCATGTGAAAATAATTAGTACCATCATAAATGACAATGTAATGGATATGCAACTCAGCAAATCTCTTTCGAGTCTTGAACGATTGGATGGAAAGCAGGGTTTAACGCTTGAAAATTAATGTCTACATAAATAGAATGAAGACTTCAATGGGAAATAGTTGTGTTTATTTTATGAGCTCAAAGTAGAATCATAGTATCGACTGTGAACACAGTTTGGATGGAAGACTGAATTCAATGTTACAAATATTAAGGAACGTTAAGTAAAGTGATTATTTTCTTGGTATAAAAAGGAATAGACTGAGGAAGGTCATCAACCCAATTACTGGTCACAATACCCTTTATAAACATATGGTAAGCTTGCCTGCGTGAATACTCCACGCTGTCTTATAGGAGATTTAAAATTTAATAAGATTTAATATTTCTTTCAGTTGCTATTTGAGAGTGTCTACCTTGGTAATTACTAAACTTCATGAATGTAGCAGTGTATGTTAATAAGGTTTATCTAAATATTGTTAAAACTACATAAATGTGTGTATATGGTGGGGAATATAGCATTATTTTTGACGTTAACATTTTCCGAAGTAACTGTTTCGATATCATTTGGTGTAAAAATAATAATATTATTCCCATTCGTTCAAGTATGTGATGTTTCTCTCATTATAAAAACATTTGTTTGTACAAACAAATTGCTTTTATCTCTTGCACATTTTGCCTATATTTTCTGTAAACTGATCAGATAATGATGTACAGTTTTATAAAATACATCTCCAGAGGATTTATAGGTTAAGAGGGTTTGTGCAGATGTTTTCATCGATCAGATAATGTTCTTCCAACAATTTTACGTGTACCGATCAAATGGTAATTATGTGTGTCATTTTAACGATGTTGTTCGTCCGTATTTTTTGGTATTTAAAAATAAACGTTATGAATACTCCGTAGCCCCATACTAATTGATATTGCAACAATATTTCATTTATTTAAGATTTTATAACCAAAAATTTCTATATAAAGTTTTGCAATTGTTTATCCATACTATCTTATAGCCCTCATGTAGTCCCCATTTTAGAAAATTATATATGTGAGTATTTGGACAATATTTTGGCTAAGAATATTTTATACATACAAATACGATGGGGGTCGGTCAACAATTTTTCATAATCTCACATTATTTTCAAAATTATAACAATTTAGTTATATAAAAATTCTACTAAATATTATTCCTTTTATTCCTCACTTCAAATGACTTCATTAAAAATCTTTTTTTACATTAAATTAACCCAATTTCAATTATAATCTCTTTGTAATAATAAATCACTGATAATCCGACATAAATCTAAATGATATAAGCCACATTTATATAGTAACTCCAAACGAATGTGTTTATTTCTCTTACATTAAAAAAGATCACAAATTTTTACATAATAATTTATACACAGACAAGAACGACTCAAAGTGTTTCAAATGAAAAATGAAATAGAAATAAATCTGTAACTTCGGGACGGATAGTGGGATTTGGTAGTTATAAGAGTTGTATTGCTTCTATCATTCCTTACGACAATCGGAAATTTGAAAATATGACATTTTTCAAAAATTTTCCTACGTTTTACGAACCGATATTGGGGACTTGAAAAAAGATCGGGATTAAGAAAAAAATAAGCGTTTTAAAATTCCTGCTTGGCAGTTTGAGATATTAAGACAAAAAATAAGAATAAAATTAATTTTTTTAATTTTTGATGCTAAATACCTTTTAAACTAAAAGAGATAGTCATTTGTAGGTTTTTTCTAGGTCTTCACTTCATACAAAAATCTTTAAAATTAAGTCAGTTATAAGGATTCCGCATCGTTTATGAAACTGTTTACGACCCCCTTGAACACTTTTATTATCACATTGAAATCTGACTAACCGTTACAGATTTATTTCCATTTAATTTTTAATTTGAAACAGTGTGCAACTAAATTCATTTTTTCATAAATTTTATATCGACAAGTGTAAAATTTACACTTTAATAAATGAGAACGAGAAGTAAAAAATTCTTATCTAGAAAATTTTCTGCTTCGCTTAATTTATGTGGAACAATGAATGTTGCAGGGTCATATTTATGGTCCATAGACATTGGTGTTATGACCTCAGACAGTTAAATTTATTAATACAAACATACAAACCAATGTATAAGAATATACATCAAAGAATTTATATGAATTTTAATTTCGCACCTCCTCTTACAGGTTTCATCCACTAACAATCTGTTTAGCGTCATAAATTAAAAGAAAAAAGTGGAAAAAGGCAAATGAATGAAAATAACTTAAAACCAAAAATGGTAAAAAGCATGAAAATGTCATAACATTACCAAAATTACCTGTACAGGAGGCTTGATGAAAAAATTGCTTGTAAATGAAAGGAAAACTGGCATAAAAACACTTAAGATTTCTTTATAAATAAATGTCATTTTGGTGGAGAGGAAGAAGAAGAGGAAGGAGAAGGCATTAACACATTTATAATAAAACTCAAGAAGGACAAACAGTTTAACAAATAATTTGGTCGAAAATTTTTGGGGTAGAAATTGTCACTAAATTTGTCAAGGCCAGGGATTTCATTGTGATTCTTAAGGGCGTGATAAGTGTTAAGCAAATAACAATAGTATTAAAGGACTTGGATGAAAAAAGATGAAGAAGATTTCTTGTTTACTACATTATTAACTTCTTTCGCGAATGAGATACTAATATAAGTATTTAAGGTGTAAAAAGAAAACAAAATTAGATTTTGACCCAGATATAATTATAGAAATAAGAAAAAAGAAAATCTTTATTGTTTGTTGAGGTCAACAAAGTAAATCTTTGCTTCTTTTTTTAATTTTATATTTTTGTTATCAAGTTTATTTTGTTAAGGAAATCTTCTTCAAAGCAATTTAATTTAAAGACGTTCAGAGTATAGAGGGACAGATATTTTCTATCTCTTTCTATTAAGGTGATAACTGCAAGTTCCTTTATGGTGTTCAACAGCCAACTGTGTGTCAAAGTCGATTCCTTTGGAAATAATTCTGTTAGTTTTGAATCGCTAAAGATCTTTTTACTTTGATAAAATAGAGGGATTTATTTATTATTTCTCTGAAACTATTTTTCTGAACTTTATAATTTTTACTGTTTTATAATGAAATCTTTATGCAAATACGTATGAAGAAAATGATTTTTCCGATTTAGTTCTGGAATAATATCTAAAATGTCAACCCTGACTATTTGGGATTCTGTACTATTCTACGATCTAAATTTTATTAGGATAAAGATAAGGGCTCAAAATTCGCAGAATCATTTGGAGAAATAAAATATATTAAGAATACAATTGGAAAATTTAATCAAAAGTTCATTTTATTACCCGAAACCGGGTAGACCAAGCACCAACATGATCAAGTGTTGAAAAATAGATGGATGGTACTTCATAAAAATTAAGAGCAGTGACAAAAACGAAAGAAAGACAATCTATTTAAGATCTTAAGTTTAGAAGAAAGGAAAATTAAGGCTCATATATGTTATAAAGAATTGGATCCAAATAATACATCAATCCAAAAACTAATTAGCAGCATGTCGGTCTTTAATGAAAAGTATTTCAACAAGATAATATTTAAAGAGATTCAAAAAACGTGTTTTTTATATATGTGACGCCATGAGAAACTACTACAGTGTTCAATTACGGGTATAATTTTTATTAACAGGGAACTATTACCAATTAAAAACATTGAGCATTAAAAGATTATGTTATGCAACGGAATTGGTCCTCTATAAACAAGGTCCAGGAACCAGCATCGACTAACGAACAATAACAAATTATAATTATCTGAATGTTCGAGATCCGATTGTCAAATAGCGATTAAGACATTAAAGTTTAAAGACAATATATTAAAGACTAGTCGACCATAAATATGCATTAAATGGCCCAAAAATGAAAAAAATACTTACTTAGCGGATAAGAACATTTTAACAAATGTAATTTCGATGATTAGAAAGTAAACCAATGTTACCGATGATGCGACTTTAGTCTCAAATCGTGACTTTTTCAACTACGTGTGATTTTTTTTGTACTTTTAAAAATTTTCCCTTTTTGTTCCCTTTTTAAAAATTTGCATTTTCAGCATGGTATTTCAGTAATTTGGCTTAACTAAGGACATATCAATAAATTTTATATAAATTATGGATAGAAAAATTTTAATTTAGAACAATAAAGTCATTAAAATTCATTAACTGTATTTCTACGAAATCATATTGAAAATCGAAATAGTGTTTACTTTGGTTAATATTTAAGATTATCTCAATATTAAAAGCAAACAGAGAAAATTCATAATTTTAAACTTTTCAAAAAATTAAACCCGTTGCGACTTTTTTCCCGCAAATCACCTTTTAGTTTTAGTTTAGGTGCGACTTTATTTTTCAAAATTCCCTTTTTGTGCAACTTTTCAAGAAATCTCAACGGTAACGCTGAACCACATGAAAAAAGATACTATTGTTTTTAAGTTTATTCTTTATAGGACATTCCAAAATTAATAAATAATTATAGGAGCATATTGCAAATCCCGCTTGTGATGGGGTGTCGCTTGCTCGTGCTGTTATTGCTTCATCCATGAGGTAAATTTCATGCTGTTATTGCTTCATCCATGAGGTAAATTTCATGTTTCAAAGATTTACGATATTAAAACTATCGTTTGTACGGGGAAACCACACCCTGTTTTAGTCATAGAGATATCCGATGTTAAATGTTTCGTTTATGGGAGGGATAATCCTTTTCCATGTCCTATCCAAAAATTTTATAGTGCGTAAATCACTAATTTTTATGTAAATTTATTGATACCTTTAGTCGTAATCGAAGTTGATATGTTCAAGTTTTAGGAAGTCGTCTCAGATGACGTTTTCTAATTTTTTCTACTTAACCGATATTGCCACTTTTTCTTAGAATATTAGTAAACAGGTCAGATTTCATCAAGGTCTGTCAATTATTAGAGTTACTTATAAAAATAAATTCAGAGCGTTTAAAGAAGATACTAAAACTGTTTCCTATATCCCTGTTCACCATTTGCAATTTTATGATCTGAAATTTTATACTGTATATGTAAACAAATATAACCTTTTTCAGAGGAATGTATTGGAAGAATTACGGAAGTATGTAAATAATTAGTAAATACTATAAAAGATATTTTTTATGTCTTTGGTATTTTTTCTCGGAAGTAGATCTTAATATTCAAAATTATTGCTTATAATTTAAAATCTTTTTAATTTAATTTATTACCTTTTTTATTACAAATCATTTTTTTATTTTATTTTATTTTTTTATTATTATTATTTTTTTTTTGTTCTAAAAACGAACATTATCTACGTTGTAAAAATAATTGTCAACATATTGTCATTTTATACCCACAAAGTAAACATGCATGTGAATATTCATATGTATATATGTATATAAATGTGTATATGTGACATGTTATTATGTGTTTGTTAACATGTCATTTACATAATTACTTTGCATAATTTTTACAAAAATTCTATTCATTTACAAAACAAATAACAAATAAAACATGTTTCTAATTTGAAATCGACAGGTGAGAATGTCAATTCATACAAATGAAAAGAGTACGAGAGAGAGAGAGCCACCAGCAAAAAAATCTCAAATAATAAAACACGTATTATTTAACACGAATACTCATACACAGCTGAACACAGGAAAACACAACTTTATTGCACCCTGCAGCTCTATTTCCTTCAATTTTATTAGTTCTACATAAAAGAACTTCAAAAACGTTCGTATACTGCTGGTTTTATTTAATTTATATAATATTTAAGAAAAATTATTACAATACAAACACGAACTTACACATTCACATGTAAATGTAATAAAGTAAAATAAAATTTATATTATTTACTTATGCAGCATTGTGGTTCCAAATTCTATAATTATTGAAGCATTAAACGTCTGTATAGTAGAAGTATAGACCACAATCTATTCAGAGATGCAGTCTGGAAGCCTCCAAAATCGACCACCTTTAATATGATCTTTTTTAGAAAAATCTCCAAAATTCAGTTATGAATTAAGACAGAAGAAGTTTGGTAAAGATAGCTTCCTCAAGCCTCTATAAATATATGCTTATATGTGTAGGTTATCTCTAAAAGTCTCAGAGGTATTTAAGCGAAATTTTAAGAAGATATGTCACATTACTTATAATATTCCAAAAAATATATCTGCAAAGATTAAAAAAATAAGAATACGTTACTTTGAGAACAATATATTTCTATACCTCACACCATCGTAGGTGTAGTGGGCAGAATAAATAATGCCACTATATGTCCGGCTGCACATATAAAGCGCTTATTATTAAAGAAAAATCACAGCTTCAAAAAATATCCCATTGAAATTTGTATTATAATATTATCTTATGATATTCGAAAACAATGTGCCAAATAATCGGTCTATTATTTCTCATAGGTCCCAAAAAACCGCCAAATGTCGCTTTGAAACGCATAAATCTGTCATATACGTGCATATTGTAATTATATTTGGTCAAATTTAGATAATTATAAACAAGGACCGGCGTGCAAAATTATACAAGGTTTGGTCCATATTTTTTCTAGCACCTCCAAAATTATTTAGCTTAAGTAATAATCAGAAACACGAATTGTTCAAAATTATAAGGTATTACATAGTTGGATTTGACCAATATTTATTAATATTTTTACTCCTTTTTGCACTTATTTTAGGTAGGTGGTTGAGGATATTGTGCAAATGTGCAGAAGTTTGTAACAGGTACAAGTAACATTGCTAACATCGTTAGACTTAGAAACACTTTTTGAGTCGATTAAACAAGTTTCGTCCATCCGTCAGGCTGGCTGGCTGTCCATGCAAACCATTTTATCAAAACAAAGGTCGCAATTTCAATAATGAAAGTTGGCATGTTTTAATGTTTTGGTTTATGGACGATGCTAGTGAAAATGATGATGATGATGATGGGTTCATAATTTAATTTAGCCTCCATTTAAGTGTTCCCTTCGGAATGTGATTTTATGGTCGATTTTAGCAAATTTAGGGTCTTTCAATAGGTTTTGACAGCTACTAATTATAATCAACAATGTGGTGTAGGGTATTAAATAATCGGGCTAATTCTATTTTAGAAGTTTCTTTATATACTTAAAATTAAATGTAAACTATAATCCCAGGTAGAGATCAGTAGTCTTCCAAATCAATACAAAAATATCTTAGCTCTACTAGGATTTTTAATATCAAGCGATTGAAAAGGTTTAACACAATCTCTAAAAAATCACATCGGAACCACTGTTTGCAGGTTATAATTGATAAAAATACACAAAATCTCTCGCAACAGATTATATAATTTACCCACAAAATATAATGTGAATAAGGTTGAAAAGGATATATCTCAAATTTCTAAAATTCTTTAGTTTATTTAGAAAATGGAAATAAATGTCACGTTTATTTCTCTTATCTCTTTGTTATTCTGTTATTTTGTTTGTTGTTGTCCTCTCTCTTTTTATGAAAAAATCAAGTTCTGTATAAAATTATTTACGGAAGAAAAGGCTATCACGTATTCTATAACAAAAAACATAACATACATATATATTTAAAAGAGAACATATCTTACATATACATATGAGTTACACACAAATGTGGAAATTTAGTATTGTTTCGATATAAATTCAAAAAAGTAATACTGTTTTATTTTTAATATGGAATTCAATGCAAAATGTAACTGGCCGAAAAAATTCGTTAGCATTGAAATTTACATAACATATCTTATCTCTAGATGCTACAAAGCTGGGATATGTTTTTTCATAAAAACCAAAGTTAAAGAAGCGATTTAAAATAATGCTTAAACTTTAAAAAGAAAACCTCAATTTTTCATTAAAGTACATTGATTCCTATTTGTAACATTCAGATAAAATATTTAAGGATATTATTAATGATTTTGAGTCAATTTAACAATATCCGTCCGTTCGTATGTCTGTTTGTCTGTCGGTCAGTCTCTCTGGCTACTGTCCATGTAAATATCTTGCATCAAGGAAATTTATTTTGAAAAAGTACAATTTTAATGCTTCTTATTATTAAACTTTACTTTTGGATGAGTATAACAAAGATAAAACGAAGCAAATAAGAATGCTCTAGTTGGTCGGGATTTAAATAATCTCTAGTATTAATGAAAATTATTAGGTTTTTCTTAAATTTATCACTATTTCGATTTTCATTATGATTTCGTAGAAATGTCGTTTATGAGTTTTTAGTAATCTATCGTTTATAATTTTTATTTTTTCCTTCCATAATTTATATAGCATTTATTGATATGCCCCTTTTAAACTTATGCTCAAAAAGCAGCAGCTTTAAAAAAAAGTTATGTGCGTTTACAGGAATGTGTTCTAGTGTGTGTGTGGAAGTATGAAGAAGACAAAATTTTAGAATTATTCGTGTGGTATTATTTAAAAAGGAATCCAGGCATCCAGACATACATGTTATGAATTTCGATTTATTTGAGAGTACATTTAGACTTTCTAATTGCAACTTCTATATAAGTTGAACAGGAAGATTTGAAATTATATCGCCATAGTCATAGTTGCTTCTATCTTCAACATTCGGAAAAAAAGAGACTGAGAAGCATTTGTGAATCCTTATCGCAGGTACTACGAATAATAGTTGAAAAATAGGGTATTGATGGTATATAGCTAATATGAGAATACAGAGATGAGATAATCACTCGTACATTATCACTAAGAATAGTTCAAGAAGATAGAAACATGCTGAAGTGACAAGAGTTATAGTTAAATAAATATACTGAGTAAGATTGATCAAATCTTCTCAGTGATATAGTCATCTAACCATTAACTTTAGGTTTGCGTACTGTTGCAGAAATTCTTAACTCATTGTTGGTGAGATATTACATAATTGATTCCTTTTTATAATAATCCCTTTAGATTTTGTATATTTTATGCAATAAGCGTTTTTGCAGTAAATTATACGATGTCTCTTTCAAATACATTTTTAATATTCTTCTGATCCATTCGGTATCATTCGAAAATACACAAAATAAACACAATTAATAATTTTTTTATATAAATTAAAATAAGAATATTAGAAATGTAATAATTATTAAAAGATAATTTCTTTATTTATTTTCATATTCACATGAAAATTATTTAGAAAATATTGTTTATATATCACCTAATTTACACATATACATGAACACATATATATGTATATACATTTTATAAAACCAACCATTAAGTGTATCATCAGATGTGTAATAAATACATACAAATATAAACATACATATAAACTTATTTAACAGCTGTGTAATAATATTCAGGTACGGATTTCGACTCTTTATTTTTCTTCATACGATCGGATATTTTAAAGAATTTTATTTTAATTTAAAAAAAATATTTCAATTTATATTATCGCTCTAAAAAAGATTTAAACTAAAAAAATAATAAAAATATAAAAAATTTAAATATAGATAAGAACGAAATCGAAAAAAGTGTATAAATATTTGAAACTCTCACAAATAATAATTTGAAGTCGTTTGTTGCAGTTAAAAAGATGTTTTGTATTAAGCTGAAAAAGGAAACTTAATACAATCTCGGTATGAATATACAAACGCCCTTATATATCAAGATATGTTTTCTTTTGTTGTATGCATTTTGGTGTGTTTTTTTTATTGCATTTTTTAGTATAAAACAACAACAGTAAGTTTAATTGCGGCAGGAAATTTGTTTGTGTGCTTGTGTAAGTAAAAGCACATTGTTTTCTTTAAAACCATTTCGCAATTTTGTGCACGAAGCAAAAATCGAAAAAATAAAGAGGAAAATAAAAAAAAGGGTTTTTTAATCTTCATTAGGAAGAGTAAAAATTAAGATCATTTGAAAATAAAGATTTTAATCTATGTTTTTCCATGCTCTGAATAATGTAATATTATCATATAAATTAGAATGTAACTGTATACTTGTGTGGGCTCTTAAGAATGCTGTCTAGGTATTTGTGGTAACGTATTATTGTGACAAATTACATGTGGTAAAATCGTGATTTACTCACAATTCAAATATAGTCAAAAACATGTATTTCTATTTGATTGTTTTTATATTTGTATGTATGTATGTATATATGTATACATACATTAATAGGAAATTTTAATCAAATAGTTCACACATCTATTAGACAGCATGTTTGTTATTTATGTTAACAATTTATATGGAAGCTTATTTACTTTAAAAGCCTATTTACTAAGTTACTTAAATATGTTCTTTTAAATATCAGAGGATTTTTTGGTAAAGTCTAATTTGATTTTTAATATAAATTACTATTCAATGTCATGTTTTAATTTTAAATTACTGTTAAGAAGTTTTGAGATAAAATGTTTGTGATAGGTTTTTAAAGAAATTTAATATGACTACTATACTAATCTACTATCAATTGCTTTTTTAAATCCTGTATTTTCATGCACATGAAATAATTCCTAATTATGGCCTTTAACAAACATAAAAATATACAGTTAAACAGAAATTAATTAATTAATTGCTTTTGGAATTCTTTAATTTTGAATACGCATTTCTAAAAATATTTTGTAAAAACTGTAAAAAAGGTGCTACTAAAGAAGGAGTAATTTAAGATACCAATAAATAAGTCCCAACGAAGAACATGAAATAGTTTCCAATTATGGGGTTTTAACAAACATGAAAAAAAAATAAATTAAACAGAAAAAGACATAACTCCCTAAGACATAAATGAAATAATTCCCAATACTTTTAATATAAAAATATACCAAATTTAATGAAATAATTTCCAAGTCAGTTTCGCTTAATATGCATTTCTGTGTTATTTTGTTAGGCCGAAAGCCGGTTGCGCAGAGAAAGTTTTCGCAGCGAAATCGACTTTAAAATATTACAGAGAAAAAAGTCCTTTACCCCCTGTCGGGAAGTAGAATTTTCTTAGCAAAGCAGGATTTTTAATTATCACATAGGAGTAGATCCTTAGTCATTAGTTAGTTATTATTGTAGTACTGGTAAAAAAGAGTTTGACAAGTTGAAAAATTTGGAAATTTGGAAATTTGGAAAAATGTATGTCTCTAACTTCCGTAATGAGAACCTTCATTCGACTTTTTGTAATGAAGGTTTGGACAAAATAAATCTTTTCATTCCGAGAATTTATGCCAGATACATCTAACATATATTCTAAATTTGTTTGTTCTTTTTATTAGGTTTAAAAAATCAGACCAAACCCCGGATTGGTTGATAAGTTGGTATCATTTGCAAGTTGGGTTTAGTATGAATTGAAGCGATCCCGTTTATTAGTAAATATTCTAGAAAGCTTAAAAACTCTTTAGATAATCGGTCAAAAACTATTTGAAAAACTGTTGATTATTTTATACAAAATTATTTATTTTAAAACCGAAGAATAAAGTTCTTGAATTTATAGTCAAGCAGGTTCTTTTTTAATTTTGAAGTTATATTGATTTCTTGTTTGGAAAAATGAATGTCTTTTTGGAATGAAGGTTTGGACAAAACAAAACTTTTCATTCCGAGAAATTATGCCAGATATATCTAACATATATTCTGAATTTTGTGCTCTTTATTAGGGTTAAAAAATCAGACCAAACCCCGGATTGGTTGATAAGTTGGTATCAGTTGCAATTAGCTAATATTAATCTCGGGATTATAACATATCTTTTCTGCTTAGCCTAAATTGCAGTCTGGAAGGCTGTTTAATTTTTGAACTATATTACGCAAATTAAGTTTAATTTATTATTTTTTCTAAAAATATTCTTTTGTTTCTTTAGGTTAAATGTGTAATTGTGCTTAAACATATGTTTCTTTTATTTCTATAAAATTTTGACTCCATATATTTTTTAACACCCATAATAAAGCACTAAACACTTACTTTCATATATGTGTCGGGTTGTAATTAGAGAAAGAAAACGACGAAACTCTATATGTTTGTTTGTCCTAGTAAAAATTACAGCACACTAGCACTCACATTCAGTAGTTATTTTTTCATTTATATACGCTACATCATGTCCATTAAGAATTAAGAGTCAATTTACTTATCTCTGTCTATCTGATCGTACTCAATTAAGAATACATACTTTGCATCAATCATTATCACTAAATTATCAAAATCATATAATTACACAAAAGTGAAAGGAAAATAAGTTATAGACTTAAATATGCAAAAAAAAAAAAAAGATCCTAATTTTGAATACAATTTTTGAAATTTTTTATATAATTTATAACTAACTTTCTAAATAAGGACCCTACGTGGAATAGTTTCAACATCATAGGGCTCTTTAATATGAACACGTTTTTAATTATACTTGACGAATAATGACTAAAGCTCCTATACAAGGCACCTTCTTGGAATGGAGTTTAACCTTATAGGGCTTTTAAATATGAACCAAATTTTTTTTAAATTGGAACACTTATTTCTCCACCTGTCTTATTTTTCCATTATACGTAATAATATCACAAATATTGCTCCATATTTGGTAGAAAACTTGCCAGGGAAACTTTAATTTGAAACAATTTTACTGAAATAAATAATTTGCACAACTATCGGTCCATATTTTATTACAACTGCCCCACTTCCGGAAGTTTTTAGAAGGATATATATAAGCACATTAATCGTAAAATTATTTTCATATCCTCCACTACCACAAGAGATGAAGAGGGGATATTGACTTTGTCATTCCGTCATAGAGCTTAGGAGAAATCATCATCTAAGACCCCATAATTTTTATATGTATTTGCGTCAAACCAAATCTGAGTCAATTTAAGTATACTTTCGTCTTCCTCTCTGTACGTATATCTGCGTATCTGTTTGCCTGTTGTTGGCATGCTCACATTCACAATAATTGACAGAGCTCTACTAAATTTGGCCTGAGTATTTATTTTAGCTTTGAAAAGTTTTCTATTTTAAATCAGAAGAATTATTTCCATTACAAAACTTATCAAAATCGGTTCAGCGGAAAAAATTTACAGCCAAAATATATTCACTTTTATAACTCATTAAGTGTATCGTGTTATATTTAAGAAAAACGTTTTCATCTCACATGTATGTTTCCATAATCTAAGTGATGGAGGAAATTTAAGATTCGTTACAGCCGAATATAGCAATCCCAATTGTTTTAAATTATCCTTAGGGAATGACATAAACTAGAGACATAAAAAATACACAAAGAAGTGGCGGAATAAATAAAAAAAAACTAAAGAATAGAAAAGCAGTTAAACAAACACTAAAAACCGAGAGTGTCGCATAACATTGGCTCTGAGGGTGCGTAAAAGGTTTGTGTTTATAAAAACTGAAAATAGGAAAAATATCACAGTTCACCGCGTTAAAATAAAAAACCTGGCTCTAGTGTACAATGTTACATATTGTCTCAAACTGTTTTTGCTTTTCTATTTTTGGTGTAATGCAGTTTTTCTTCTCTTTTTTTTTAATGGAAAAAAACAATAATTTTGCGAAATTTGTGCTTGTTTTATATGTTTAGCAATTGCTGTATTCACAGTTGTATGCAATTAAATAAAATTCGTAAAGAAAAAATAGTTTTTTTCTTAGCTCTTTTTTACAGTCAGTTGTTTTATATAGCGAAAAAAATATGTGGAACATCAAAGAATCACGTACTTTTTTACTTGCGAATAAATTTATGTATGTGCTATTATTTAATCGTGTGCAGTTAAGTAGGAGTAATTTTTTCACTGAATCTTGCACTCATATGAATATTAAATTAAGTAAAAAAATAATTTATGTTAATGAGTGTATAAAAAATTTTAATGAAATTTCTTGTAAACCTTGAAGTATTTTTTTTAGGATTCGTAGAAAGGAAAGTGAATATAATTTTCGACATTTCTAAATTCTTAAATTTAATCTAAAAACAATGACGAAAATTGATTACAAATAAGCCGTAAAACATGTTTTAATTAAATGTAAGTGTTTACACGACATAATTTTATAGCTAAAGATACATAACATTTTTACGAAATAATCGTAACAGAGATGCACAGTGGTTTCAAATTGATTTTCTTAAATTGTGTCATAATAAATACGAATTTTATTTAAAAATTTCAACAAAATTTCTCAGAAATAATAAAATAATAAAAAAGTTAGAAATTCTTTGTTTGAAACTTAAGCAACTTCGTTCATTTCGTATAATATCTTTCTGTTTCTTATGAACTTATTGGACTTTTTTTGGAAATAAATTGTATTAGATTCGTTGAAATAGATGTTGACATCGATTTCATTGTAAGAAGCTTATCAACTTCAGTTTTAACCGTGTAGTCTTTAATAAAAATTAGTTCTTGTTCTTAGCGATTTTAAACTTTACATTAAAAAAATCGACAAAAAAGTGAATTAAAAAAAACACATTTTTGATTTTAAAGTCTACCATGTAAAAATAGTGTTTAAAATTTCCAAAAAATTTGCAGATAAAGCTTAATGCCATGTATAAAGCCACGATCGTACGTAAATTATTTTTGCAAAAGTTTCTATAAGTATTTTCTATTAATGATTTTTTAGGTAATAAATAATTCTGTAAAATTACGTTGAAATACTTTCCAAAACGTAATGGATAATTCAAACTCAACATTAAAGTATATGAACTCCATCATTGCACCAAAATTCATCTATAATCTGTAGAATAAAATATTTAAATTTTACAGATCGGAATTGTATTTTTGTATAAAAATATTAATCAAAAGTTGGATTGTGCTGGGACCACTATTTGATCTAGCATTTATATATGGCCCCTTTCCATGAACAGAGATTTAAAATATAAATTTCTTAAATATGGACCAATCTCAATGAAGTTTTGCAGAAATATTTATCCGACTGTCTTCAATATATATGAACTTGCATGTAGGTGCCATAGAATATCACTTCCCGGAATGGAGTTTTGAGCTAATTAAATACTTGAATATGAAATGATTCTACTGAAATGCTGAACAGTTAGTTTTTCTAACCATCATTATACAAGGTGTCATTTATTTTCTAAAATGGTTTTGTTTCGGACTTCATTTAGTCTTCTATGAATAACATTCATTCTTCTAGAGGTAATAAGAAATCAAAAGTGTTGGTAGAATATTGTGAAGTTATTTTAATATCTTTCAAAAGCTTTTAATTTGCCTATTGACGCTTTGCTATGTACCTCGTATTAATAGCACCTTAAAATTTCTTTCAAATGGAGTACCGTTTATAAATAAATTTCCTTAATATAACAGCAAACCAACCATTACCAGCATTTCTTCTAAAAACTCGTAATACAAAAACATTGGTAAACAAAAAGAAAACATATACATAAATAATATTAAACCATCATTTCATTTAAACATGTCTGAACAAGAAAAAAATAATAAAAAATTAAAAAAAAAATGTAATGAAAAAGCAGAAAAAAACATCATTAAAAAAGATGAACATTGTTGACTGAATGTAAAAACCTCATTAGAATGCCGCAAACATGAGTATAATTTTCTAAAACAATAAAGAGTAGTAAAGTATCTCAACATATACATACATACGAATGTATAAATATGTATCCATATACAAACAATTGCAACAATAACAAAATTAGAAATAAAAAACATACAACAATTATGTTTATAATACAGTAACAGAGTAGCAAAAGCAACAACAACAAATGGTTACATGAAAAAAGAAAATATTTAAAACAACAACACAAAAGGATTATATTTAATGAAATAAAATGAGCAAAGAATTAACACAATAGACATGACAGCTATTTTACTTCCTCTCTCTTTCTTTACTTAAATACGTATTAGTTGTGTGAATAGCTGACACACATACAAATGCAATGTCATAAATATACATGTGATTATGCGTATGTATATATAAGTCGTATTAAATATTATAAAAGTATGTGTTGATATATACTTAAATACGGACATATGTGTATTAGTTAGGAATGAATGTTATTTCCGTATCCTCTTTTTCAGTTATTTCGCTGTTTAAGTTCAACATTATATTTATAATTATGTTTCAAGAGATTTAGAACTATTAAAAGGGTTCTAAAGCAAATACTAGATACACTAAACCCGGGTTTATATTACGCTTATGTGGGTAGACTGTAAGTTATCTTCATTCTTCATTCTCATCATAAGTAGAACTATGAATTTATCTATCTATGATATTTATATCACGCAAGTATTTCTCATGCTTCATAATATATTAGAACTGTTTTGTAATTAAGAACTCATTTTTAATATACGTAGGATCTGACAGCAATAGCTTCAGATTGCCAAGGTTAACTAGAGATAGGTTGTACTATTACGATGACAGCAGTGGATTGGGGTACTCTAACGAGACTTTTGTCAATTATTATTGGAATATTGTTAGAAATAAATTTCTATGCTAAATGGGTGGTACGAGGTTATTCTTCATGGTGTATGTTGATAATGTGGCAGCTTTGTGGCAAATGCCCTATTTCTATATTTAATTATGTTAAGAGGCAAGAGTAGATGATCAGTTTGATGATGAATTTGCAGATAACAATATCATACCACTTATAAATGAAATAAAAGAGACAATTGGGAAGTTAAGAAACAATAAGTACGCAGAAAATGGTTCCAATCTGTCCGAGAAAATTTTAGACATAACAAATCTAGTTTCATGCCACATTATAGCGATGCACTAACAACATAATGTTGTTAAGACTAAACAAATATCGTGTTCTGCAATTTGTTGCAGAAATTCGTAGACTTTATTGAAGAAGGAATCAGGAAATGTAAAATTCTATAATATAAAGCAATTTAAAAGCAACCAAAACTTGCTTCAAAATTAAAAGAAATATATGTTTCCCTTACCCAATAATTACTTGTTTTACCATTAGTTTTTATATCTCCACGTTCATCTTGCTGAAGTGTTTCAAAGTAATTTTTTATATTTTTTATTATTGAAAATTATGTTTGTAATTTTAAATTATTTACGATCTAAACGTATTTGAGTTTATGCCTCTGCTCAAAACTTATTATAGTCATATTAAGATGTTTGCTTTTTTGTTTAACGTTTATTTCACATAAGTAATAATGTTTTTTGAAAATAAATATACATATTTACGAAAATACTTTTAAAGATGTCTAAAAGTCTTAAAGAGAGACTAAATGAGCCTTAGTATTATGATGAAATATAAATGTAGACTAAGAGGAAGTTGGCAGATAAAAATTGCAGAGCAATTTGTAGATATTAAGAACGTTTAAAAGATTAACTCTTATTTACTTATATGTGTTAAAGAAAATTGGCGTAAAATAAATAATAATTTTTATTAAATTAATGAAAAGCTAATTGCAAAATAAATAACAATTTATGAAAATGTAAGTAATATTTTGTTGGGAAGAATAATAAAAAAATTATAATTTTAAGTTATTAAATGAAGAAGGAAATGTTATTGAAGTGCATTGCTGGGGAGAAGCGTAATTTTTTTTTTACCAAATATAGATTATGAAATAAGAGAGTTAATTTTAATGTTCGCATTTTTTTCATTTAAATATAAAAGTATTTTATTTTATAAAAAAAAATTATAGAGTATACTACAATCGGCAACAAGTACAAAATATCAATTATTGTCTATTCTAGGGTAGTATTGACCTTAATGGTGATATTTGATTTCCTAGGAATTTGCGATACAGGGCGTAAATCGGCAGACAATGCTGCTGAATTATTTTTTCATTCTGGTGTTTATGTCATAAATGTCGGGTTAGTTTTGGTCATCAGGCTACCACAAGAGATTGAAGAATTGGTATGGATCACTTGGGGTTCTTTTGGGTACCTGAAAAATGAAGTACTGGAAGGGTAAAAGAAAAGGTAAAGAAATAATATTATGAGTTTAAAGTCTAGAATAAGAGGCAAAAAACATATAAGTCAAATGGATATAACTATGAAGAAATCACAGTTTTGAGTAAAGTCATATTCGGCTTTATCCGAAACTGTGGTCGTCAAATCCGCCAGAGATTGCAGCGAGCTTCTTCCAAAGACGGAAAAGCCTTTATGGTAGGGCAGTGGAAGAGAAGATGAAGAATTGATTCCTTCATTCAAATAAAGACACATTTTAGTTGTATGTACTCCAAAGCGACAGTGTACAGATACTGCAGCACTTCTATCCCTTAAGGGAGGTCTATGGATATTGTGTAGGATTGATATCCTGACCCCAATTTGGGTCATATTATTGAATACTTAATTGTTTTAAAAGAGCGAGTTTTCTTGCCATCAAATTATAAATTCAACTGGTTGAGGACGTAGGCCCTCTAGTCTTTGAGGGCCTACGTCAGTGCACTAATTTTTGAGGATTAGTTTGATTTCCACCAGAAGCTTTACCACTCACTACAGATTTATATACCCAGTTCAAATTTTTGGGACTATGTCTCAACTTTCACCTATGGTTCTGCTACAAATGTATATCGGGGTCATAGCCTTGTATTTTAGCCTGCGTGCTTCAGAGTTATCCCAAAATATTTAGTACTAATAAATAAATAGTCACTCTGTTCAACAACGGTAAGAGGTACTTTAATACTCCTAGAAAATAATAATCATAAATTTTCATTGTTCTTGCATTTAGTCCACCCCCAGTGCTCCAGCCGCTAAGAGCTTTAAGTGCTCGTTCCAAGTATTTGATAGCATTTCCAGATTTTACCTGTTATCACTGTCGTAAATGGCAAACGACAAGAACGATTATAACATCGTCAAAACTTGGTGATGTTTTAATTATACATTACTTTTATTTTAGCTAATACTTTCCAACTATTTTAAGAGTATTTCTAGATATCTCTAGCGATCATACTTTGTTATGAAAAAATGCATCTCATATTTTGAATATTGTGAATATAATAGTTAAATTAATTAAACTTAAATCGCAATTTAATTTTCTTTATTTTTTCTTTATAAAAATAACTTTTAAAATAATGCCTTTTGTTTTTTTTTTTTATTTTTTTTTAACAATAGAATCAAAATAATAAGCATCTTTTGTTTCAGGTTATAAAGTAAAAAATTACATACTCACATACCCAAAAGAAATCGTCTTATATTATTTTTATATCCTTTTCATTTTAGTTTACATTAAAAATATATTTTTATTCCTTCCACCACCACAAATGGTAAAGAGGGTATATTAACTTTTCCATTTCGTGTGTTCCGCTAAGAAGAAATCATCGCATACCCCATAATGTATATATTCTTGCATCAAATCTGACTCGATTTAACTATGTCCGTCTGTCTGACCAACTGTCTTCCTGTCTGTCTGACCATCTGTCTGTTATTGACATGCTCACGTCCTCAATAATTGACAGATCTCAATGAAATTTTGCCTGATTACTTACGGTAGTCTTGAGAAGTTTCCTATTTAAAACCAGCAAAATCGGTTAGGTATATATAGCCGAATATAGTATTCTTACTTGTTCTTATTTTCTCTTCTCCAGTTTTTATGGAAAAAATATTTGAATTTAATGCTACAAACTTGAACTTCCTTTCATGACTACTATCAAATAACCATCCATCCATCCATCCATCCATCCATCCATCCATCCATCCATCCAAATAACAATGAACCATCTTTGCATAAATGATGAAATTATTATATGTTCTATTCTATGTAGATTGTTTGTTAGAGGATTTAGTTTTTCTTTTTTTGATGTTTTGTCAGTAATAACTCATGGTTGATTGTTAAAGTTCAGCCAAAACAAATGCTATCATCATCGTCATCATAATGATGATTAAAATTATCATAATCATCATCATTAGCTTATAAAAGTGCTGCAATGAGTATAGAATTTAAAATAGATTTTGAGTTTTAACACCATTTTGTGTAAAACACAAAAAATATTGAAGTGAAATTAAAACAAGTAAGAATCCAATAATCGGCTATGCCGATTCTTCAGTAACCTCCACCAAAAATGCTTGAAAAGCATATATATTATTTTCTGTACATACACACATATATAGCCTTACAAATGCTCACAGACGTATACAATATGTAAAGTATTCTAAATTATAACACGGAACACCTAATGAGTCATAAAATAAGCTATATTTTTAGTTATAACTCTTTTCTACTGAACAGATTTTGAAAATGTTTGGAATGGTGACGAACTTTATAATGCTTAATATTATGTCAAAATTTAATTTCTCATTTTTATTTATCGATCTATGATTGACAATTTTACGAAAGTTCTTCCTGGAACATAGAGGTTGTCTCAAATATCCCCCTATATCTTTTAATGTTCTGAACCGATGTTGCTGCATTAAAACAAAAATCTTTGCAGGACTACAGTAAATACACGGGTTAAATTTTATTGGGATTTGTTAATAATTGTGGATGTGAGCGTGCCAATTACAAACAGACAGGCGGACATAGCTTAATTTTTCTTTAACATTTCATTTAAAATGTATTTTTTTTGGGAAACAGTGTTTTTAATTTCTAAATAACAAAACGTTACGAGTCTTTTGCCTTTTCTGTCTGTAACTATAATATACAATTTCATTTTTATTCTATTCTATTTTAGTTTTTGTTTTAATCCCTTTTATTAAAACTACTGTCGGCAAATGTGGAAGGGGAAATTGTTTAGTTGTATTTGTAGAAAAATAAAAAAAACTATGTGTATGTTATTTCCGTTTCCGTTTATATCCTCTGTTGAATAGTAAATCAGAGATTTCTTTAGCATTTCGTCTATTGTTTCTTTTTTATAATTTTTATTTGGATATTTTATTATTTAATATGATTTTTTTTATTTATTTTTATTTTATTTTTGATATTTTAACATTTTTTATATACTGATTAGTTATGATTTTAGGATATGATTATATCAAAATAATAATAAAATATGTACCAAAACATTTATTATATTTTCAAAAGTATTTCATATAATAATGAATGAAATTTTTTTCGAATCATCTTTTTTGTTAAATAAAAATAGGTAGATCTCCATTTTTTTGGTATTAGAGAAATTTTCTTTCGAATATATATTATAAAATTCCGTTAAATTAAATCCATCACTAACTTAAAAGCATCACTATCTGAAAAGGTTTAAATTTTACCTTTTCTTTTACTTTTAAACTGTAACTGTGCTCCTCCAATTCATTCCAACAATTTGGAAAAAGTTGTTTAATACAATACTATTTATAAGTGTAAAATTCACGGTGAAAGAAGATCAAAACGTTTTTGTTATTACCATGACCTTAAGGCATTCAATTAAAGAGACCTTTAGATTTGTCAATAAATTCACATACTTTTCTATTGTAAATGTGTAAAATTTGATTATTCGGAACAGACGATCGAAAATTATAGACCTACTTTGATTTATTTTTATACCATACTTATGCATTGGAGGTGTAGGTACTATGCGTTGGTGTTGATGTTTGAAACACTATATTTTTGTGTATATATTGGTATACCGTCATGTAATTTTCATATAAGTAAGAATTGTGAATATGTTTTGAATATCTATATATCATATTTAAAATTAATCTCTTACTTGCTAGCTTGTGAAAACTGTAAAAAGCTTCTAAACACGAGATAGCGGGGCCAACCGCATGACAGTAAGAAAATCTGACAACATACCAGATAATATAAATTGATAAGTTTTTGACCGTAATCCAAAATATTCTTTTGATTCTTTTGCAGATAGTTTTTCATCGGTTAACAAACATTTGAGTTTTCCCTCATTCCTCTTCTCATATGAAAATGTTATCTTTGTAAAAAAATACCTTACTCACCTGTCTCATTTACAACAATTCTGATTCTACCATATATATATTATTAGTGATTGGATTCAGCTTCATCACTTATTCCGTATGTATATAACTTTTTTGTTGTGAATTATCGCAATGGAATAACTTTTCATGACGTTTAAACATCATATAAAACATACAAAATTGCTTTCTGCATGTAGTTTCAATTCCTATTAAACCCATTTTTAGTGCAAAAAATCGAGTTGGTGGGTTATACAATTGGGGTTAACTTACCCAAGATGCCGACTTATACAAATACACATTAATTTTTGAGTGTGAAGCATCAGCAATTGATTCGTCTTAATTTTATACTGAAAAAATTATTCATTTATAAAAGAATATAATTTTTAATCTTACCTGTCTAGTCGGTAATTCTGAGTTTGGATATCTCCAATCTGAATATATCCCCATCTAGATTTTATTATTATATTACTATGTGGAACAACCCTGCCTGAGTCATAGTAATAATATGCACCAGACATTTCTTTAAAATAAATTATCTGTGTTTTTATAAAAGTATTTAATATAAAATAACACTTAAAACATTTGATCGCATGAATACGGCAAACAACAAGACTACGAAAAAATATAGTAATGAAAATCATATTTACTTTTATATAATAAGGACAAAGATAAAACAAAAATAAAAAATCATTTACAGAAAATGTTTTTAAGTATTTAATTTTAATATATTATGGAATTTCTTTTTTATGAACCATTAGATAGACGATAAATTTCGGGTAATTCTTCACTCTCCCCTTTTCGCTTTTCATAGTTTACGTGGAAAAAAATATTTATAAGAGATCACCTTTTTTTCATTTCCATTTTTCCTCTTAAAATTGAAAACAAAAAAATTGTAACCCTTAGTTACTTTAGCATCATTCATTAAATTTTTAGAAATATTAATTAAATTTTGAATTAATTTCTTTTCACAAAAACTATGAAGTATTTCCTTGTACGTATATATTTTACATCCGATTTTCCCATTGAATTACATTTATTGACTGTAGGGTATTTAATAAAAAAAGGTAAATAACAAGAAATTCAAAATATATTTCATGTTCATTGTATTAATGTCACATAATGAACATGTTGTAGTTGTTCATTTATTTCTGTTGCTTCTTTTTGTTTCCTTGTTACTTTGTTCTTTTGTTTTTATTTTATAGTTTATACTCTAGAGGGCATTTTTCAGTTTTTCATACTTGTTGCCATATTTAAATATCAAATATACGTATGTGTGTATGCATATGTATACACATTTACAAACAAATATATAATGTTTACAGTATGGATTCAGTCATTCACTTAGTTACTCATTCAAGTTACTTTTATGCTATAATACTGTTAAGTAAATGTTTTAAAGAAACTTTTATTCAGATTTTTTAAATACACCCATACACTGACATATACATACAACGTACATCTTCATATACCAGCTGTTATGTTATGTGTGTATGTTGAAAAGAATCAGTTGATTTTTCTTTTCATTGTGAGTATTTTTATGATGTTGATGTCTTTGTGTATGTATGAATTTCATTTTTGTCCAAATGAATTTAATATTCACTTATGCTTGCCTAAGAGAATTAACTTCATTTTAGCTTTATAAAAGAAAATCTTACTACCACTACTACTACTATTGCCACTATCACATCTACTGCTACCAATGAAACAGCATTCGTTTGTATTCTCAACCACTTGACAGAAAGTGAAGTAAATATATAATTGTATATCTACCTGTATCTGAATCTGTTTGTCAGTATCCAAATGTTATAGCCAACATTTATATAGTACTTCAACTTCACTCATGTTTTCCAAATTAAAAAACAAAAAATATTCTTATGTAAAAATGTCACAAAAAGTCGTAGTTGTCGTCACTCAGTCACTCATTTTCATCTTTTCCATTTTATCTTACCTTTTTTCATTTCAATTTTCCTTTTTTCGAAGAATTCCCCGTAGACTTTTATATGGGCAAAATCTTTTCATTCATTTCCGTTTTGTTTCTTTTGCTTGTTGCTTTTGTAGGGTTTAACTTTTTTCTGTATAAATGTTTAATATTTACATTTTTTATGTGTGTTCGTGTGTGTAAGCATTTGATTTTTGTAGTTAAAAAAGTAATATTTGCATTTGTATAAAAGTTCAGTAAAAAAGCAGAATAAATTTAATTACAATTCTTATTTTGTTTTTCTCTGTTTCACCCTCTAGAAAGTCTCCTTCGTAATTTTATTTAAGAATCAATTATATAATGAAAATATTATTTATTACATAAAGAAAAGATATGTATATTATTATAATGTATGAGTAGGTGTTACTTATTTGTATCTTGGGAGTGAGATACTAATAACAGTTTCTTTCTTTATACATAACATGATGTGAAACGTTTGATAAAATTTCACAAATAATTAATTAATTAAATATTGTTTTAGTAATCTAGGTTTTAGAAATGCACCGAAAGTAATTATATTATCAAAAATTTTTGTTTTGGTTTTTTGTGTCAATGTACTTTAAAATATATGTATATTTTTTATTTATTTAGAAACACAGTTTTCAAATTAAAATCAATTTTAAAAATTCCGAATAAATTTTTCAAATAAAATTCACACAGGTGTAAGTGAGTTTAACTTTTAAATTTGGTCTATATAGACTTCAAAGCGATATCTAAATTACCACAGATTCGTTATAATTTATCCGATTTAACAAATTTTTTAAATATTCCCTTAGATTTTCCTTATTTTAGTTCTTGCTATAAAAGTGATATCCTGCAATAAATACTAAGTGTGAGAGAAAAGATTTTTAACGAACATATATATTATTAAAAATGAAACAACTGAACATAAAACTAAAAAATATATAAATAAAATAAAAATATTTTAGATAGTGCACACGCATTCAATATCTACCATACATTTGGATTAATTCTTTTGTGCTCTTCATTATGGATACAGCCTTTTTTGTTAACATTCCTTCATGTAAATTGTGGTTTTTATAGATCCTGTTTTTACAAATTATTGCCTTCCTTTGCCACAACTGCTCCTTTACTTGCCATACCAAGAACTTTTTTTCAGCATTTCATTGAGCTTCAGCCGTAAAAATTTTTTGACCAGAAAGCTTGGCAAATCTGTCAGAACATATTTTTTTAGTTTTTAATTTACATGCTCTTTTTTTAGCCAGAGGCTAAACCAGGCATACAAGAACTTTTTAAGTCCTATGTGTATTTGTACTTGTATTAGATTTGAATTTTTGTCCCGAATAGACTGAGCGCTGACACTCTTTTGAAAATGCTTTTTATTTTTTGACTTCAGAAACATCATGTGGATCGCTCCTTCTACTGGAAATAGATTTCCTATCGACGGAGAAGAATTTCTCATTGGCTGTAAACCAGACAATGAGAGTGATGACGTGATGATCTG
Organism: Cochliomyia hominivorax; assembly: GCA_004302925.2. NCBI lineage: Eukaryota > Metazoa > Arthropoda > Insecta > Diptera > Calliphoridae > Cochliomyia > Cochliomyia hominivorax. The sequence goes on along the minus strand of PYHX02000495.1, from coordinate 59,190,485 downwards.
AAAAATCATACGAAAGATATACTAATCCTAATCAGCTTGCCAGACTCTAATAAACATTCAGACTTGTTTAAAACTTGGCTAGAACGACTGATATCAACTGGTTCTTATATCAAGATTATCACTGCAGAAAAATATTAAAACTTACACTTGCAAGGAGATACTACTTCTCTGTTCTCCCTCCCCAATTTCTTTACTTTCTAATAGTTTATTCTTAAGGTCCGCTGAATTTAAAAAGATAGCTTTAGAGACTCAAGAATGGACAACAGTTTAAGTTTGTTAGATATTTAATATTGCTCTATTCGCGATGTTTAATATCTAGTTTGTAAGGAAAGTGTGTAGTGTTTTCCATTAAAGGCAATATCAGAGTGCCGAATTTAATTATAATTTCCTAGAGAAGTATAAATTTATTTTGAATTAAAGTAAAATGCAAAAAATCCGCTTTAAACATCACTTTAACATAGCATTTAGTATAACCTAACATCACCTACTTTACTTACGCTTAATACATGAAATATCTAAACCACATTATAAAGAAGGCAACAGAAATAATAAGGAATAGAGGACTCCATACCATAATTCAACTATTTATGTGGCTTTTTACAAGAAGAGAAAAAATAAACGTCTAGCTCAAGTTAAACACTTTGCTGCCTTTAATTTAAATGAAACCAAAGAGCTGAGAATATTCTGCGTTAACCTTATTACCTCTTATTCAGTAATTCATTCAGTCATTCGTTTATTCTCGTAGTTTTTCCTTTTATTTGTTTATTTATTTATTTATTTATTTATTTATTTTTTTTTTTTGTTTTCTTTGTTTTGTGTCTCTTTTAATTGGTTTAAGTAGAAGGAGAAAAACTCTTTTGTGACTAAAAATAAAACTGTTAAGAACTAAAAATGACATATAAGTTAGCGAGTCAAAACACCCAGACATGGTTTAACACGCAACAAAATCGAGTTAAATAAGAAAAAGACAATAAAAAATAACATAACACAAAACCCCACTGACTGGAGTACAGATGTTAAGGAAAAAATAGCACAAATTTTTATTTAGCCCGGAAAAACCTGATATTGATTTAAACCATCAGAACTTAATTTACCTCAATAAAATAAATATTTTGGATCTACAAAGTTTACATAAGCTGAAAGTTTACACTATTTGAAAGTCTAAAGCCGTAAAAAGTTCTGATTTCACTATTCTATATTTTATTACAATCTTGTAAAAAATCAGTTAGGTAATACTTGTTTGATATCCCTAAGAGGTAGCTTCGGTGAAACTATTTCGAACTTGAAAGAAAAGCACCATCGTTAAGTCACGTAAAAGGGCCGTCTAATTACTATATTAAGTACCATATAAAGTATTGGAAACAACCTTCAAGGAAAACTTCCAAGTTAAAATCTACAAGACGACCAGCCAGGTTTCCGGCCAAACAGGAGTTTCGATGATTAACCTACGCATTATTATAGACCAGTCCCTTGAATGATGTACTCTCCTGTATTTAATGTTCATAAATTTTAATAAAAAATCTGTATGATCAGTCGAACTGTCATATGGAAATTACTGAGAATAAAAAGAGTACTTCAGAAGATTATTCGAATCATCAGAGCTATAAATGAGAACGCAATGTCAGCCAACCTTTTCAGCCAATCTGTTCATTATCATGCCGGTGATATAATGACCGAAGTCTGTTCGGAGAGAATAGGAATAACATGGAATGTCTCACATCAACTAGAGAATTTGAATTATACAAATAATATTTGTCCATTAACAAAATATTTAACATGCGATCATAATTAAAACACTTGGATAAATATGAAGATATAACGCTGTAGATTTGCTGGTCAAATACATAGAAAGCTTCTGCTATCTGGGTTGTATAATGACTTTTAATAGAGATACAGAAGCAGACTTAAGAAACAAAAATCTCAGGAACATTACCATTGAGGTAATAGTACAATAAAAAATAATAGTACAAATAAAAAATGGGGGATGGATTGGTCGTACTATCTTGGATGGAGTCCTCAAGAAGCCCTGACCGGCCATGAAACATCTAAATATGAGCGATACCCAAAGATCTAGGTCAACGCAGTCTTACCAGCAAAAACAATTGCAGCAAGTAGCATATAGTTTTTTTCTTTTTTAAAAAATATAACAATTTAAAAAACCAAATGTATCGTTATTTAAACAAAAAAGTTGATAACTATGAATTTGAAATACACCCCGATTAATTTATAGTCTAAGGGTAACATATATATATTTGTGTATAATCACAAAAGAGACTTTGTAATAAAACAACTATAGAGTTTTTAAACCTTTTTTGAATACAATAATTAATTTCCAATCCTGGGGTAACATTATATAAAAGACAGTTGTGTAAATTATTGAAAACTATAACTTAACTTAAGAATTTATAATATATCCACTTTTTTGGGCTGCCTTGGTATCCTGTCATTAAGGTAAACAAGCACTTGACTGTATTTGTACCAAGCATTGTGATATTTGTATCAAGAAGAAAATCCTCCAAACTGGAGCTAAGCCCAGTGGGCAGATATTGGGCTCTTGTTAAAAACAAAATTAAAGAAATTGACTACCTGTTCGACAAAAAACACTATAAAAACGTAATTAAAAGGATTTCCGTTATAGGTTCAAAACTGGTGATTATAATATTTTTAATCAAATAAAAATTAAAATTGTAAATTTGTTAAAAACTTTTAAATTTAGTACTGATGTAAATATAAATCTGATCTCGAAATACTTATAGAACCCTTAAATAGAGATCTGGTTAATTTTTATCATTCTGACAACTACTAGAATAGCACTTTATTCTTTAGTGCTTTAGGATCTTAATATTAAGCTGTAAGATTGAAGGAAACTTTTGAATATCATACTGCATTTTCAAATTTTAAAAATGTTTATTTATAATAAATATAAATAATTTTAGTTTTCCAAAAATAGACTGCCGCACAAAATTTTGTTTGCGGTTAAAAAATGTTGATGCCATACTTTAAGGCCTTACGGATTGAAACCTGGGCTCACTGGTTGGATCATTTTCTACAATTCTCTTTTACACACAATATAAATTTTTCAGATTAACGAAAGTCCACTTTCTCTTTCTATTTGAGCTAAATATGCAATCGCTTTTTTATAAATGATTTGTGTTCTTTAGGGAAATTAATCAGGTAAAAGCATTATCACTATTTATTACATATTTAGTTATTTTTTATTTTACAAACAAATACAAAAATTCTCTATCATCATATGACTCCTTTATATGCCTGAAATAAAGTTTTACCCAAATAGCATATAACTCTAGGCAAAGTCTGTGTTTAACGGCATTGTGGTGGCACCAGTCATGTACGTAGTGAACACACCAAAACAATGATAAAGGGAAAGAAATTATGTAGAAAACGAAAAGTAAGAAAATAAAACTGATTTAGTTCAACATAAATCTGCCACAAGAAACGAAATTTCTCATTTCTTTTTTGACTTAAAATAAAACAAGTAAGAGTGCTGTGTTCGGCTATACCGAATCTTTACTGCCCTCCACCACAAATGAGTATGAAAAAAATACGTTATGTTGCGTATATAAACACTCACACATACACTCACGGACGTATGCAATATATAAAAGATTTTTTTATGCAACACGATTCTTAATGGGTCACAAATTTAGTTATATTTTCTGCTATAACTTTTTTGTACTGAACCGATTTGAATTATTTTTGAAATGGTAATGAAAGCTTACTATTATGGTAAAATTCTTATTTGTCGATTTATAATTCACAACTTTACTAAATTTTTGTGATTGAACTTAGGGGTTGCTTCTGATATCGGTCTGTAATCTTTTAATATACTAAACATATTTTGTTGTTTTTTGTCAATTATTGTAGATGTGAGCGCACCAACAAAAGACAGGCAAAGGACAAATGGAAAGGCGAATAGACAGACAGACATAGCCAAATCGACCCAGATTTTGATTCGATGCAAGGATATATATAAATTATGTGGTCTGCGTTGATTCCTTCTTGGCGTTACACACGGAAAGACAAAATAAATATACTCTCATCAGCACTTGTGGTGGTGGAGGGTAGAAAAGCTGAGAAAAAGTCTTCAGTTTTGTTAGCTAAAGACAAATTCTAAAAGATTTGAAGGAAAGCAGAAAAAGCCTTAAGAAAAGCCAACTAAAACTGTCTAAATCTTTTAGCTTTTCTTTAGGTTTTTGTAAACTAAAATAAGCCAGTTCTTTCTTAACGTTTTTAAATGTTAAATAAAAAGTCAACCTTCTTCGCTTAGCATTTTCTTAGGAACAATTTTCTAGGGTTTTTTTAAGAAAACTGAAATGAAAATGGAATTTATAGAAAAATAGTATAATATATTAACAGAAAATTGTAAGCAAATGTGTGTGTATGAAGTTAAGTTAAGGAAAAAGAAAATCCTTTAAAGATTTTATGATTGTAAAAATGTACCAAAACTATATCTTTTTGTGGTTTTATGCCAAAGTTTTTAATTTATTTATTTTAATTTACAATTCGTTTACTTTATTTTATTTCTTTATGAGAAATTAAAAAGAAGATAAATAAGAAGGTAAATAAGGTTTATATTTAGTTTTATACAAAAAACTACATAATTTAATCTCAATTGGTCTTTGAAAACTAAAATTTTGGGAATTTATTTGAAATTTAAATATCTGTGTATTTTTCAGTTTTTGGTTTATTGAAGTTTATTTTATTTTTTCAATATTTCTGTATTTATTTTGGCTTCAATATTAAATTTTCTTATCATATTTGTGGTAGAAAAAAACCTCCTTTGTTTCTTTCTTGTTTTCGCACAGTAAATGACAAAACTGTAGAGAATTTGAGCTTAATATGGAATTATTGACAAAAAGTTATATCAACTATTATTAAGGAGTGAGATTGAGAAAATCTTAACATATATATATGTCGTAAAAACGAAGCCACTTACTTAACTTAGTGGTTAAACCTTTTTCAGAAAACCTTCCATTAACGGTTTTATAGCAACTTTGCTCGAACGGGAAGTACGTCTCCATTTTAAATCTACCACAATTTTGAATAGCCTTTTTGTGCTCTTCAGTTCGCTTTTTACAAGAGCCCAATATCTGTCCACTGGTCTAAGCTTTGTGCAGTCTGAAGTAATTGTCCCACTTTATATGAGTACCATATTATTGAAAATAAAACTGATTTAGTTCAACATGTAATGTAAATTTCGCTATTTATAGAGTCCGTTGTAACAAATGAATGGCTTCTTTTGTCAGAACTGCATATAACTTGCTATACTAAAACTAGTATTGCTCTCAATTTTTAGCAATATTCCTGCGTTTTAAAGCTTGTACGTTTTTAAATCTGCATTAGTTTTAACTTTTCGTACCAAATAATGCGAGAAGTGAGCTAACTGGGCTGCTTTCCTACTCGATGTTATGGGGGTTCGTTTGAGAGTACTTTATATTTGTTGGTTTTTAAGATATCATGTGAACCATTCTTTCTACCTGACCCAAGTTTTCTATCAATAGATAAGTACTGTTTAATGACATAGGAAACAGTTAATGACATAATAAACTTTGAATGCTTGGCCAACTTTTTTTCAAAGCTATCCACCACAAATGCATATGCAATACATGGAAGTTGCTATGAATATCGGTTTATATTTTTAAATATACTTAACCAAAACCTCTTCTTCTATAGCAAATACTCAATCCAAATTTCATTGATGTGAACACGCTAACATCTGACGAACAGAGAGACCGACGAATGGACAGACAGATGGACATAGCTAAATCGACTCAGATTTTGATTTGACGCAAGGATATGTATACATTATAAGGTGTTAGGTATTTGTTATATTGCTAAGGTAATTGCTACGTTATGTCCGTAATGCAAAAGTGCAAAATTTTTTTATTCAGGAGATTTTTTTAGGTTAGACGGCTTTAAAGGCATTAAAGTGTCCACAATAATTTCAGAATTATTCTATCTATATATAAAAATAAATGCGTTTTTGTTTGTACGTATATTTGTAAGTATATTTATTTGTACTCTGTATGTCTGGAAGGAAACATAGGCTACATTTTTTTGGAAGAAAGATGTGCCACCATACAAAGCAAATAGAAATAATAAATTATCTAAAGAACTATTACAGTGACGGTTTGAAAATTGTGTAGCAATCATACTGTTAGAAAGTTACTTCACTGAGAAAAATAAAGATCAGGAGGAGAGATTGTCCCTTACAAACCATAAATTGATTAACAAATATCTAATGAATGTTTACAGTAGGAGTCTTGAAATTTTTAGCAATCATGCTACTATAAGACAGTTCACTAGTAAAACTACAGGAGGAAAGGTTATAAAAGTTGCCATATAAATATTAATTATCTAAACTAAAATTTTAATATTGCATATCACTTTAAATGTAACAGAAAATTAATGAAGTTGATAGAGCAAATAAAGTAAAATAATTTAGACTATGCAATTTTGAGAGGAACCTCGGGGGGAGGTATTCACAATTGATCATATTTAAGGTTATGAAGGATTCAGCACAACATTCTTACTTGTTTTAATTTAAAGTAATGTATTAAAAAAATATTTGAATTCAAGAATAATTTCGAATAATATGTACTTGTTTTAATATCCACTATAACTTTTATTAAATATTTAACAATATCTCAATTCTTAGGTATTATTGCATTGTAACAAATATCCTGTATAAACCACATATCCTCCTTTATTTGCTCCTGTATTCATTGTCCTCAATGCATGTGTTTTCTTTTCTTTTTTTCCTTCTTTTCTTATTGTATATAAAGAAAACTAATGTTTGTTTGTGGTCAAATTCAATTAAGGATAAGTTCAAGTAATATCCTTGAAATATATATAATGTTTTATTTTTATTCCTTTACAGTTATACAACAAGCATAAGAACATGTTTCATTTTTATGTTTTTTACTTTTCTGTAAAAATCGTATAAAGTATTCAAGTCGCATCTTAGAACTCTAAAAAAGTAACATCTAAACTACTTTAGAATTTTGACCTGACTAGTTTTCTAAGTCCAGTAAATAGTTTACAGTTGTATGGGTTTCTTATTTTAGTTTTTTTCTGTCGTGTTTTACTCGGATTTCTTTTCAACTCTATTTTTAGTTCTTTTTGTCAATAATATGTTCAAAATGTTTTTACAACTTGTATTTTTTCGATATACGTTCTTTTTAAATTTTTTCTTAAAAATAAATTTAATTTTTTATTTAATATTATATATATGTGAGTAAAGAAAGATGATAGTATTTAGAGAAAAGTAGATTTCAGATGTCTCATACTGTTAACTTGGAAGCTTCATATCTGGTCAGAGAAATAGGCGATGCTAAACAAATTTGACCACTCCAGTTGTATTGATATTATTAACTTACCAAAAATTGATTTTCTACATACACTTATATATTTTTTCAAATACGGCTTTACAAAGGTAAATTCTTATAGTTTTTAACCCATTTTTAACCATTTTAAATTTTCAAGGTTAAAGTATTTATTACAGGTCGTTAAAAAAAAAAAAATTATTCAAGGGATTTTCAACAATTTTTAGCACATATTATTTAAAACCAATAATAGGGTGTGTTGTAGCTAAAGACTGATCTTAACCGACTATGATATTTTTACTTGTTTTTTATGTGTCATATTTCCGAAATTTAGATTTAAGTTGATGACGAAATAATTAGTTTTCTGATGCAATATCTTCAACCCATGCAAATGTTTGCAAGTGGTGGAGAGTTTATAGTATTCAGTACTGCAGATAATAGCATTCTTACTTTTTATTTTATTATTATTTATTATTATTTATAAAGAAATTCAACGGATGCATTTAAACCAAAGACCTATCAAAAATTTGTCAATAAAATTCAAAAACTTCATTGTTAATTTCGCAGAATGCAATGCTGGAATTATCCTTAAATTATACTCAATACATAGATGCTTTTGAAAAGTAAATACCCCAGATTTACTTTTGGCAAGACAGTCTTTTTAATAAGAGGGTCATCATTTAAGTGTAATGAAACAACGAATTTCATGAACACATCTTATTTGGATTTTTGCTAATTCAATGATTCTAATAAGGGGCCTGTATTGCTTAAAATCAACTATAAAACATCTCAGCTCAAACTGTGTGAAGTTTTATTAACGGTTCAAGTTACAGAATTATAAAAAATCTATTAAGAAACACTGAGCATTATTTAATTTTTTTAAACATTGTTTTTAAACCATTTCTGCAATACTGTATCTTGGATTACCTTCCTCTGTAGAAGAGTTACCATGGTGAGATTTAATCTCAATCTGAATTTGAAATTCTGAAATGTTTCTTAACTTCTACTCAATTAAACATATCAAACACGTGTCTATTGGTTTCTAGGAAATATTTAGTACAATAATGAATATTTGATTAAACTTTATTTCAATGAATTTATAAATACACAAAAAAGCACCATTGAATAGTTTTACCATCCTTTTCTAAGTTTCTTTTGTCAGTATTTATTTGTATAACCGATTTCTTATTAACTTCAAGGTAAATCAAATAAAGTGTGGGGTATTGAATATTATAAATTATATATACGTATTTATATTTTACTTTTCCATACAAATGTAAATATTGACCTCATTTTATTGAAAATAAAAAAGATTTAATTAATTAACTATTGTAGGTTAAATGTAGTGTAGGGAATATTAAAGACTGAATTAATTTAAATGTTAAAATAAAAGTTGTTAGTAAGAAAAGAATTGCAATTGATGCCCATTTCTTTCTCTGGTAATATACAATCAATAAATGGAGAGTTTTTTCAGTGATTCATAACACACAAATGTAAATACATATTAGAGTCGGTGGACACCTATAATATAGACATTAATCAAAATATCACAGGAACTTTCTTTCTTCTTTTTATACCTGTTGAAAACATTCTAACGCCATAGTAACGTAACAGTGATGTTATTCTAGACAGTTTGGTATTTAAAACAAGTTATATTGGTATAATATCGAAAAACTTATGAACCAATATCTCATACAACCTCAAAAAAAAAATAGTAATAAATTCATAATAGTTTTTTTCGTCCCAAAGTTTAAATACATTTGGGCCAGTTCCATCGAAATTTAGACATTTATATAAATATTTTCAACAAATGGTTTTAATTTCTCTGGGTAATTTCGAAATCAGTGTTTAAGTTGATGAACGAATAATTAGTTTATTGATACAAAATATTCAACTCATGCAAATTTTTGTATTTATGAAAGTGGAGGATAGTATTTATGATTCGGCACAGTCAAATATAGCTTTCTTACAGTTTAAAAAAAAAAACAAATTTGTTCACGCGTACCTAAGCGGATGATTAATATATTTATTAAACATATATTTCATATTACTTATACGTATATATATTCTCAGTTTAAATGAAACTGATTTTAACTGTTTAAGAAATACAAAATATTTAATAATAAATAAATGATTTTAATAAACCTTGTTGCGAATCTTAGTTTACATTTTACAGTGAACAAGACTTTTTCTCAAGACAAATCCTTGCCTACATTAAACATTTAATTTAATTAAAAAATATATAAAAAGAATAAAGACAAATTGGACCACTTCTAAATTATTTTTCTAACCAAATAAGTTTCAAATTAAATTTTGTGAATATTAAACAATATTTAAAAATTTATCACAGTTAAGTTTAAATTTTATTTAAATCTGTCTCTCAAATTATTTATCTGCTGTCGAATACACTATTTAACTTTCGTAATTGACGCCCTACAGTAAAATCATGTTACGTGACGCATAAATACCAATGCAATGAAGTGAAAGTTTAGGAAAACTTACATACACACGTAAATGTGCACGTATAAATTTACTATCTTATATACGTAACATACATGCACTCTTTGAAAATCATAACAAATATATGTGTAGTTGCAATTTATACTATCAATACATGCAAACACGTATATGTACCCAATATATAGTGTTACGCAAAATAATTTACATATACATCATATGTATATGAAAAGCATAGATAATACACTAGGAAAAGAGTTTTAGTGTGGGGCCTTAATTTAAAGACAAACGTATTATAATTTCTTCGGCAATGTTTTTCGATAGGCCCCCTAAATATACCATCTTTCCCTCCTTTTATTTTGTTTAAATAATCTAAGTATATAATAAGGCACAAACATATATATAAACATATAAAACATTTATATACATATATTAAACTATCAAATGTCGATAAGAGCGTAGTAGTGCTTTTGTTCACTTTGTTGTTGTTACTATTGTTATTTTAGTTGTTATTATATTGTTACATATTTACACTTAACACAATGAGACGCCAAGCCACATGCACTTTTGTAACACAATAAGAATCAAAAATAAGAAAGACAAATTTGGAATGGTTTTACTTCTTATCCTATTCGTCTACTCCTACCTGATGATGGGAGATATTGTAAGCAAATATACTTAGAAGGATTATTTACACAAGTATAAGCACATTTACATATCATCACTTAGTTTCATAATATTGAAGTATTTGTAGGTATGTATGTTAGGGATTTTTTCTATATGTGTTAGTGCGCTTAAGTCTAAGTTAATTAGGGTCACAACTATTCTCTTTGGATATTTCAGTATTTTTTAAATTTATTTGTATATTGATTATTCGAATTGCCTATACAGTTGTATCAATACCCATAATACTTAACCATAACCCATAATACTCAAATAAATATTCCCTCCAAAACATTTTGTTCTGAAGCTTGTTGTTACGTGTGAATTAGTGTATTCAAAACCGAAACTGGAAACAGGTTTACTGGTTTTCCAATACAGAAACTGACCGATTTCGAATAATTTCAATTTTCGAATTATTTGACATGCCGTTTTTTCAGGCAGTAAAGCGGTTTTTAATCGAAGGCACTTTTAAGCTTTTCACGAAAATATTCAGCTTCATTTTTATTATTTCGCCATAACTGAAAAAATATAAAATTTTTCATTCGGTGTGTTACAAGAACAAAGTACTGAACATATTCTTACACATCATGTGCTGAATTGATTTTTATGTGTCCGTCTGTTTTTAAATTAATCTCATCAATAAAATAATATACACTCTTTAGGCAAAGAGATATAGACATATTGCTAAGACATATTCACAATCTCTAAAGGATAAGTAATGGATTTAGATAAAAGATTGATATCTAGACCCACTATTTTAAAAACGATATTGAAAACCAAGGAGAATTCTCCACCCATTTAGAGCTGCTTTCGAATTATGATTTAATGCAAATATATAACATATAACTAAAATATGGACTTATTTTTTAATTTTCTTTAATTTTATTTAATAAATTTATGTAACTAATTGGGGATTGTTCACATAAACCCCTCATCTTCGAATAGGGTTTCAGGCCTTTAAATATTTATCTATTTCATTTACTTTCGTAATCGCTAATAAAAGAAGCTAATTTCATAAATAACTGTCCACTTTTGACATACCAGAAATGAAATGAGAAATATTTTAACTTTGGATGGATATCAATTTATCCGTGATGCTTGAAGATTATCAGACAATGGTTAATTATATCCTCCATAGAAGTCTCTTTCCGAAATTTATACTGACAAAATGTCAATCCATTTTTTTAATTTTATATTTTTATTTAAAAATTTTTTTTTAAATATAAGTGTGGGAGTGGATATTAAGATTCAGCATAGTCGATTGCTTAGCAATTCTCCCAGTTTTTAGTTGAATTCTTTAGTTATTTTAATTATTTTTGCTATTTTTTATCGTAGTACATATTTTTCAACATATTGATAATTTTAACTTATATGTGAACATAAATCCATAATTTAAACTGAAATGTAAGTTAGAATTTAAACGAGATCTGAATTTGAATGTGAACTAAATTTGAACTAAAGAAGTATATACTAAAATTAAATTCTGGGTGTTATATACTAAAATTATTACAGGTATGTAACACAAATCCTGATTTCGAATAAAAACTAAAATCTGGATAATAATCTGAACTAGAGTTGATATAAAACTAAAATGTAATAAGAACTTAAACTGGTTTAGAGCTATATTAAAACAAAACTTTAATACATAATCGAATTATAACTAAATTAGTATCTGACTAAATTAGACTCTGAAATATGCCTAAAAAAGTATATAAACTGGAATATGAACTAGAATATGGACTAAAGTCTAAAAGAAATTCACAACTACAATATTAACTAAAATTTGTACTGGAGCATTAACTAGTAGTTGTTAATATTTTAACAGGAAACTATATTATAATCTGGACTAGTATTGAGATTTCTGAGGATTTAGTTATTTCCTGATTTTTTTAATTTAGTTAATTTAATTGCCTCCAGGGAACCATAAATCCTATAGAGTCACACGTGATGTAGAAAAAATCTTCAAAAATATATACCGACTTAATTATTATATTCTTAATATTCTTACAAATATTATAATATAATATAAATTTATATACTAATAATAGTTGGTTTGTTCTATAATTAAGTAGGATAATATTTTCAAGCCTAAATACTACTTTAAATGCGTTACATAATAAACTAATTGGCATGTGTCTACACGGTGGGTGTGCAGTTTTATATGATCTACTACATATAACTATATTCATTCCTCATAAGCATACATAAGTATGTGATCATTTTAATAAACGAATGTTCATTTAAATTTCAAAATTACATATATAAATACACATATATTATTTACATTGTATAGAAAAAACCACTATGTGGTTTTAACAAAAACCTTCATCATTTTAGTGAATTTAGTATACACTTGTTAACAAAATCATAAATTAAATATGCACAAATAATATTTGAACGCTTGTTAGTATGGTAATTTATACCAGAGATGGAAAAATGTATAAAAAAATAACTATTTTAATGTTAATTAAAAAAACTCAATATTTTTAAATTATTTTTAAAACTTTTCTTAATACAACATACAGAAATAAATAAAAATTAAATTCAATTATGAAATTCCTTATAGTAACTTTTTCTTTAATTTTGCCCTTTTCATCAAAATCATAATATTAATTAAATAGTAATTTTCTTAATTATTTCAATTAATTTTCATACAATTGCTTGAATAAAGGTTTTTAATTGTTTTAATTATTTCTCATAGTCAGTTCATTACATTTCCTGTTGAAAATTTCTGATATAATTAAAATTTTAATTATTTGTTTGTATTTTTTGTTGCAAAATTTCACACTTGATATTCCAGTAATTCCAGCAGATTTAGTTGGTCTTACAATATTTCCTGCCAGAGCTCAAATTCAAGATTTCGATGGGTGCGAAAAATAAAGCCAAAACGGTTGGACATCACCTGGTATTGGTAGAATATTTTCTCTAACAGCAGATATTCTGTAAATATCAAGGAGACAAGGAGCATGATTATATATGAATAAAACCAAATTTTGGTTCATTAGAAATGAACAGAATGCTTCAATTTATCTCTAATGATTCTTCCTAAATGATTTGAACTTGTATTAAATAAGCTAAATTTCCTCTATCAAAATTTAAATTCGCATCCATATTTTAGCTTAACAATTTTTCTAGATTTTTGAGGTACTTTTTTATCACCTTCTACACCTGCCAGTTTTTGTAAAATAGAAAACAAAGGAATTAAGTATTTAATTAATTTAATAATATAAAAAGATTTTGTCAAATATTTCTTCCTTTGTAAATGATTTGTAATTGAAAAAAATATATAATATTTTATGCTTTTAATTATAATTCCAACATCTCTGTAGTCACATATTACTCCCATAAATTACTTTATGCTTCCAATACGCATTTTCTCATACACATATGCATCTATAAATCTCTCTAATATGAATTTATTAAATTCAGCTTTAATTACTTTTAATTGTTTGCAATAAAATGTATTTTAAACATAATTAACTGCCTGATTATATACATATGTATGTATATATGTGTGTATATGTAGACGGTATGAAGTTAATAATATTATTAAAATTGTACAAAAACTGTATTTAATAAACAACAAGAATAACAATTAAAAATAACCAAACATATTTATGTAATTGTATGAGTTAGTTAAGGTTTCTGTCTCTGTTTAATAATTCATTTAGGTAATTAAGTTAAAACTCGCTAATAAATGTGTACTTCTACATTAGATGGGTTTTATATGCAGTAAAGAAATAGGATCTGCTGAAAACTGCTTACTACTTTAATGCCGCGGAATTTGTGAAGTTTCTTTGAATGTCGAAAAGAATTTCGATAGAGAATATTTTTGATATACTCAGACGTGCTCTCTTCATGTATTCGAATATTCGTTCTTACATCTCTCGCGGTAAGTTCCAATTGTGTATCATTGAGGTTAGGATAACACATCTAGGATGATGACATCCTAGAAGGAACTGCTTACTAAACATTTCTTATGCTCCGTAGTCGCTAGCATCTTAGTCTCCCTATGATAAGGCTTCGTTTTGTTAAAGGTCCTAACTAGAGCAGCATAATTCATCTCCGAACTGCCAATCGTTTTATATGTTTCTTTCTTTTGTACCTCAAGTACTGCCGGATAGGTATTTGGGAATCTTATTCCAACTTTGCATTTTATGCGTGATTTTATTGTAATAAGCTGACATAAGTACGTGGTTGTCAAATGTAACTCGCAATTTATTCGTATGGTTAACAATCGGAATTTTTACATCACCGATTTCGACGTCTAAACTAGTGTATGCCTTCTCTGTTGAGATTATGAAAAGTTGGTAATAGTTTCAAGTTATGTGAAGTGAAGATAATGTGAACTCAATAGTCTTAGTTCAAGTGCCACAAGGACTGTTTTTCACGTGTCCTCTGCTGGTTTAAGTCATAATTAATTTGAGTGGTAATGCTGTTATTGTTATGTGTATTTTATGGAATCGATGCTGAAAGCTGATAGATCTTGCTGACTGGCAGACTTTGTAAAAAAAATACAACTCCCAATTTTTTACGGTTTTGACAAAGATGATATATGTTTTATGTAACTAAAGAGTTTTGTACATTGAAAATAAAATTATATAAATTATGTCTTTACAAATAATTCAATAATAAAATAAGAAACTTATTAGGATGTACACCCAAAAGTAAAAATTTCTGATAATATTGCATTATATAAATACTTAATAGTTTTGGCGCAAAATGGTTAAAATTTAACAGCGACCAAATATTTTTATTTCATTACAACAATTTTCAAAAATCTTCAGAACGTATATTTGTGGTGATAAATTTTGAATTTTTTTGTAATAAATTTGTTTCTACTTATCTGACTTTTACGAGTTTTGAAACGCTTTAATTTACATTTCGCTAAAATTATAGTTAAATTGTATTTCAATTTGATAAATAA
Source organism: Cochliomyia hominivorax (assembly GCA_004302925.2). NCBI lineage: Eukaryota > Metazoa > Arthropoda > Insecta > Diptera > Calliphoridae > Cochliomyia > Cochliomyia hominivorax. The sequence continues at coordinate 59,175,092 of PYHX02000495.1, read as the reverse complement.
TATTTGACAAACTGATAAAATACTTTTATCTAAATTTCGAGGTGGTCTCAGATATCGATTTATCACTTTTTTATCACTGGACAAATTTTACTGGTTTTAAACTAAAACTGCGGAGGATAAAAGTAAGTTTTATTAAATTCAGTTCATGGGTAAATCGACTCAGAGTTTGAAATGATGCAAAAGTATTTAAAAGCGTTGCAGCATCTTGGATGATTTCTTCTTAGCATTACACACAAAATGACGAACTGTTTTTATCTGTAAATTTTAACTTCGCTTCCTTTTTTATCATGAATACCTTCATTTCTTTCTCAGTATACTTTCTAGTCAAATAACAAATAGACTTGAGTCCCATTGGAATAGACAAGATAAATGGTTGCGGTATCGAAACCCATCTATATTGTCTGTTCCAATCTATTGGGAGGTCTTCTTTACGACACATCCCATTAGATTAAAATAGGTAAAATTTAGATTAATCACTAAATAAAACAGTCTTCTTTATTCATAAGCAATAATCCGGATGTGCTTTAACAAAATCTATAAACAACAAAGATTTTTCTAAGATTTGATAAATATTTGCTTGCCGTGTAAGAACTTCAAACTAGTTCATTTCATATCTCAAATAAAGAAAACTTTCAGGTTTGTTTGGTAGGAGCTTTCCAGGTCTGCTAACAAAATTGGTTCTAGCTGTTTTCTCAGTTGCTTTATCTTTTTATATGTATCGAAAATGTCGACTTTTTTGCCACTCAAATGATTTGGTAAAGAAATTTTGTACTTTAGCTTAATAGCTTGGTAGTTCATATATACGTCGTTTCTGAGAAGCAATATCAATCAAAGTAATTTTTTCTGTGCCAATTCTAGCATAAACTTCATAATAGTAGTGTCTTTTTTATTTATGTCCTGAACTCCTCTAATGTATATAATTCTAAAAATATCCGCGCTTCTATAATAAAAGTCACCCCTTCATTTACATATTAATGCACACATTCTCTTCAAAATTAATAAATTTTGATTTAAACTAGATAATAAATTTCTGTTTAATAATTATTTAAAATTATCCTGCGGCTTAATTTTTCACAGTACAATGATAAATGCAAAATTGTTTTTGTAATAAATTTAAATAATTTTAATCTTTTTCTCTACAAAAGAAACTTTTTTAATTGGTTTTGTTTTAAATTAAAATTTTATATAAGTCGGTATTTATCATTTTTATAATGAGTATATTTATAATAAATTCTTTGTGGTATTTTTTGTGGATGAAACATTTAAATACCAAATAACATATTATTGGTTTTAAACACGTACTAATGAACATTAGTAGTGATTAATTATTTTATAACAAACCAAAAAAAAAAAAATAAACATATATTAATGAAGTGAAATATGGAAATCATATGTACATAAATTAAAATAAGACATTTTAATTTTTATTGATAAAATTTATTACACTTGTTTGATATTTTTGAAAATATTCTTTACAAATTTTAGGCAAAATTTGCATTAATAAAAAGTTAAATCATTTTCAAAGCGAATTCTACAAGAATCTATAAAACGGTTTAAGTATATTTGAAATTTATAATCAAACTATTTGTTAAATTCTTAACTGCATTTTATTAAATTTGGATTATAATGCAACATAGAGACCGACAGCTTGATACATAACTATCTGAAGGATATGTAGAATAACAATTTTATTGAAAATGCCTTTTTACGCACATAAAATTAAATGTCATTATTAAATATTTAATTAGTTAATATACTATTTAAGAGTGCTGTACATAGTGAAATTTCGAAATTTATAAAAAAAAAAAAATAAAATAAAATAAAAAAAAAATAAAACAATTAAGAAAACTATATTCGGCTATACCGAATATTCATTACCCCTCACTACAAATGAGTACGTATTAAATATGTTACATTTCATATATATACACTCACATATACACTTACAGACGTATGCAACATATAAAGGTTTTTCTAAAACATGTCACCCAACACTTAATGAACCATAAAATTAATAATTTAAACAATAAAATTTTTTCTACTTAACCGATTTTTATAATTTTTGTAACGGTATGTATATGTAAGTGCTTCATACAGCTTATTACGACAAAATTTCGTTTTAATTTGTCGATTAAAAATTGAATATTTAACGAAAATTTATGCTTGAACTTGGGGGTTACATCAGATATCGATCTATATATTTTCATATACTAAATCGATTTTGCTAGTCTTACACAGAAAACTTTTCAGGACAGCAAATACTCAGCTTAAATTTCATTAAGCTCTGACAATTATTGTGAATGTTTGCGAACAGACGGACGTAGCTAAATCGACTCAGATTCTAATTTAATTCACCCCTTATGGTAGTAAAGGGAATAAAAAACAAGTAAGCATTTTATATTCGGTTGTGCTGAATCTTAAATACCTTTAAATTTGAAGTTATTGCACCAGAAAACTATTTCCTCGGCCATCAGACACCTTTGCCGGTATTTTAGCTCTATAAAATCTACAGTGATATAATATCTCCTCAAAATACCCATAAATATTGTCACCCAGCCATACATTGAAAGGAACTATGAAAGAAATTTCCTATATGAAATCCAATATTCGTAATATTAGTTATATATTTAACAAAAATTAAATAAAAGTCTAAATTTCGATGGATTTAGTATAAAAACACTATTCTAGAATGTTGTATCGTCCTTTAAGTTTAAAGCTTTATTCCTGTAAGTGTAGAATTGGAACTTTAGTTAAATTTGTATCGATATTAGTGACACATTTTCAAAAAAGCTAGAAAAATAAGAGGTTTATATTTTGCGAGATGGGGCCTTATAAGGAACCTATATGATAGTATCGACTGAGCTCGGTGAAATAAGTAACATTAATTCAGTACTGTAGGATTAATGTTTGTGCTGAATTTTAATAGAGTAGAACATAAACCAATATTTAAGGTTTTCACAAGCTCAAAACTGTTTTCCGGGAAAAAAAGCTATAATAAAATATGGAGCGAGATTTGTATAGTAAATAACAAAGACTTAAAAGTTTTACAAATTTATATGGGAGCAATATCAACTAAAGTCTTCAGCACAATATAGTACTTTCAGATTTATTAGTACATCAATATTAATACTTGTAATCAATTTCAGAAGATGATTTTTGAATGGTCTCTATGACACTGAATTTTATGGGTGTATCAAAATTTTGCATCTTTTAGCGAATAACTCTTTCTCTCTTGATCCGATTTCCATGATGTTTTATAAGATGCTAAAGGTTAAATTCTTTTAAAAAACAGTTACATTTTATTAAAAAAATTAGAAAAGTTGTTTTTAGAACAATATTTAATATAATTTCTTGCTGATTGATGTTGTTGTAGTAGTTGTAAAAAAACAAGTTCAGTTTATTATTCTGATTTAGGTTCTCGTTTAACTCCAGTTAAATTGTGTCAATTCTATAGGATTAGTCCATTGATCTTCAGAACTAAGAGTGTTAGGATTTGCTTGGCATTTAACAAAATGTTGTGTGTCATGTGGTACTTGGCCACGTGTGGGACAAATATTCGGGATGGTCAATACGAAATCAGTAGGCACTGAGTCTATTGCTCCATCCCAAACATACGACAATCATACAATAACTTGAAACTCTACAATTTTAATTTACAAAAAAATTTACCTCTCTCTGATACTTATTTAAATGCTGATGATGTTAATATGGTCCTTTTGGCGATTGAATGAGTGGAGAATCATCACAATGACATTCGCTACCATAATGCTAGATAAATGCTAAAAAATTATTTGTAGTTTTCGCTTTACTTATCGTATCGCTTTTCGAAAATCAGTTATTTTGATAAAAGCAGAAAGCTTTTACTGGTTGATACGATTGTTTCATTATATCAAAACTGGAGCTAGTACTTTTATATAAATTTGAAAAAAACGTCTAAGAAGTTAAATAACATTTACAGATTTACTTTTGTCCCAATGCAAAAGCATAACACATAATTACATATTTTTGATTGCAGGTTACAAAATGTCTTAAATAAATTTGTTAACAAATATTTCTTTTTTTTCTTTTTTGTCCTTAAATTTAAAAAAATATTAAAGAAATTCAATATAAAAATAAAAACAATTTTAAGTTTTTATTTTTATCAAAAATGCTTTTATCAAATATTTGATAATTTAAATAATAATATGTAGTAGTAATCATTATTTTAAATTGGTAAGAAAATTCTGATAAATTTTTTACAGATAAGATCATGATTTCTTAATTAAATTAAAATTTTTCATAAAAGGAATACCACATGAACATATGGGTATGAATTGTATCAATGAAATATATTAATTATACGCTTCATTGTGTTTTAACAAAAATGATTAGAAGAATTTTAAAGAAATTTCACTCAGTTATAGAGATTTTTCCGTTATAGTTTTAAATATATACGGCATTTTTATATTTTTTTCATATAGATAGGATTCCATTAGAGCACTACTTAGTGCTCTAGTTTTAATATATTTCGTTTATATTTAAAAGTTTTATAAGACTAAAGTTTGTTCTGGAATGTAGCGCTATATAGTAGCGTTAACTAAATACTAACTGACAAAAAAAATTGTTTTAAATCAAATAGATTCAAATTTGGGAGGGGTCCTTATATTGGAGCTATAATAAATTTTAATAAAATTAGTTCAAATTTCAGAGTTTTATAAGCTGAGACACATTTTCTGGGAAGTGGCCCCATATGGGAGCTTTATCTAAGTATTGAACCAAATTCTTTAAATTTAAAAAGATTGTAAACTAATTGTACCACATGTCTATACAATTCGTACATATTTACAAATTTTATAAGCAAAAACCGCTTTCCAGAAAGGGATTTTACACTGAATTTCTGGTTTTAAACAGCAAATTTAAGACTACCGCAAACATCCAGGCCAAATTTCGTTAGAATCGGTTCGTTATTGTGGATGTTTCCAATAGACGGACAGATACAGTGAACATACCTAAAAACACTAATTTTTTGATTAAATGTAACCTTTATGGGTTCTTATATGATTTTTTTTTGGAGTTCCACACGGAATGGCTAAGTAAATATACCCTCCTTCACCATTTGAGGGTATAAGTATTAAAATGCTAAGAAGAATGTAAGCCAAAATCGATACATTAAATTTTCGAGGGTAGGTTCACAATTTCTTCAAACACCCATTTAATCCTTCCAGATAAAAAATAAGTTCACAATAATGTATACTTACTTACACTTAAGCATAAATCAGAAAATAAAGTTATACGAAGGACGTTCATCAATTTTTCCTAACTACAGTTTACAGCCAACATTGTGGTGTAGGGTATTACATACGGCATTACCGAATATAAGATTCTTACTTGTTTCTTATGTAAGTGATGAATTTTTATAAATTCTCTAAAATTCTAAATTCTAACATTGTTTTTTTAGTATTCCCTTTTTGCTATTCAAACTCATTGAACCGATTTTTACTATTTTTAACTTTTTTTTCAATGTAAACATTTCGAAAACTTGTCCCTAATGCAAGTAAAAAACTTAATGTAAATTATATTTAATTTACATTTTTGATCCATGTTAGAGTTTTATATATTCATATGTATTCTAAGTTTTTTTCACTGCTTTTATTTTTTAGAATTAAAAACTTTAGTCAATTAATTCATTAATACATTACGCTTAAATTCTTCCGTTTTTTATGTATACGAGAACCAATAAAAACAAAATAGAAAATTTTGCATTTTTTATGTAAAAGTAAACAGAGTAAAGTCAAAATTGAATTTAAAAACAACTAAAACTGAATATAAAAGTTTTAAAGTGTACATCATGACATGGATGAATTTGAAATGTACATGAATTTTAGTATTAATTAAATTACTAACTAATCAAAAAACCCAGAACTACTGTTTAATGACTAAAAAACATTAAAATTCTAGAGTGAATGATTTGAATTTATTCTTATTCAGATCATTCACTCTAAGTACTATTCTACTCCATAACAAATCAATGTATCATTGAGGATACAAGGAGTAGCATTTTTGATTATTTATTTTTCAAATACATGTATAATTAATTTTTGGCAGATCAGAAAAATTGAAATACAATGGAGATTAGCTTTATTGAGATTCGGCACGTATAAAAAACACCTACTGATCATTGTGTTAGTCGCGTGTCACTATTGATCAGCTCTTAAAAACCAGTTAAAAATTCAGGGTAATAGATTAGATATTACATCACTTATCTACAGTTCCGCATTGACACATTGGTAAGGTTTTGGTAGTTTTTACAGCAATATAAAGGTACTCTGCCATTGAGGTGGTTATGCAAATACTTAATTTTATAAGTAAAAAAATATTTATTTTATTTAATAATTTATGAAAAAATGAATTTATGTTTTTTCTAATACAGATGAATATTTGACAACGGGGCACATATGTTCTAAATGATTACCTTAACGTAGGAGTTTGAAGAATCTAAAAGAACTGCGGCTTAATCCAGTTCTCTGGTTTTAATTTAACTGGTCCAAGGAAGGTCATGTTCGGTCTAATATTTTAGGTAGCTCCTACATCTGTGAGTTTTATGAACTCATGTTCGGTCTAATATTTTAGGTAGCTCCTACATTTGTGAGTTTTATGAGCTCACAGATATCTTTACAAACTATAAGTCTTTGTCTTGATGTTTTTTGCAACATATAGAAAAAATGGTGTTATACAAAGCTTAATGTATACCGAAATATTCAAAATTTTTTAAGTAGATTTCACGATGTCCATCGTTCCGTTTTTGTGTCTGTCCATCTAAACTTAGTGAACAATATGCAGATAGTAATTTTGAATATTTTTTTATGAAATTTGTTACATATTATTATCAGAGACGATGCCTTTAGAAAGATCTGATTCCATTAGTTCACCAAGACCCTACGTAAGTATTATCTCCAAAATTGAGATTGAAAGCTCATAAGAGTTCTAAATAAAATATATACCAAATAAAATATATACCAAATAGGTTATACATGAGACCCCTTAAGTTATTATGACTTATTATGAACGTTAAAGTGACTTTTAACGTTCATAATAACCTTAAGAATATTTTTGACATGAAAATGAATAAAATAAATCCAAATATAATCAAATTATATAATGGCCCTGGTTTCACATGACTTTTCTTAAAAAATTAAGTTCAGCAATAATTTGCTACACTGAGCGTCGGCAATATCAATAATACATCATTAAAGAGGCCCATTAAAATGTACGAATTCAAGATCAACATTGTCAGTGACGTCTAATGTGTACCTATAAATGCTGGAAAAATATATAATAACGCTATATTTATATATATTTAAAAATTCCACCATTGACTGTTAATTCATTGAAATTATTCTTTATTCAAAATCATCATTTAGTTTTACCCAAAAATTCTAAGCATAATACCAATATTTTTAATAAAAATTCTATATTTATACAAAAATTAAATTGTGTGCATTTTTACACCCTTATTCCAGCTATTGTTAATTGATTATACATACATATGCACTTTTGTTCGAATTTGGCAAAAGCCAAAAACAAAAAAAGAAATATGTTAGTAAATGTTAAAAACTCATAATATTGGTGGCACTTGAGGGCTCATTAAATAACAAAAAAGTTTACATAAATAACAAAAATATATATGTAAAATATATTTATTCCACTTGATTGCAATGTAACCGCAAATATTTATAACAAAACTCATGCATAAATACTCGAAACGGAAACAGTGAATTAAACACAAAAAAAGGAAGATATTTCACACATCAACTTCATTAAACTTTCAATGTGTTTATATAATGTTAACTATGTTATGCAACATATAGCAACAAATTTCTGTGGAGAAATATGTGAAGGTACAGGGTTGGTAGGTCATACATATAATTTCAAATACAAATTGGGAAATATCTTTTGTTCACTTGGACTTAAGTCCCATTATTATAATATTGACATCAATATAATAGGTAAATAAATGTACATAAACAAAAGATCAATCCTTTTGTGTATCCATAGTATTGGTATAAAGCCAAAATATGATCTATGTATTAATAAGAAATTAATATTCAGATTCCATAAAGAATTCGATTTTGGCATATATGTTCCCAATATGCGACATTCATATTAGACATATTAGACATGAATAACTGTCTATTCGTAAACTTCATCGTAGCTACACAAACAAATGGAAAGAAAGATTATTCTAGAATCTTGATTTCTTTTCCTAGAGTGGAATGTTCAGTAGGGAAACCCACTTATCCATGTTTTCTTCTCCTTTGGGTCATCCTATAGTATTCTTGTAGATCTACCAACCGTATCAGTGTTCCAGATAGTTCTCTGTGATTTTCTATCCCACTGAGTGTTTATAGCCTTCCTGCTATTCTTGAAATCGTATCCTTGGATTCCAACGGCCAGATTATACTTTAGCTGTCGGTAAAGATACGAAGATCTCTGTATGATAATATCAGTAATGATGATCGAAAAAAATTTTGAAATCCTATAATGCAGGCTAACTTATTGTTCGGAATTTGAGAAAGTGTCAACTTAAGATCGTAGTAAACACCGAATTGAGCAAATCAGAGTTCATCTGTTTCGGAGGTTATTCGGCAATAATCATTGTGTGAAACTAAGAGCCGGTTGTCGATATATTAGGACGATATATAAGGACGAGGATATACTCCGATCATAAACATCTATCAATGTTAAGCGTAACATATCACCAGCTTAAGATAGCAACATTAATTATAATGAGAAAAGCTACCGATCATACACATCGAAATCGAAAAATCGATTTTTCGCAGAAGACTACTGTTAAAAATTTAACAAGTTAAAATATATAAACCATAGTTTGCACTATTCAAATGGTGGTCATTTGCCTATTTATAAAAATACTGGGCAATAAATTAAAGAAACTATTGAATAAAAGGAGACTTGAAAAGATCACATTTCAAGTCAGAAAAAACGAAGTCACATTTTGAATGATCTGTAACTGGACATTAAAAATATGTTGTAAAGTTCAGTCAATCAGCTTAATCAACGCTGAAGCCAAAAAACTGCAACAATAAAGTTATATATGTATTGCGCTATTGATAGCGAGAAAAGCGATCACAGAATATTTTCAAAGAAGATGAATGATACGTTTGAACAGTCCAGATTTTCTATCATTACAACTATCTGCGCATGTTACAAAATCGATTGAAAACTATTTGACCTTACTCCTTTTGATCATTATTCCTTTAACCCGATACAAGGCTGAAAAAGCTTAAGCAGTCACAGAAAAGACAAATACAGTTAGATTTTTGTAATAAAGGATTTATTAACAGGGGTAAGTTTTATGTTAAAATATTAGTTGCTCCCTAATGTTTATGTGTTCTTGCATCAAGTTGAAGTAAAGGATTTAAAAAAAGAACTTCATTGTACTGATTCTACAGTTTCTCAGCTTTTGTTATTGTTTTCGTTGCTTCATTGTAACTTTTGTTACAACAATGTTGTTGATGATGTTGATCCTCTAGATGTTTCATGACTCAGGCCAATATACATACACATTGACATACTCAATCACTTACACATATTCATATACCAAAATGTTAAGAGATACTTTTTTCTTATATGGTTGTTGTTGTCATTGTTGTTTTACTTGTTTGGTTAAGTCTTCCTCTTTACTTTGTTGTAGTTTTTCTTATTTAAAATACCCCGATTCCAAAAAAAAAAATGTTCGCAACATTGTTGATTATTTAAAAAAACCCAATTCATCACTTTAATTTTTTGCATTTTTTTCGAAGGGCCAATAATAAGTTACTCTAGAGTTATTTTCATGTGTGGGAATATTAGTGTATAAATATGTGCTTGTAAGTATTTGATTGTTTCATTTTATGGTTAAAGTTGTAGAAAGTTATATTTTTAGTTTTTGTTTCAAAAAAAGTTTAATTAATAAATGCTTAAACACTACCACAACTTGTTTACAACTTACATATATACAATTTAAACAGTTACAAAGTCGAAAAAAAGTCAAATAAACTGGAAAAAGGAATGAGATCAATGAAAACTGAGGAGTTTTAATTCTATAATATATTCAATTTTATATAATTACTGTGAAATAGATAAATTGTTATTTAACAACTTTTTTATTTTTAGTTGTAATTTTACACAACATTTTCTTATTTTCATTCCGCGATTTTTGTGATTGACTATATTTTATAAATTTGTGTTTTTCTCTTAAAATTTCAGTTAAATTTATTTTTCTCCTTTTGCTGTAATTTTACGAACAATTTACCAAAAGTTTCGGCTCTATTTGTTTTAACAACCATTTACTCCTTCAATTATTATTTTTGTTTGTTTTAATTCTTTTTTATTTCGAATAAAAAATCTTTCTTATTTTCGTTTTTATATTTTACTTACACCCACAAATATCTGCACTTCATATTTGTGAATAAGAACAAATTTTCTTGAGTGTAACAGTTATTTTTGAATATTTGTAATATATTCGCGTAAGGTTGAACGCGGGTATAAATAAAAATCACTGGACTATAACTTTTTTCTCAATTCTGAAAAAATTCTAACGTAAATGCATATGAAGCTAATTCGAGGACATTAGGGGAAAAGTTTCCTCGTCAGCCCCATCAGAATTTCATTGATTTTCTACTATTTTTCTTTAGTTTTTTGAGGAGTAAAGAATGTAAAAGTTGGATTGGTCAAAGGAGTACATTGGTTATATATAGTTACATTTAAAAGCTACCCATTCTAGAAATTTGCAATGGGCTAAACTTCTGACAACGGAAGGGTGAGTAATTCACTGGAAAAATAGGAATTTTTTAAACAAGTTTTACTGGATTTTAACTGTGGATATTTTGGATTGAAAATGTGGAAAAAGGATAACTTATTCCACATTGTTTTAAATTTTAATACAAATATCTCAATTCTTGTAGAATTTATTAAATGTTAAATATTGCATTTTTTTTTACAAGAGCACACCAAAAATATTTTTTTGAATTTTGTATAAATTTAATAAAGATAATTAGTTCAAATAGTTTATTATGCATATGTTATTTCTTAAATAAAGATTTTTGTAACGATACTAAATACTAATCTTAAGTGCGCTTCAAAATATCAGCTAAAGACTAAAATTAAGCCAAAATAACAATTAAAAAATGAAGTTTATAGTTAACAATATTTTAGATGAAATTTTAGTTGATTTAATAAAATTATCATCTGCCCACTAAATATTGCCTTTTTTGCAATTTTTTATAAAATTGACTAGAAAAGCTAGAGCCGAGAGTACATTTATTTGAAATCACTTAAATTTTCAACCAAAATTGGTAATTTATATGAAAAATGAAAATTGCAATTTATAACAAAATTAGAAAATCTAAAGCCGAAAGGATGTTTATATGAAATCGCTTATATTTTTCATCTAGTTCTTCTAGTTTAGCTAAAAAGTAGCTTTTTATAGCTAAACTAGAAGAACTAGAGGCGAAAGGACGTTTGTTTGTAATCGCTCACATCTTCAACCAAAAATCGTTTTTATATATAAGAACTTACTAAAATTGCATTTGATAGCTGAATTATAAGGACTAAATCAAAATGGCGCTTATTTGTAATCACTTACGTTTTCCACCAAAATTCGATTATTTATGTCAATAACTTAAATTGCATTTTCTAGCTAGACTAGAATGGCTAGATTTAAAACGAAGTTTATTTGTAATCACTTAAATTTTGAACCAAAATCGGTTTTTATATAAAAAACTTAAATTTCATTTCATTAACTAAACGAATTTTATTCTTTATTAGGAGTTGAGAATCACTGCGATTTACTTAGATTCCTTTAAGTGTTGCAGCGAATAATTTGTTTGTGTGTTATGATTAGTTATTTGGGTAATAAAAAAAATTTAATATTACTTGTGAGTTGATACTATTAGATGGTGTCAAAATTAACTTAATCGGTCTACTACAAGTAGTTGTAGTGTAAGATACCTCTTTAAAAATTCAGCGCGATATGTTTGCTTTTGAATTTTCCAATTACACTTCTATATATTAATTCGAATTCGAAACTATAATTTAAAGTTTCCGAAAAGTTTATAGGAAATTTATATAATAATCAGAATTTTGTCTTTATATATTGTCTTAATTAACTTTTAGCCAACTCTAACCGTTTCACCGGCTTAAGTTTCTAGTTAGTTGCCATTTGAAATTAGTTAAAATGTCTTTTCCTATTATGAACACTTCGTTGCACCATTGTGATGTAATTGTGTAAATATGTACATAATTACTAACATCATTTCATTATTTTTGTTTTACTACTGTTCTTTTCTTGCTGCTTCGCATTTAAAACCTAAAATAGTTGGATTTAAAAAATAAGAATAAGAAAACTTTAAAAATCTGTTAAGTAAGACATTATTTTTATTCCCTTTACTGCCTCCAATATTAAGTGAAATGCTAAATTATTTTGGACCACTAAAGCTGCGTTAAAAATGAAAAAAACTATGTTGAATGCAACCATGAATAGCTCACTTTTAAAGGGAAACACTAGATGATGATGAAGAGGAGGGGTAAAAGAAAGAGAGACAGAGAATTAATGTAACACATACATTTACAGAATAGTTTTTAAATTGGAATGAAACTCTAACCACTCCATTTAATCGAGTTTTATGGGCTTCTTATTCTTAACTATGGTCGGCTAAACTTGGCAAATACAAATGCTCGGGAAGAACCAAAAAGAAATAAAATCAAAATAAAAAAATACAAAAAAAGGGAAAAAAGAAAAATAAAGTACGTAATCGAAAGGAAAGCCAAAGTGCATTTCAAGTTTTACTTTCTTTTAACAAGTTTTAATGATCCAAAAGTGTATTGTGACTTTTCTTTTGTATTTTAAGTTTTCATTTAGCGTTTTTTCTCTCTGCTATTTGTAATTTAGTAAAAACTACATTTTAGAGAGATTTGGAGGAATGTGTGATAAATTAAAAGGAATTTTTAATAATAATTGTTTAATAGTATAACTTTTCTAACAACCCACGTGTTGTCAATATATGAAGTTAAAGCAACAAGCAAATAAACAATATGGACATATGTTACTCCAGCTTAGCTATGGGCAAGAAACTTTATATATAATATTATTTTCTTTATAACACCATATTTTAAGTAAGATTTCGTTAAATACATTACAAAATTTTAATTCTCCATATTTTATTTTGGCCCATAAACATTCAAACTACAATACATTGTAATAATAGAAACGTAGTTAAAGATTCTTTAATTCACCCTCCGTCTCTCTCTCTCTCTCTCTCTCTCTCTCTCTCTCTCTCTTACTCTCCTTCCTCTATTACTTTTCCCAAAATTTTCGAAAACTTATCTCAGTTTTGCTAACGCCTTCAGAACTTACAGCATTCAAAAACATATCAACAACTGTACCATTACTATTCATGCTAACTGTCGGTATTGGTCTCTACAAATTTAGCTAAGAAATAAACAAGTTTTCATGTACTTACAACCAACCTAGTAACAAAATCTCCCTAAACTAAACCATATCGAAAACTATGGTATAGAACAACATAAAAAACAACTCCTTGATAAACGGTGAAGTTTTTGTTTTTTTCGTTTTTGTTTCGTTTTAAGGATAATCAAGTATTGCAATTAATTCGTGGTGCAATAGTAAAGTGCAGACATTTGTTTCGCCACAAAGAACATGTATAGCAGCGTAAATTTTTACTCAATGTGTAACTGCAGGTTAAACATTTTTCTTGTTCTTTTGTTTTTTGATTCTTTACTAACGCTATTTTTTTCTTTTTGCTGGTTTTTAGTTTCTTGAACATTTTTCTATTTTTATGAGTTTTAATTTGAAATGTTAGATGCTTCCATTGTTTTGTTGTAATTGTAGTTGTAAGCTACAATTTTAAAATATTATTTTAAATTTAATAGATTTAAAGAACTTAAATTTGACCCTCTGACGTGATTTTGTATGATTATTTTACTGACATTTTTCTTGTTTTATCTCGACCACGTCAGTCACAGAGGCTTCTTTAAATTAAACGTTTTTAATTCATAATTTTCATAAAACTTTTTAAATTCGGAGCCGTATATTTAAAGCTATAAAATGGAATTTTTAAATTTAATATATTGTTCACGGAGCATGATTAATATTATTTAGGTAAATGCCTTCAATAATATTAATCATACGTAACGTATATTATCTTTACAATTGTTAATATATATCCTATTTACATAAAAAAGGTCCTTTATTGTCCATCAAAACGGTCACATTGTTAAGTTGATGCCTGACATCAAACACATAGTAAAATGTCTGCACTTAATTATATATTTTGAACAGAGTTTGTATAAGTGATTAAAGATTTTTAGCCCATTTTTATATATTTGAAATTAATAGAAATTAAGTTAATTCCGGATCTTATCAATTTATCATCATTCATAATAGAAAAAGAATTTTGAACGCTATATTTGTCTTTGCGGAATATTTAATACCTTTTACCACATATGCATGTAAAATTAATTTACACACATATATACACTTTCACACATAAACACACAACACCATCCAATACATAAGCGGTTTTTATATTATACAGGAACACTTAATGAGTCATCAAAATATAAACAATTGTGGTTTTTACGTTTGTAATTGAACCGATTTAACTTAATTTTTTCTTATATTTTTATTTATAATAAAAAATTTTACGAAAAATCTTCGCATGAATTTATAGGCGGATATATATGAATATACGGAACCGATTTTACTGGTCATAAATAGAAAACTTCTCTGAACTATAACAAATACTCAAGATAAATTAATATTTGTTACATTTTGCTAGAAATAATATCATGGAGGCTTATTAAAAGTCTATGTAGCTCGAATTGAAAGACATTTGTCAAAAGTTATTGCACATCAGACAATTTGATATAAAAACAATAAATAGTATCTCAAATGGAGCATTATCAACCATTAGAGTCCATAGAGATTTTAAGATATTATTTTCCTTGAATTCACTGAAATTCAGTGCACGTTTTCATTAAATTAATAAAATATTCACAATTTTTATATTCGGCTTTCTGTACCTCCTATCTGATTTCCAAATACCTAAACAGAAATGTAAATTTTCACTTTTATTTCAAAATTAGTATCAAAAACAGGATAATGGCTAATAAAGTTATATAAACTCGACAACAACATATAAGAAATGTATAGTGAGATCATGAGAGGAGTTAAAGTTTTTTGAAGCCGGATCATAACTTATATCAAATACAAAATTTGTCATTCCTTTTAAAACACCAAGAAGGAATCATCTTAGACCCTTTGAAGTATATATTCTTGCATCATAACAAATTATGAGTCCAATTAGCGATGTCCGTCTGTCAGTCTGTGTGCCCGCCTGCCTGCCTGTCTGTCAGATATAAACATTCTCACGGTCGCATAGTCACAAAATAATGAATGAATAATGAACCTGATTGTTCTACTATCTAAAACTAGCAACATCAGTCCAGTAACCAATATCCGAAACAATCTGGAAATTCGGACAAAATCTTTTGCCATTTTCAACATTTTAAATAAAATAAATCTCATTTATATTTCAAAAACATCAAAATAAGATAAGTAGATAAAGAGTTGTATTCAAAAATATGTCAAATTGTATGACCACTTATGTACGTATATTTGAAATTTGACTTTATTAGTGTGAATGTCGGTGAAGAGTGTTACAGTATATGCGTCAGCAGTAATGTTGTGGGGACTTCATACATATACGCATATTGATATAATATATAATTCTTCGCGGCGTATGATTAATATTATTTGGATAAACGTATTAATCATTCTCACTGTAAGTTAGTTACTGCTAAATTTTTATATTAAACAATATGTTTTTAAGCAATGTTATTGAAGAAATGTATTTATTTTAGCCAATTAAAAAATCTAACTTGAAAATTTTCCGATGTGTAAATTAAATTATATAATTTACTAAAGTATTATTGAATAAGTATTTAGTTTATTAGATTAAACTAAATATAGAATAAAAAATCAATATATATTTGTACTCAGAATTTATTTAAGAAATTGTTTGTATTAGAGAAAAATCTCATTTAGTTGTTTTTAACCCGGCATTTCTTTAAAGCGAGAATAAAACATAGCATATCTCTATAGTTTTTTAGTGTACTCAAGCATGAGTTTCTAAACGACCATAATAACAAATTAGATGAGTCCAATTCCTTCATCTTTACAAGGTCCTTCGTTGTGTATCGTAATGAGACTAAAAACAAACAGGCTACCTAATAGGGCAAGCCCATTTTTAACTTTCTTGCGTCTCGATGTAGATTACCGGACGACTAGAGCGAGACAGTCATCAGAAACTTCTAAATGACTTCTCTTATTTGATGGGACCATTATCACACATCGAATATCATCATTTATTAATTAAATTAATCGGAAAATTTTTTCTTCTTCTAATTTTTGTTATTTTTCTCTCCATTACCACAAGTACTCTTTACTGTCATTTTGTGTGCCAAAGAACGTGTCAAATCAGTTGAAAACAATCTCAGGTCGACTATAATAATCATTAAGCTATACATCTTTTTACGTGTCAACAGATCCTGAAAAGACAATACAATTCTTTAAGGATCAGATCGGTAGCAGACGTATTATAAGTAGACAACATAAAGCTTTTGCATGCCACATGATACCTTTTAGCACAACAAAGTGCACCGTAGTAAAGACTTGCTTCAATGCATATGGCTTTCATGACTACAATATGGAGAGTAAAATTAATAAGAACATTGACATGTACACCTGGAGATAATTATGTACTCTCATGTGTCCCTTAAGTATATTGTGGACGGACAGTAAACAATTAAGGTATAATACAATAAGTATTATTACGATATCAATAATGCTGTGTAGCTGAGACTTTAACGTACAGCATTGGGTGTTATTATTTCCCTTTTTTGTGGCAGATTTTTCATAACTTAGAGGTAAAAAGGTTGTGGATAAGTTTGGAAGTGAATTGAAGGCAATATCCTTTAAACTAATAAGTTTTTGTCACACATGACGTAAGTCATGTGATTTGACATCTCGTTGGAAAGCCAAATTAACTTTGACCATAATGTTCATTGTGGTTGTGAGATGTTTCCTATTCTAAATTATCAATTTTTTAAAATAATAAATCTTAAAATTACTGTGGAAATATATTCAAAATTTTAATTTTCCACTCTACAGTGGTCTATCACAAAACTACGTTGTCCATAATATGCTGTCATTATTGGTTCACCTGTGCGCTAAATTTCTTTACATTTCCTGTTACAGTTTCATCGAAATCGTTTGTCGTGCCTTGTCCGAAATTTCATAAAATTTCCCATAACAGTTTCGGAGAAATACTATGCACAATTCTGTGTATAAAGGGAAACTAATCCCCTATACTCTCGAAATTTTGCTAGTCTTTAAGAGCTAGTTATTAGGACATTTTCTAAGAGCGAAAATTCAAACATTTGCTTTAAAATATACATGGAGCATACCATCCTCACGTATCATATTTAGAAATTTCGTGGTCAACAATAATGCGTTGATCAAGAACTATTCATATGGCAAATTTCGTGAGCTTTTCTGTATTATTTATAGACATATGTTTTGTTTGTAGGAGCGACATTCTTGCCCTGTGCCATTTTTTTCGGTAAGTAACGTTTTTCGCTAAAGGTTATAACAGCGTGCCTAATTTAATAAATGGTTAGTTAGCCGTTTGTCATAATCTTTAGTGAAAATGTTCGGTTTTATGAAGTTCTCAAAGTTATCGGTCTTTAATATTTTTTCTAGTGAACGGATTTTGACTTCTTTAAATAGGAAGCTTTTAAAGAAAATGATAAATAAAAGGGTCATGTTTCATTAAGCACTGTCAGTTATTGTGGATGTGAGCGTTCTAACAACATGTTGATGTTTCTTGCTTGACATTTTACATGACATGAAGAGCTCAATATACCCCTTTCAACACTTGTGCAGGTGGAGGGTACAAAAAAGAAAAACTAATACAATATAAAAACTGTAAACTATCTGTAAGATATAAATCTAAAAGTAAATGAACTTAAATAAAATGTAACCGGAAAATATAGATATCGAGTGCACAATTATATGACACTAAATATTTTTGAAAATAGTTTATTTGTTTGAATATAATAATAAAATTTAATATGCTATTGACTTGATCGTTATCCTATATAAGGACATTGACAATTCTAGTAAAAAATTGTTAAATTCAATGAAATGTAAAGTCCTTTAAATTAGTTAATTTTGTACATTTAATAAGAAAATTATTAAATAAAATATCACAGAAAATTTAATATATTTACTAACCCTTTACTATATGGCAATAATTGGTAAATGTAAAAAGAAAACAATTACACTAAACTACAAAAAGATTTAAAGCAATTTCTTTAAAAAAGTTTTTCATTCACTAGAGACAAACTTTTCGATAATACAGTTAATAAAGACCTAAACATAAAAAATTTAATGACAGAAAAAATCAAAATGTTTGTTTGAAAAATAAATACCTTTTCGATTATTGCAATCTAAGTATTTTTACTAGATTAAAATGGAGTTTCAATTTAGTTTTTTGCTATTTTAGCACAAAAATTTCTTGATGTATGTAATTCAGAATGCAATGCTAAGAATACAAAGAATAAAAAAATGAAAACAAAATAAAAAATGTAAAAAGACATCAAATAGAGAAAAATTTTTGTAACAAAACAATAAAATATCATCACTAATGTCTGTTTTCGACATTTGGAGACTTGTCTTTGGTAACCAATTTTACTGAAGACGAAGAATAAGTACTGGAGAAAAAAATTAAACAAAAATTGGTACTGGGTATATTTTCAGCTGATGTCAGCAATATGAAAAAAACATATACATTTTTTCTTTTGATCTGCTATCATTTGTTTTACATCGTAGTGACAATTGTTCACACCATCACGTTGATAAAGACAAGTGTTATAGTGACTATAGTACTTTTCTCTTTTGCTTGTTCTTTAGGTTTTTACTACAACAAAAGAAACAAACTAAATTGTATTTTAGAACTACTTCAACAATGTCATGTTTTTTTTGTCTTTTCAGCCGATTTTAGTATTTTATTTGAACACTTAACAAGCTGTTACTTAGAAAACTCCAACTCTTTCCATCACGCACACATTTGTCTGGGCCTGCCTGGTTCCAACAAAAAAAAAAAACCTAGGCAAATAGCTGAAACCTCAAAAGCCTTTTCCTCTTCCTTTGGAAAATTAAAGAATAGTAATTTGCAACAACTAAAACTAAAAATGGGAATTAAACCTCAAATAGTAGTGGTTTTTTGCAAATAATGCAAAATGTGGATAAAAGAAATGAAATTGTCTTCATAGTTAAAACAATTTAATTTTCTACAGCAGCTTTAAAAATATTTCTATTTTATTTTTGTTTTTTGGTGTTTCAACTGAGTTTCCCTAAAAGAAAACAACTGTAAAGGAAGAAAAACATTTTAAAATTTTCCCTAATGATTTCATAACATTTATTATTTTTCAACAGAAACACACATACAATCAACACTCGAATAAATTCCTTAAAAAACGTTTTTTTGCTTTTGGCTTTTACAGTTTTTGTTTTTAACTTCTTTTTATGCGTTTCCCTTAAGGACAACAGAATACTTTAGTATATGTATGTTTTTCATGTATATGTATGGGTGAAACAAAATTCGATCTGTTCGAAATTAATATTTTTAAAGGAAAAAGGATTACAGTTTTATCAGTTTACTTAATTCTGGGAGTGTGCTTTATATATGGTTAGATATTTTTATGAAATTAATTTACTATTTCGAATAAGGGAATATATCAAATCATTAACCGAAATCTAAGGAAAAAGCACCGGTTCTTATATTAGAGTGACAAATTTTCACTAAAGGAAATATCAGCGTGCCAAATTGCATGAAAATTTAATTTGACATTTAGGCATTATACGTGTTTAAATGCTTCAGTTTAGAATGTTAGATATCGGTCTTTATCTTCTTACCACTGAAGCATTTAGCAGACGTAAACCTGGAATCTTTTTGGGACAATAACTTGGGCAAAATATTTTTGAGCTCTACAACGAAATATCAAATTAATGTATCTTCATACTCATTTGTGATGGTGGATGTTATAAAAATAACTAAAATATTCACTACTGAACAGGTATTGTCGTATTTAATTATTCGACAAAAAACACAATAATAACAGCAAACAGTCATTCTGTAAAATTCTTTAAAATCGGTTCACAAGGAAATACGTATGTTTCCAGCAGATGAATGACTTTGATATGTTATAACTATATATAATCTTAGAAGATTTTACTTGGTTTCTTATAGTGAAATTTTGTAATATTGGTTAAACTGAAATAAAAATGGATGCTACATATCGGAATTACTACCGCTTTCATAGGCATTGAGACGTCCTTGAAATGCATCAAATATTACTGGTTAACAACTGATTTTGAGAAAAAGAAATTTTGGGCACTGGAAATATAGAACGTATGTTCATGTGAGTATCTTGGAGACGATTCATGTTATCCCTGAACTTTTTGACTTTTGCTCTACTTCCCCACTCGCATGCCTCTTAAGGAGTTATAAGAAGAGTTATTAAGAGAGCATTAAGAAGAGTTATATAGACTCACAGCTACATTGAGGAATTCAGCATGCGTATGTCTTCCAAACTTCCGGGTGAATGTAATACTCTGCAATCTGAGTTTACTGCAATTCGTGTAACAAGTAACTGCCTGAGGTATTACAATATATATGGTCAATATATTATGACATTTACTGACAGTAAGACCGCAATTTGGTACCCCTCTAGTGTCTATGCGACATTTAATTTTGTTCGAAATGTTGCATATCACCATTTTGCGGACTACCATTTACCGCCTGTATAAGACGCGTAGAGGAAAAACCCTATGCTTAAGTGCAACAATGATACAGAGACGAACCGTCGTCTTTAATTACCAGGATAATATGTCCCCGACTGGATAGGGTAAGGACATCTTTCCTGCTCAATATCTGGAGAAATTTCTTGAGAGACCCAGTTGCAAATGTATCTGGAAACTGTCGCTTCGGGGTGTATGCATCGAAAGAGGGTCTTAGTTCGAATGTTTTTACAGGAACTGTATGAACGAGGAGAGGAAACTCTTCTTCATACTGCTTATATGCGTATTTATCCGGAAAAGCGGTTGGTTTATGTGATGTAAAGGCTTGATAAACTAGGCAACAACTATGTCTTCCGAATTATTTATAGTTTTTTTGGCTCTTGATTTCTTATAACACTTTTACAATTTCCTTCCTTTCCAATTCTTATATTTTCATATAACTCAAAGGCACTTTTAGAACCCATTGCTTGGGTTTGATTTAGGCTTTCATGGCAGCTTGTATATTTTGAAAAAAAAACCTCTCATTACTCTCACAGACAGATCTTCACAGAAAACAAATTATCGATTATAAAAAATTTTTAATTTTTTGTATCTCTTTTAACCCATACCATAATTTGTGTGTAGTACTACTGTGACAAATTAATTAAACTGTCTGCTCCCTGTGGATGTTTATTTCCACACACGAGCTATATTAATTTCTAGTGTTCAAACTTAGTTGGGTCTATTTGTTTAACTTTTTGTTCCATTTCTTACTTCTCAGCATTTTTTATGTTTTAATTTAAAATACTTATGTATTTAATGCATTTATTTGTATGAATTTGTGTATGTATATGTTTACGAATAACTCCCTCTTATGCTGCTGCATGTCGCTATAATGTCACATCATTTATTTGGATTTTGTGTTGAAGTATTTGTGTTATTAAAGCGGTATGCTTTGCAAATCACTTGCAATTAGCAATGTAAGCTTAATGTGGCTTTTTCTTTAGTAGTTAGTTTTTAGTTTTTTTTTATCAATTTTATACAGACAAGAAGATATTTTCAAGTATTAATTGGAGTTTGTTTTTTTGAAGATATATAGAATATAAATACGCAATTTTCTATTAAAAGGGGAAAAAATTTAGCGACAAATACAAGCAAATAAAAAGATGAGACATCAAATTTAATTAGTCAAACGAAATTGAATGTTTAAACGCAAGAAGGTTTCTTAATGTTAGGAGTGAGATGAAAATTCCCAACTCACATTTTTCTTTTAAACTTTTAACCCAAGTATTATTTAATTTTTTATCAAATTAATTTTGTAAACTATATAAGTTATTATTTCTAATGTAAAACAAATGAATATATTGTTAACCAGATTGAAATGAATCGCCACATAAAAGTACGTTTTAAATTTATTAATTATTAAACATTTTCAACAAATCACAAGTTGATCAAGCATGCAAAGATCGGTCATCGATACTGTTTCAAATGTTATTAAACAGTACCAGTAGAACCTTGATCAAGTACTAGAAAGGGTCACACCATGTTTCTTAAGCTAAGAAAGAAGCCATTTTCAAAAGAACTCCCAACACATCCGGAAGGAAAGCAGACCAGTTAGCTCAGTACACAAACTATTTGCGGTACACAATTTTGAAGCTTATGCAGATCTAAAAATATGCAAGTCATGAAAGTTGCAGACAGGGACGTTTCTGAAAATTATGATGGCAAAACAGAACACGTAATTGAAGTCAAGTTTACTAAAAAAATATTCTTGCTCATAATAGATAACGAAACGTATGTACTAGCAGGTTTTTCGCAAATTCCTGGTCAAAAATTTTATGTCGATGATAGGCGATGGATTATCGAAGAAAGGCTAGCAATTAAAATTTTCCAAAAAGTTCTTGATATTACAAACAATATGCAATTGCGGCAAAAGAAGGGAATCATTTGTTAATGTGGCTTCTAGTACCGAAATTTCATCATGAATGTTTAAAAATGCTGCTTTCGATAATGTGTTATTTGTAATAAGAGATACAAATTGTATATACCTAGATCATGGTGTAGAGTATTACATAGTCAGTTTTAAACAACTAAGACTTTGTTTATTGTGAGAAGTAAATTTTCTACTATTATTTTTTAATTATTACAGCGCAAATAATCAAAAAATTGTTCATTTAGTATTAGTTTTATTATGTTTTTGTTTTCTTTTTGTAGATAAAAAAATTATTAATCAAAAAACATAGATGCGTATTAGTCAAGTAATTTAAGTTATATGTATTTAATTAAGTTAACATCCTAAGAACTTATTTAAAGAGATATAGGCAAGTATGCTAAATTCCGAATTTCCGAATTTTAAATAGTAATTTTAATCGAAAAATTACTCGATCTTCTAAGTTTGTTATAAAACATAAGTCAGGCAATTTATGCGTATGAGTTATGTAATTTTAGTTTTATACATTTTATTTAGTATACGTCTCTGTACTCATTTAAAGAGAAATAAATAAGATTACTGCATATATATGTATGAAGTTGGAACAATATTAAGTAAATAAATACATTGTACATATACACAGTATTAAAAACAAGGTGTTTTATATAAAAAAACTTCATAAGTGCATATGTTATATGTGCGTATATTTCATATACAAATCAATAAAACAATTTTTAACGAATTACTGTAAAATATTCTTCTTTACACTGTGAATTAAAAAATGGATAAATACTGCATATTCCAGAAAAATTAAACTGGTACATATTTTAAAGCAATCTTAGTCATGATCTAATGAACTGGTCGACTTGCAGTTGGACCTAAACACAATGGGAAACTTGTGGGGAATTCATGGCACGTAAATGTTAATTCAAATATTTCACAAAACGAAAGCATAAACGTTTTAATAGAGATAATACTTAAAATAAAACAAGTCTAGAAGCAAATTGATTCCATTAATCTTAAGGAATTAGTGGAATCAATTCCAGGCCGTTTTTTTATAAACCACAACAAAGAATTATCCGTCCATTATCTGTAATGCTAGAGTAACAAATAAACTTAAATGCATTTATACGAAAATTTTAATTGATTTAATAAAAATATTATTTGGCCATTAAATATTTTCTTGTTTTTTCATTTTTAAAAATCTTAAAAAAAATGTGCTTTAAAAAGAATATAGACCAGTGTACATACAAATTAGTCGTTGAAATAAATAATTATTTTTAACACTGTCTGAATTTAGCACATTCAAATCTCCTAACAATTTAAAAATTAAATTATGTATTTCTGAATATTAATTTTTTGAATACTTTTGCAGACACTCCAGATATGTGTTAAGATATAATGATACACTCTTCTGACATTATGTTAAATTTCCATCAAGTCCATTTAGTCTACCTAATTTATTTCTGAGAAGACGAACTCTTAAATATGTCGTCCCAAAAAATTTACGTAAATTTTTAGTCAAAAAAATATTTCATTCCTAAGAAATCGTTTAAGTATTTTCATATGTGTGAATGAGCCCATGAAAGTCTGAACTAGATATAGGTAATACTATAACTCTGAACTAAAATTATTTCCTTAAGTAGTAAAAGTACAATTAAATATCAAATATATAAATAACAAAAGTACTAAAATTTTCTTATATTTATGTATATTTACAACCTGAAACACCATCGAAGTAGACATTTGGAAAACATCTATGAAATTACAAACTGGATACTAAAATTGAAGCAATGAATTTTCATGTGAAAAAAACTCAAGTAAGCACACATACATATTTACATATTGTATTTATACCATCATTAACCCATTACCTTCAGCATATTGTATGTATGTACAATTCATTTTACTGTTGTATAGCTTCAACATAAAAAAAATTGTTGCCTGTTGCAACAATTTAATACTTTACCAAATGCGGCAATAAAAAAGAATCTTTAGAAATGAATGAACTTTAACAGGTTGTGTTAATGTTGCAAAAATTCAAATAGAAAATGTTGCAATAACTGTAAATGTAGTAGTTTTTCCTTTGAGATACCGGTAATACAAACGGCAGTTTTTTCTCTTATTTTTATTTTAAGTTCTTTTTTGTGAAATCATTATAAGCTTTCTGGGTGGTTTAATGTTTTATGGTTAAGTTAGTTTATAAGTAAAGGCGACTGTTTACATGTGTGAGGGTGTAAGTGCTTATGTAAACATGTGTAGTGGACAGGATGTATTGCAATTTGATGTAAATACACTAACACAGATGTTTTGGCATACAGACATAAATGCGAATGTATAATAGTCTTGTTATGTGCGTATGCGAAATGTAAATAAGTTACAAATAAAGGAACAGATGAATTTCTGAAAAATAGAAAAATGTAAAAATATAAAAACAAAATATAGAAGTCATTGTGAAAAAAATACACCCAGAAAAATTCAGTCAAAGAACCCACTATTTAAATCGCTTTAAATAGTGATCATGCTAAACGCAGATCACGTACTGAAATATTAAATCATGTATAGTTTTTCAGTTTAAAAGTATATTAATTCCTCATCAGGAGACCATAAATCCCCTTCATGAGGAGATTAACGTCGTAAGATTCCTCATGTAAAAGCCGCATAGAGCTAACTTTTTATTATAGAATGCATTAAAAAAGGAAACCTTTATATGGCAGAATCAGAAGAAGAGTCAAATCAGAATAAGAGCAAAAAATAATTTTTATCATAACGTATTTCACTATGGCGATAAATTTACCGGAGATTTAATTTTTTAGATATGCTACTTTTTCTTTATCTTTCATAAACTTCCGTAAATAATTTGCAAAAAGTAGAAAGAAGAATAGAAAAATTTCATACTTTGATTTCTGGATCCCATGGTGGTTCCAGGGGAAAGTTTTTGGGATGGAAAGTTACTTACAATTACAAGATCCATATTTGCTGAACATTTCAGAATAATATACTTTTCAATATATATTGAATGGTTTATATTCTATTGACTAATTTTCTAAAAGTCAATCTTCTGGTTCTAACATTTTGTCAGATATTTGTGGAAAAATTTATAACTTTAGCATCTTTTAGCCATATCTATATATTATGTACTTAAATTTTTAAAGTAGTTCAGCAGTTGACGAAACCAGTACGCTCATTCGGTAGATCTAGAGTCACAGATTTATATCCAAAAAAGCATTCTGGCAGAAAAATTGTCTAGTTTTTTTAATAATGACTTTTGGAAATATATTCCATCTTCAGTGTTACAACTCGTAAATTAAGCTTTTCCCTGTATTCATAGATTTATTTATCCTGCTGACCTAACATTTAGTCTTAAAGCATTACTGTCAAATTTTCTTTGACTGTGGCACACATTTCCAGTATTTCTATTACAACTACTACTTAGAGGTAATACACACAAATATATGTATATGTGTGTGAATACACGTAACAATATATACATCTATATCAACATGCATTATAAAGTATTTGCATTTTAGATTGCAATGCGTAAAGCAAATGATATCCTTTTCAAAGTCTACTTTACTTATGCTTTTCAAAAACATGCATGACCATTTATATATCAACACATACGCACACACATATATAATCGCACTTATATACACGTACCCATGTATGTATTAAAATCTATATTTCTAGCTATGTGTGTGGTGTATTTCAAAAGCAATATTGTGTGAATAATTGGCGCATAAAAGTTATTTTGCATGTACAACATTTCCCATACACTTGGACGAATAAAAACGAATACATTTGGAAGAAAATAAAAAAAAGTATCTAAAATACTTCTAGGGATTCATATCTGAGGAACAGATGTAAAAGACTACCATAGAGTTTTAATGTGTTAAAATATAATATATACATATGTAAAGATATATTTTGTAGTATTAGTATTGCTATGTTCGTTAGAGTATAAGATGGTAATTTTTATTGTAAAAGTATATTACTTATGAACTTTCCATAGAAGGTTTTTTAGTTTCCCAGTATGTGTCATAATAATTTTGCACAAATATTGCAAGATTTGAATTTTATTTAATAGCATTTAAAGGGAAGAATTAAATAATTCGTTAGATTACATTCCAAGTGGATAATTATGTAATAAGGATTTTGTGAATTATCTCTGATGATTACATAAATCAATTATTTCAATTTGACATTAGGCATTGAGAAGGGATGTATAGAAATTATTAAATATGTTAAATGTATCTGTATATAAATACATATATAATTATTTGCTCAAAATAAAGTAAAAAGTATTAAATAAATGAATTTAATTATATTTTAAAACTGTTATACAGAATGAAAAAAAGTCTGTTATTTTTAATTGGCTGATTGGATTCGTATGAAACCTAACATACAGATAACAGAGGATTGTAGGTTGTTACCATTTGGTTGAGAACGCAACGGGAGTTCCAAGACTGCATTCTGTTTTAGAATTAAGGATTGGAGTATTTGTTACAAAATTTCAAATGAAACTCCTGCTCGATTGTTAGTAGAAGCTTCTACGCAAAGATTTTAAAATTTTGTTTTGCGTAATTTAAGAACGGTAAATTCTTCATAGAGGTATAAAGATAATGACTGTAAACAATCACTTAAAGAAACAACTGCTCAAGTTGTTAAGTTGTCCGACTATTTTCCTTCACTAAAAAGAACAACTGCTCAAAGTGATCGATTGTTAGTTGAAGCTTCTATGCAAAAACTTAAAGAAAATTTTTAAATGTTGTTTTGTGTGATTCAAGAACGGTAAATTCTTTATAGAAGGCATATAGGCTTCGTCAGCTAAAAAAGAAAATAATGAAATAATAACTTATTTTTGGTTGAAGTTGAAGTCAAAAGACTTTGAACGATACAAAAAATGTTTGTATTGTATTATTGCTCACGATGAAAAATAGATGTATAATAGTGCCACAGTTTTGGTGAATCAGTCAAATCAATCTTTTGCGTTGACAAAGCAAGTGGACCTTTCAAAGACGTAGCTTTGAAGTTTATCCAAGCAATACTAATTGGAAATTTAAAAGATAGAATAATAAAATGGGAGATTTCAGCGACCAGAAATTACTGGGAGCTGTGTTGAATTATCAAGCATTAAACAGTTTTTTTAAATTGATCTATCAGCATTTTCGCTTCTAAAATTTGACCATATTCTGACCAGTTCACTCTAATGTTGCCGCTGTTATTATTGGGAGTCCTTAAACTGATAGTTTAAAGATATCTGGGATAACAAACTAGTTTGATTAAGGATTCATAGTTGAGTTTGGTATAGGATGTTTAATCGCCGACTGCAGCTTTATTATACACAATTTTCGTATTTTACACAATTTTAATCTCATTCACTGTTCGTATGAGTAATATAAGTTTTCTGTATAAAGTGGGTAAACATATTATTTATTATTCATACGTATGCTATTTTTTTAATTTATCCTACACTTATAGAATATCATATTATACATTAGATAAAATACAATTATTTAAACAAGAAGTAAAAAATATAATAATGATTAAGCGACATCTCGAAATGCTTGAATAATGTAATGCTTATAATAAACAATTTTTTCATTAATTAAATTAAAAATATTTCTTAACATATTTCACTTTCATTTATACATGTTTGTGTATTATCGATTACTTAGCAAATTATCAAGGAATTATCATTTCCATATTAATATTCTATTATCTGTCTAAACAATTAGTAAATACAAAATCTATAGTTATTTTCCTAAGGAATATAAAAATGAAAATACTAAATTATATTTTTTGTCAAAACAGCAATTTTCTAAATGGAAAAACTTATTTCTAGCTGAATAAATTAAAGCGAATCTAACACTTACTTTTATACCCTCCACCACAAGTGGTGAAAGGTAATACACCGACTTTCTCATAAGGTGTATTACGACAAGTATTAATCTTCTAAGATCCCATTAAGGTTATACATATATAATTGAATCTAATCAAAATCTGAATCATTATTAAGTTATTGTTATTTGTCTGCACTTTGCATGCAAATTTAATCTACATATTTATTATTATAAAGATTTCAATTATAAATAAACTGACTTAAATAAAATTTTACCATAATACCTATATATTTTTTTCTTCTAAAAATTATAAAAATAATCCAAACTTCTGAAAATCAATTCAAATTGCAAAGAGAAATTCTATATGGGAGTACGAAAATAAGTAATTTTTATACTGCCACAACATACAATCAGATTCTACAATAATAATTTTTCATGCCTGTGCAATGGTGTATTATATTATAGTTGGTCTTTACCAAATATTTCAAAATTACTTGCTTAATTATGTTAAACACAAATATAAGTCCAAACATAAACTGATGTATATTTCTATAAATACACACTACTTTTCTTTATGAACTTCAAATAACTTCATATAATGCTGCGTAAACCATAACATCGCTGAAAATACGTATCGACATCCGAACATCGTTTGATCAGTTCTCAAATCGTACCAATAAAACAATTTTGAATCAAGACTAAAATAATTTTATAATTAATTAAATTCTTTCGTCATAAAATATTATATTTTCCTTTGGCATTTTTAAACGTTATTATTTCATTGATTGAATTAGAAAATTTTGTTGTAATATTAAGTTATTGTTATTAAAAGAATACCTTAATTTATAAGAAACAGTAATTTATATTTTATTTTTTGTAATTTCTTTAAGCAATTTTCATGTCTGTGTTTATAAAAATACTCGTCATGAAAAGGAATTAGAAATATTTGATCGCATGAACATGACATAAAATAAAACTAAGAAAAAATATTGTTAACTTAAAAAAAGTGTCATTAAGGGCCCTCTTATTAAAAAAAATGAATTTAACCTGAATGAATAAGAATAGCAGAGATAAACAAAACAGAAACAAAATTAAAGTGTTAATGGGAATAATGTGCCAAACATATTGGTTCACACATAAATTATGTTTCCATACAAATATTACTACGATCGGTCAAAAATTTCCTATATTGCTTATATAAACAAAAGTTCTGGAAATCATCAGTGTTAACCCTAATTTATTAATGTCCGCATATGAGTTCCTTATGGGTAATGTAAAGTGTAAATGTGCGATTGTTGGCTCACACATTTCAGTGGTGGAGGACAATGGAGATTCGATACGGCCCAAATATAAACTTTCTTTGGTCCAAAAAATGTAAAATATCGTCTGAATACTATATTGTACTGTACAATTTTTGAGCAAGAAAACTATATTGTATATATATCTATATAAGTTTTCCAAACACAAATATATACTGAATATGCCAAACCTCTTGCAACTAAAAGTTAATAATTTATTAAAATTCATTTTTATTTATGTACTAAAGATACACATTATATTTTTTTAATAAAAAGAAGGGATATAATTAAAGTCCTATATTAAGGATAATTTTGTTAATATTATAATAGAATTTAATTTTATTTTTAAATATATATAAATGTTGTTTCCACTCGAACAGACCCTCTTACAACTCACAGTAAAAACATTAATAATTTGTATACCAAATATATATGCAAAAGTTAAATTAGTTCGAATATTTAAAAAAACTAGTTTGCAATAAAAACAATTAAAAAATTATAGTCGTTGAATCCCAACTATGTAATACTCTACAACACAATATTAATTAAAATTGTAGTTGCAAAAACTTAGTGAAAGACCCCCGCATAATTTAATTAAGTAGTACATTATTGTGACACTAATATTTTGTTGAAATTTATGCATTTTAAAATTAATTTTTCTTAGTACATCGATTTTTACTTATATTTGTCTTAAATGGCCCAATCTTTATTACAATACCAACGGTAATATGAGATTAATCCCTTCAAAGTTATACTCTGAAGGAGGGTTGTATGGGACATATAAGAAAGAATGGCCCGAACCTCGTATTATAAACCACATTGTTTTAGAATATCATAGAACTTAATTTTGAAAATCTTCGTAAAAAGCAATTTATTTTTAGGAAGACTATTTGTATGGAGGGTACCCAAAATCATGGACCGAACATGGGCAATTTTTAAGAGGCTTTGTCCTTTGCCCAAAATAATGTTAAATTTCATTAAAATTTCTTAAATTGCGACCTGAACAATATCCACAACATTTATATGACGGACAGACATCGTTAAATCGACTCAGTAAGTGATTCTGAATATAACGGTATACCTAAGAATGTGTTTAACAGAATCTCTTCAGTGTGTTTTATCAAAAATGCATTAAAGATCCAATCACCTGTGGTGCAGCGTATATAAATGAGTTTTGATTATACTGAAGTTAAGTAATTTTTTTAAGAAACAATTTTAATATTTAAGAATCTCATAAATCTCATACAAAAGAAAATTTAAACCAAATTTATTTATTTTATTTTTTAGTTTTATTGCACTCAATCTTTTCAAGTCGAAAGAGAAAATAAATTTTACACAAAATAAAAGAAGAAAAAGAAAAACTGAGCAACAAGAAAAACAATTATTATTATTACAATGACTACATTGTAATGTAATTACTTGAAATGAGCACTTATATTCATACTTCACTTGTTGTTGTATTGTGTGTCTACAAAAGATGCCACTTATCATTATAATTGCTGCATTTAGCCTCTTCTATTCAAACGTGCATACAAAATAAAGCAGCAGTTGCATTTGTCTGCTCAAAAAACCCCACTTACACAGCATTCTTCTATAGTTTTTAATAAATGTTGAAAACACACACACATAAACAAACAATTTATATTACATTGGTAACCATAAAAACCTCATGATGTTCATCATTATTGTCTAACAGAATACTCGAATATTAAATGTAAAGGATTGTTTGTTAATATTTGTATGTATATAATTATGTATCTGTATTTGTGTGCAACAATGAAATATGGGGGAGTAAGTAACAACAAGAAAAAACCAAACATTTGAGGCAATATTATTTCAATGAACCTATATTTGAGGTTTTCCTATTTTTTATTGTTGCGGAAGTAATCACAATTTTAAACGGAAATGTGCCTAACCACACTTATAATAATGCATACACACATTTATATATACATATATACGAACGTATACATTAATATAAATTGCTTTACCATTATAACACTGTTACACCCATTTCAATTGTAGTGGTTAACATTTTGTAATAGTATTGTTGTAGAAATATTGCATATGAATAAACGACATAGAGAAAGTGGCATACAATAAATGCATTGTATAATTGAAATGTTTGTATGTATGTGTTTATGTAATTTTATATGCATGCATGTATTTATGATTATGAAAGTGTTATTATAAAAAAGAATGAAATAAGTTTTATGTAGAGTATTATCTGAAATAATATAAGTGACTTTTTCAAAAGGCATTAGGATAAGACGACTTGTACAGTTGCAATTTTCGAATTTAAAAAAATCAAATAAAAATTCAAAACAGAAAAAGTAATAAATCTATGAGGTATATGAGAAATGAAATGAAACGGAGAATTAGTTGGATGTCGTTAAATCGATAAGAGAAACTGATTTTATATATTATTCAAATTATTGTCAATCACAATATTTTTGCCCTCTTTTTCATGTGGATTACTCAGCCAGACTACTACTCCAGTTTTGTGGTTAAGAAACCAGTCCTAATAATACTTAGCAAGCACACAAAGCAAGGTAGTTAAATAGAAATAACACTTTTACAGCTCTAAGGTTTTTGTAAAAATTTAGGTTTACTGCGACCGTCGCTCCAACACAGAGAGATAGAAGCGATTGAATTCAGTAAAGTGAAAGATTGAGAGGAGAAGACAAGAAAAAAGGAATGAGAATAAAGCCGCAGTAGGTGATATAATATAGGTCAATATATTATACATTTCGTGATAATAATAGCAATTACGTCGTTAAGACGAGTTTGATAAGAGTTGATAACTAAAATTTAGAAATTTTTGTCATAACTACTTTATCTTTTTGAGCTTGAGTCTCGGACAGCGATTCTGAGGATGTTCAGGAATCTCAATATGTGAAAAAAATTTTAATTAGAATCTCTGAAAATAAGGATGGATGCGTTATATATAGGGCGTATGCATTATATAATAAGATATTAAGTATACACACATAAGAGTGTTATAGTTGGTACAGACTAGAATGAAGGCATGAAATTAGTTAAAATGAAGGAATTTTGTATAACAAACATCACTACAAACGCATAGCAGGATAAGTAGTATAAAATTTATCAAAAATGCATACTAAAAAATTAATTTTGAATAAACTTTATCGTCTCATAATTAATTTATAACAGTTTAACAGAAACAGCAGATTGAGAACATCCACTGGTATGAGTTATATCCATGAAGAAAATATCAAGTATACGCAAGAGAATTTTATAGAAATATAAAGAAATTGATTTTTTTTACAAAATGAATTATTTGAAAAAAATTAAACTACTCTGCTGTTTATGCAAAAAATGTTTTAGGACTTCACTTTAATTGTCTACCATACTCTTTTGTAGGGTTTTTAAAAAATACCACACTATCAAGCTGTGTTACAGATATAATTATACACGTTTGCTACATATCACTACTGCACATGGACTCAAATATATAAATGAATGTGTAAACACAAATGTCTGCTTCATACTGAATTTACACAAATATGTGTAATTATTATTTTTTTAACAATTTCATGAAATACGGTTAATAAACTGTGCGCGTAATTTACGTTAGTAATTATAACAGTTTCAATAAGATATTTTATGTGATGGCACACGACTGTTTATTAATAACAAAATATACTTTCACTAAGGCACCACAGGACACATGATGAATATAAATAGTTACAATTGTATTTGTGAGACAAATATTTAATATCAAATTGATAATTCAGTTTAAAAGGAAAATTATATAAAATTGAACTTCAGCAGGATTAATTGTAAATTTTATGAAGGACAATTTTTAATATAAAAATCTTAATAAAATTCCAAATTATTTATTGAAATTTTTTCATTTTCAATTTAATAGTAAAAATATACATTTATATTTCTATCTGTTTTAATCTTAAATAAAATTCCTAGAAAACAATTTCATTTCAAATATTTTTTAAAAGGCTTTTTGTTTTTTTTTATTTCTTCCACATTTCATGTTAGATTTCAAAACTGTAGCAAAGCCGATGTTGGCCTTTTAAGGACTGACTACTTTATCAAATAATCTTAAATACCTGTCAATAGCACATATGTACAGAAATATCCACACATATTTCCACACATACATAAGGAATGAGATCGAAGAATTCTTAACACAAGTTTTTCATTTAAACTTTTAACCCAAGTAATATTTGACTTTTCTTTGATTAAGCTACCTTTGTGAAATATATAAGTTATTATGCCAAACAAAATGTCAATCAAGTAAACATATTACTAACGTGATAAAAATAAGTGACCGGAAAAACGTGCGTGTTAAATAATTAAAAATTTTCAACAACATTCAACTAGCTCCAAAGTTCTATCGTCAAACTGTTTCCAATATTATTAAATAGTACCAGAAGCACTTATCGAAAGCCTGGTTCGATTAGAAGAAATGATCCACATTATGTTTCTTAAACCAAAAAAAACCAACATGTCAGGTAGAAAAGCAGCCTGCTTAGCTCAGTGCTCTGGCTATTTAGTACGAAAAGTTAAAGTTAATGTAGATTTAAAAATATACGAAGCCTAAGTAGTCCCTGATGAGAACGCTGCTTAAAATTTATAGGCCAAAAACAGGACACGGAAATTGATATTAAGTTTTCTCAAAAACTTAACTTGGATGACGAATTATATGTTGTGGCAGATTTTTCGCAACTTTTTGGTCAAAAATATTATGTTACTGATGCTGAAGGGAATGTTGAAGAAAATCTTAAAACCAGTAATTTCTCTGTACGGCAAGCAATATGCAGCTGCGACAAAAGAAGCCAATCATTTGTTACCGAAATTTGCATCAAGAAATATTTACAAAAAGGGTTACTTTCATTCATAAGACCTCATTATGTGCCCACTTAGTTTCGGCATCTTTCGACTTTGGTATCCTGTCACAATAGTAAACAAGCTTTTGAGTGATAAAAGAACAATAATTTATACCTAGAGAGGCAAATCCACCAAACTGTTCAAATCTATGGCTATTGGAGAGATATTGGGCTATTGTTAAAAGAGAATTAAAAAGCACAAAAATGGTGTCCAAAAAGTTGTAATTTTTAAAAGAAGATGGGATACCTATTCGAGCAAAGTCACAAAAAGCACTATTAAAACTTTCTGGAGGGTTTCCGTAAAAGATTCAACATTTTATCAATAGTGATAGAAACTATAAAAAATTCTTTTTTGGTAAATCATAATAATTTGGACCAAGAAACAAATTAGAACTGTAAGTTTAGCTATTTTGTTTTCATTAGCATGAATGTATGTTAAGATTTTTTGATCTCATTCCTTATATATGCAGAGCAATGTTTACACGTAGCACTTTAGATGTTTTATTTCATTTATTTTTTTTCTAGATTTCGGTTTTTTATCTTAAATATTTTCTGTCAATTTTTAAACATTCCTTCGACACACATACATTCACATTATCACATATGTATACATATGTGATTGTTTTTAGCATTTACTTCAGATATTTTAACACTTCATATGTCTTCTTTCTTTTATAGTAAATATTTCTTTTGCTTTAGTATAAAATTAAAGACTTTACATTCATTCCCAGAGATATTTAGCTGTACCAAGGGAATTTGTTTAAGAAAGCTTAAATAATTGTCACTCCATAAAGAATATAAATTCAATAAAATGCACTAAATGGGAAAAGTCTATTTGTTGTTAAAATGGAAAAATATTTATCTTTGAAAAATTCCTTATAATCTTCCTTTGCCGCTCCTAGCAAACAAGTCCAAATGTACATTAGCAGAATCGAAAAATGAAGAAAAAATGATAATATTATATGAGGGTTGTTCATTAGTTTTTATTACTACTATTCACAACTTACATTGCAGTGTAGGGTTTTATATTATCGTGTTTGACCGATTATAACATTTTCCTTGATTTTATTTTCATTTCATAGGAAATAAAAATTAATAATTTTTCTACTATAAAAAGAGAAAACTTTTTCATTATTGTTCTAAAAAAATATATAACACAATGAACTCATACTGGGAATCAGTTGATTAATTTTCGAACAACACTGTACGTATGCGATCTTATAACCCTATAAATATATATGTCATTTAATAAGCCTTATTTTTAGTCATGTTTTACATAGTTGTAGTTTAAAGACTGATTAACTGGTTCGTTTAACTACTTAAAATAATTAATGTTGTGCTTAGGTTTTCTGTTCTTTTCCACATTTTGTGGCAAGAACCCACTTAACGTAACACATTTTCAAATGGTCAGCAGTAGTGTCAAACAGCTGCCTTTTTTATGTTTTTCTTTTGCTTTCTTTTCACTTGGGAAACTGTTTAGTTTTTTCTTTTTCATTAGACTGTGTAATAAAATAAAAACTAGAACGCCTTATAAAAAGAGTTTCATTTTAGATATAAAAACTTTTATGTTAAAGTAAGAAAGAAAACTAAAGTAAAATAAAATAACAATAGTGTAAAGTAGACGTTGTTATAAATGAAGAAAAGAAAAACAAAATAGAAAATTTTGCTAAAAATCCCAAAGAGTTATACCGCAATTAGTCCATGGTCCAACCTCTACAGAAAAAATAAAAGTATAAATAATGCACTTCAATTTGAAATAAAAGGAGTATAAGAAAAATAACTAAAAAGCTAAACACAACTTTTTTATTCTCTCAGCTTTGGCAAAATGATGGAAGTGGTAATGAAATATAAAAAAGGAAGAAAAGGTAAAAATAGCTAAAGTCATCAACAGTTCCATCCATGAGGTCTTAAGCATATTTAAAACCACTCATTTGTTAAAGGGCTGATAGAAGTTTAATAAGAAAGGGAATGAGTGAATTAAAAAAAAACTTCGAATTTACTAAAAATACTTATTTTGGGTTAATTCATGGCCAATTTGAATGATTCGATCTTTCGATACGGAAAGGAGTAACAGTTCCTCTAATGTAAAACAGATATTTGTTGTAACATATTTATGGGTCTCCATGACTATTATGTTCAAAGAATAATATTCAAAGAATATAAAATGTTAGATCGATCAAATCAAAGTAATTTTGTTGTCAGATCGTTATTTGGATGAGAGGTTAACATCCCACTCCCTTAGTAATAATGTAATGTAATGTAATGTAATGTAATGTAATGTAATGTAATGTAATGTAATGTAATGTAATGCTACTTTATTTACATCTTTTTCAAACTTAAGATTTCGATGGGTGTGGATGTGACTATCAAGGTATCTTTTACACTAAAGCCAATTTGTAGGATTTTGGGAATTCTACAAAATTTAGTTTAAAAACATGGATAAAAAATTTATATTTATCCGATCATTCCACGTTATTATTGCTAAAAGTTAACAATTATTTGATTTTTTTAGATACACTACTTAATTTGTTTTGTATCAGTCCTTATTTAATGTCCTTTTCTTTTTCATTTTTAATGTCTCAGTTGAGTTTAGGGTTTTTTCTAATCATTCAGTTGTTTGAAATTAAAACAGAGGTCAACGAGAGTTGTAAGTAGTTATTTTACTTATTTTCTTCATTTTTGTTTCCATTTTAATTTTTTGCTTTTAAAAGTTTTTCTTTCCAATTTTTACTACTTATATACGAACAGCAAATATTATTAAGTTTTTCTTTTACTTGTTTTTTTTCTTGTTGTATTTTATTATTGTTTAAGTTATTTTAGTATTGAGTGTGTCCTTTTTATATATTTTTTCGAATTTAAGTAGCTTAAAATAAACATGTCCCTGTATAGGTATTTGTATTGTACAAAACAGAGTTATGTATACATGTGTGAGTATTCTACATAGACATCTGTTTTGCCTTTAAATATATGCACCAATCTCCTTTTACTTAGCTCTACATACTTAAGTTTATGTATGTGTGCCAGTATTTGCATTAAGTTAGACGACTTCCGGTTGTTTTCAAATATTTTTGTTGAGGTCAGTTTTCTTGTTTAATATTCTCTCTCCTCTTGATTTAAATTTTTTCTTAGGTTTCTCTTTTTATTTTGTACTGTTTGAGGGGCTTGACTTGTGACATTAACATGTTTTTGTGGGAGGATGAATAGATGTGCTAGTGTTTGTGTTAGTTTTTTACATTAGTTTAAGTATGTTTATTTTGGTGTTAGTGTTTTTGTTAGCTTTATGCATGTGTATGTAAATATGCTAGTTTGTATATTTACAAACAATTTTAAGGACTTATGGTTTTTGTGTTATTTCTAAGTTTGTTGTTGTTTTTTCTCTAATTTCGTATGTTAAGGACTTTTTGTGATTTTAACCAAATTGTTATACAAAAAAACTATTTTTCCTAAAGTTTAAGTGTTATAATTAAGACTTAATGGAATTATTTTAGATATGTTAAGGATAAATGTTTAAATAAATATTTGTTATATGAAAATTTATAAAAAATTTTAAAGAAAAATAACTTTTCATATATGTAAGATTATGATTATAAAAATATATAATAATATAAATAAATTTTAAGTTAAAAATAATTTCGTAATAATTAATGAGAATTATTATTTTAGAAGAGTTACATAAAATTTTTCATTATATGAAAAGAGATGAGAAGTGGGGTTTTCGAACGCACTCTATATATGGTTGGTAGGAGGTTGGGTAGGTTGTTTTCATATACGTAGGCCATTACGTCATTTTATTGTGCGCTGAGAAAAAGAATCAAATAGCACTTTTACTGGCTATAGGAACTCCTTGCGATGTTTTAAACGTAAGGCATGTTTGCTATAGTATTCCTCATGTAATTTTGGTATCTTCTGGTTTAATAGGCTAAGAAATGACATAGATAATGTATATGCTTGAACAAACACACATATGTATTTAAAATATTTACATTATACTAACACATATTCTCCTAGAGTACGATGCAATAGTTTTTTAAGTTATATGCACCCAGTTTGGTACATGCCCAAATTGCGCAGATTTGCAAACAAATCACTCCAAAATTAAATATTTTTAAAAGTGTTATAAAGCAGTACAACTGGCCAACAGAATGTGGCATGGAAATTTATCCAAATTAAATTGAATTGATATTATTCACAATAAAAACCAAGTTTCGATACTTTAAAATTCCGCAGCTAATGAACTTCGAAATTTATCTGTGGATTCAAAATAAATCTAAACTTGATGTTCTTATGGAATCTGTACATTTTCAAAGAGGATATAATGCTTCCATAGCATAAAATCGCAAGATGTTTAGAAAGTAGTGGTTACCTTAGCAGCGTCAGATGAATACTGACTTATAAATGTTTATTGTGGTGAACTGAGAAATGTAAGAAATTTATATTATATCAACAGTATAAAGTGTAAAGGTCAGCACTGCGAGCAAATATATCAGAGGCGCATAATACTGTATTATATAAGTAAAGAAAAAAACTTCACCTAATGGTTATGTCTGCCAGCAGTATGACCATTCTTAGAGCAAAAATCTAGAACATTTTATCATGGAAGATTTATGAATTATTAATTATATTTTCGACACAAAGCATTTCCTAATTCGAATTCACTCCATGGGTGAGTTGAATAGAAGTAAGACCAAAGAGGTATAAAATACCAGGATATATACCGATGAATTGCTGTGTTATATCTGAAGTTTTCGTGAAAGATCTTGAAATAAATATTTCATATAATCTTTGAGATGAATTCAGTGTTCTTCAAGCTAAAAAATTGGTCATTCTTAGTGCATGCAACATTTTGATATAGGTATGGACAACTTTGTTAATAGGCAGATAAGTTAATCAGTAAAGGTACTGCAGAAGACAAACTTTCAAGCACTTCATTTCGATAGCCGAGTAAAAAATGTAAAATATTTGCACTCTTATGGTTGTTTGCTTTTAAACAGAAAGAAGTTAACATTGCCTTTCAATTACTATTTTCGCAAGAGCAAAGATATGGTTAAAGAAAAACGTTATTGTACTTTCTCTGTAAACACCAAATAATAATAAAAAAGATAACGATATTTTTGGACATTACAAAGTAGACGACGTATAATATTTGTTAGGAACAAAGGTAAATAGAATGCATATATATTTCATATCTTTAGAATATAATTAAGAGCATTTCAAGTGCGAATTACAAAGTTACTGTCATACATTGATGAACAGTATTTTAACAGTTAAATGAATTTTCAAAACTGTATCTGAATTACTATAATTAAATTTTCTGAGGTATGAATCAGTCTCTTCAGGTTCGATTTCTTTTAGAATAAATAAAACAAGCCTTATACAAGTCTTAATATTTCCTTAAACTAGAAAACTATAGGATAAGAAAGAGGAGTTTTACGATCGCACAATGTAATAGTGTTCCTATGCAGTACTGAGGTATTAGATGTTGATACGCTGAATTGCTAATACCATGACTTTATGGAAAAGTTAACGAACGATCGGTAATTATTTACTAGTATGTTTTATTAGCGAAGTAATAGTACTTTAATAAAAAATAAAACATTTTTCGCATATTACTACTTTCGGTTTGAAAAAATGATTCTACTTTAGGAACTACTCTGTTCGGAATCAAGAATACTCTGGTCTTGTGTTTGGCAAACAACAAATTAAATATTTCCGACAAGAATTTATGAACTAAAGAATGATGGTAACTCAAACAATTAGCTCGACAAAATTCGAAATAATATTTTGGGCTCAAAGAATTTGGGAGCTTTGACATACGAAACAATATTTCGAATTAAAGAATGCGGGAGCTTTGAGTTCTAATATATAAACTATTAGTCGATATATAACCATTATGGAATGTAAACTATATGGAAATTATAAAGTGCTTTTTTTAACAAATAAGAATCAATCAGTATTCAACTTTTTCGTCTATCTGGGCTTCTTTTTGTCCTCTGAGACGAAATAAGCACTTTAAAAGATGATAAATGTTGGTCGTAGGCTTGCTAAAGGCACCTTTTTGCAAAGGGTTGAAAGTTAGCAGATTTTTCAGATTAGTCACAGATATTTATTATGTATAATACAAATTTATTTGCACAATTCATATACGTATATGTAATATTTCTTGAATATCAAATTGTGTTACCTAAAGCAAAACAATACTTTCTTAAAAAGAGAAAAGTTCTAGAACGTACGTACATTTTTAAATTTTCTTAAATCACGACTGAGTTCTTGAAAAACAATTAATACCTATATATGACTAAAATAGCGCAGTTATTTTCAATATTATTATTTTTTATAAAATTAGAAACGAATTCGTAATTTGCTTCAGGAATACAAAATTTCTTAAAAAATTATATTCCACTTTAATATCCAAATAAGTTTAATAAATCTTTATTCTTATTTTAAAATAAATTGCTAATTTAAAATTATTATTTATCTTAACAACAGATTTAAAGTGTTGCTAACTCTGTCTTTGTGTACGACAACACATTTTACCTTTTATTTGTAACTTTTTTTTAACAAATTGTATATTTTAATAAGCTTTTCTTTCAAAAAAAGTAAACTTTTTCTTGCAATACTCTAGAGAACATTTATTCAAAACATGTAAAAGCAAGAAACTTATTTTTTTTTCTTTTATATAAGATGACTTAAAAATATCTGAGAATCTCAGGATAAAAAAAACAATAACGATAAATGACAATAATACTTCAACATCAACTTATAAAAATAATAACAAAGAAGTTGAGAAGAAGATGAAAAAAAACATAAAAATAATAAACAGAAAAACACCCGTTAAGAAAACGTTTTATATAAGAAATTTCTTTATTATTTGTTGTCGTTTTACTTAGTGACATTTAGTTGCCTCCAAAAGACGAGATAATACAAGAATACTAGAATATACATACACATATACAAATGTATATCAACATGCTTACACACAAATACACATGAACGTACTGTGCACAATGGGACAAAAACATAAAAGCTTATTTAAAATTTTTCATTACTGTCTCTCGTAGAAGATTGGTCTGGAGAACTTTGCTAATTTCTAATTCCATTTCCTAAGATGTAAGTTGGTACCTCCAAATGACAATTCTATGGGGTTTTTGTTCTTTTTTTTTTGCAAATTTTTGCGAAGCAAGATGTCTCTTAGATAGATTATTTGCAGGAAAGATGATCAGTTTACATTGTTTTTCCCTTTGTTAGGATAGAATTCTCGCCTTACAAATTTGTAAAGTTCGTTGCCAATATTTTTACGAAATTTAGAACACTTATGTTTTTATATAGAAGAAAGGTAGTTCCTGTTCACAACCTATGGATACAGACAATTACTTTGAAACATTCAGTTGGCAAAGCAACTAGAAACATCCTGAGGGTTTTATAGAAAATAGTCCGAAAAATGACGTTTACATGATATCTGTCTTTGTGGTACCAAAGGTTTAAACATTCGCTTCAAACGAGGTTATGGACACTATGTTGGCAATCTAAGTTCAGAAACGGAGGATTCTGGGAGTTGACTTAGTAATGTTCTCGACGCTTTAATAGGTTTAAAACTTTTACAGGGATTCAGATGATTTTATAAAACCTTCTCTTACGAACGAATTTTTGTAAATTAAGAAAGAATCGATTATGTTTCTAGTTGGCGCATCAAGTACATTTTTAATGGGTATATGAATGAGGAGAGGTTTAGATGATGAAAGATATGTGTCTGTCCACTTCTACGTATTTAAAGATTTATATGATTTTAACACTATTTATAAAAACAACCTATATAACATAATCGACAGAAGAATATTGAAGGCGATAGACAATTTAGCCTATATAACCTAATCTATTCTTATTTGTACTCGTTTAACTCTCTCATTGAAAAGATCGATATGTAATCCAACTTCTGAATGCAAAAATGTTTTTCAAATTTAAAATTTTAATTAAAAAAATATATATTATTTCCAACACACTGTACTAAATATCTCGTTGTCATTTTTATTATTATTGTCATCCTGTAAGACCCTACAAATGTTTATTATTATATATATATTTATTTGTAACTTCAACTTCTTTTGCTAGTGGTGGTGCTGGCAACATTTCTAAAAATTCTCACAAACTCCCATAAAAATTACAAACAACAAGCAAAAAGAATTTGCCACCTTAACGACAACAACTACAATACCACCAGCTGAAAAAGTCAACAGAAAAAAAATAAAGTAACATGTTTGCAACAAACAAGTTGAATGTTATTGTTGATTATCTCATCTCGTGTATAACAGTAAGTTGACATCCGTTGACATGTTTTACATCCTTCATATTTAAAAAAGTGTGATGCCAAAAGGTAGACCGCGCGAATATGAATAAAACAAGTAGTCGAGGATGAATGAAAGTAAAAAAGAAAGGAGGGATGTAGACGACATTATGTACAAATATGTAAGTAAGTATATGTGGAAATTTATTTTTTCATACTTTCGTTAGATTTTCTTTACTTATTTCTCCTTTTTATTTTCTCTTAACATCCTCATTATGCATAAAAGTGGTTAAAAAGTTTTAACATACCTTAACATCTATATACATAGAAATTATACTGCTACCACAAACTACCACACATGCAATCATGTGGGTTGTCATTTGTTATGAAGAAAATTATAATTAAGACGACAAGCAGCAGATTTAATAATTTTCATTGATTTCAAACTGGATTTAAAGATGTTATATATGAGTGATTTTTTAATAAGATTAAGAACTTTGTAGCGATAATCAATCATTCAAATTGATAATTAATGGTTATAATTTTTCCTTATTTTAAAGTTGCATATGTCGCTTAAATTGTAATCAATTTTTCAATTGTTATTCATTTCCTTTTTTTTTTTTTTTTTTTGAAAAACAAAAGTTACAGTAAAATATCTCAGAAAAGAATAAGGTACATGTGAATGTTTCTATTAAGTGAATTCATGATATTCTTATTGATTAAAAATTGACTAACAAACTTTCTTATAATGGTCTGCAGACAAATTAATTAGAAGTTTTAAATCATCATTATAGTATTGTTGTATCATTGGTATTCATGTGGGTTAACATCTACATGTAGAGTAGTTTATATTACTAATATTGAACAAAATAAGCCATAAACTCCCAAGTAGCTCATGTGTTAATGAGAGCACAAATTGTCCAGATCCCAGAGGTTTATGCTTAAAATATTTGAAGCTAGAAACTCATATAACAAACGTTGCATGAATTCAGCATATTATTTATTTGAACAGCATAATATGAATTCAGATATGACCGAAGAGATTTTGATAACTATATAAATTGAAGTGGTAGTAAATCTTATCCACATAACTTTTTCTATATTTTAAAAACCTTCTAAAGCCCACCTATATATATATATATATATATATATATATATATATATATATATATATATATATATATATATATATATATATATATATATATATATATATATATATATATATATATATATATATATATATATATATATATATATATATATATATATATATATATATATATATTCCATTTCCCATATTAAACCTTCAGAAAAATTGTTTTAAAACCCACAAATTCCACATAAATGTAACTACAATAATAATATACTAGACTCTTAAGCATAAATTAGAAAATAAATTTGTACGAGGGTCGATCTTAAGTTGTTGGTAGCTAGCAATAATAATTAACATTGTGGTGGTATGGTATAAAGTAGTCGGATTTGATCGACTATAACTTTTTATTTGTATATATTATTATTTTATTCTTTTTCTTCCTTCGTACCTTCGACGTGTACTTGATATTAAGTTCAAAATGTTACTCATACCCCAAATCTACTTTTTACCTTGAATTTTTTATAATTAAAAAATTTCTAAAAAAACTTTTTTAAAATAAAAAAACGTTTTTCTGCGTAACTTTTATCAATGAAAGCAAAATTGTCCAAATTCCTATTAGTCGGCCGGTGCAAGAAAGAGCACACAAGGTTGTCTCGGACATA
Source organism: Cochliomyia hominivorax (assembly GCA_004302925.2). Lineage (NCBI taxonomy): Eukaryota > Metazoa > Arthropoda > Insecta > Diptera > Calliphoridae > Cochliomyia > Cochliomyia hominivorax. The sequence continues at coordinate 59,130,215 of PYHX02000495.1, read as the reverse complement.
TGACATTATACTAGTTTGGATCCAAGCACATTGGGACCACACTACTTGGACTCTACTTGCCAGTACATTAGCTTATTAAACTTCCAAGGTATCCTTAACTTACCTAGCATCCACCTGTGCTGTATTTCGCTGTAATTTTATCATTATATAATCCCTTATTATTGTTACATAATAAGAACTTTAAAATGACAATGTTAGTGAGTGTAAGACTATAATTCAAATGAACATGCAGGAAAAACAAGAAAAATAGCATAAAACTGAAAATCCTGCAACATTATTAACATCAGTTCAAATTTTAGCATGAACACGTTATTACTTTCACCCTTCTCCCCCTCTAAATAATGACGAAATGTTAAGGGTTAGTAACTAAGAAAGATAATAAAATCTGATCTGACGTATTTTTTTCCTGAAAATGTTATTGTTATTGTAAAACTCTTTAACTTTTCTTTTTTTGTGAAAACAGGAACAAGTTAGTAGCTGGTTGTTATGTAACTCCATTGAGATACTTATTAAAAAATGATGAGGAAAAAAATTTGTGTAAAAATCACGCAAACTTGTGGCAGGTTTCCGGTTATAAGATAACGCTCGAAAACATTCTTAACAAGATTTTGTGGTAACATTTCAGTGTATTCAGTTTCTTTACCCTGTTCATTCTTATTTTTTTTAAGTCATAAGTTTTAATATATAACGGTTAAAGATATAAATGTTTACATATGAACAACTGTAGTTCAATGAAGTTGTTGTTATTAACTTCAACTGTTGCTGTATCAGTTTTAATATAATAATGACTAAAATCGATAAAATGGGGAGAAAAAAAGCAATATGATTCATTGTATATCATTTATTTGAGATATTAAAGGTATTTTTGTATTTATCAAGTTCTATAAAGATGAAGACGTAAATGCTAACATAATATAAAATAACAATCAAGTATGTAAATTAAAAAAAAAAATAAAAATGTTATAGTCTGTCGATCCCGACTATCTAACACCATACACTACATTGTTTGTTTGTTTAAAATTGTAGTTACGCAATTGTGCAATTAAATTGTCAGATTTATTGTTAAATGCGCTGTACATTATTGTGACGCTTACATTTGTGTGAAGTTTATAAAAAGGAATTTTTCTGGGAGGTTATATGGAAGCTACAAGAAATTAAAGACTGATCATCGTATAATTTTGCACATTGATTTCTGCTTATATTTGTCTTAGTTTGTCAAATTATTATTACAACACCAACGAATATGTAAGATTTATGCTCTTTAAAGTGATATCGTTAATTTATTATATAGTGCTAGAATATCATAAGACTTTTTTCTGAAAATTTTATATTTAGGACATTTATGAGTTTAAAACTTTATTCCAGGAAGACTTTTGTATGGGCGTTACCTGAAATATTTGATCGAACAAGTCCAAACCCAATAGGCTTCGTCCTTAGGCAAAAAAATAATATGTACCGAATTTTATCAAAATACCTCAAATTAAATGGAATCAGAAAATGATTCTAAATCCAACCGTTTACTTAAAAATGAGTGCAAAACTATTTTTACTTTTGTGTTGAAAACCATTGCAATGAAGAACAATTATAACCAGTTTAAAATTTTATCAAAATATTTTAAAAATTGCGACCCGCATTTTGTTTGAAATTATTAAATGGACATACCGCCAGACCGACGGGCGAACATTATTAAATCGATTCAGAAAGTGATTCTGGTCGTTTCAATACTTCTGAACAAACGCATAATACCTTAACCATTTACGATGGTATAGGATGTAATTATTAAAGAATATATTGTATTTAATTTTAATAAGAGTGGTTGCTATTTAAATGTTGTCTCAGATATCGGTCTACAACACTTTTCTGCTATTAAACCAACACAGTTTAAATGGTAAACTACTCATGACAATAGCAAAAATCTTCCTAAAATTTCAACGTACATTCTGTCTAAGTGTGGGAAAGTCTATGTATATACAAGAAAATATATTCTTCACTGGGAATAACAAAGTATCCCTTCATGACGTGTAATGGTAGAGGTTGAAATAATACAACACTTTCGCATTTATTTGATCCACTCAAATTTTAGAATAATAAAAATCGTTTCAGTATATTACTTGATACATTCCGATATCTGAGTTGGATAAAGTTTCTAATTTTAGTGTGTGAGAGATCACAACTAAATTTTAAAACTTAAGTTATAAAAGTCTTATTGAATTTATTTATATTTATTTATTTTTTTCTCATATTTTCCGTCTTAGTTTTTTATTTCTAGTAATCGTACTGAATTCTATAACTTTTAAATGCTTCTGAATATTTCAGCTAATTAAAATCTACTCGGCACTATAAATAATTATTTAGCTTTGGATATTATAATATAATCAGTTCAGCAGTTAGGTTGCCAAGAAACATAAAGCAAAATTTCATTATGTGATCTACAGGGATTTATCCAGAATTATTAATATCCCAATCCCATTCAGTATTTTTCTTTCCAATATACACCTCTAGTTTGGTATACTTTAAATCACTCTTATATTCCTTTAACGATGTATATCTGTCGTCATTTTTAATGAAAATATTTAATTAATGCAGGGAAGAAGTATCACTTGCTCATTTTGTAATATTTAGATTCAAAAGATATAAAAAAATCTACATTTTAGATGTATCAGGATTATTTTTCGATAATTTTATTTGTAATCTTTTATAGTTCGTAATCTTATCATATGTTTTTCATTGTAATAATGATTGTTTAGATTACTCATTACATTCAAATAATATTGAAAATATCCTTCTTCTCCGATAGATGTCTACTCAACTAGAAAAAACAAATTTATGGTTTGCCACTCGTTTAGACTTCTCACTTTTCCAATGTCTTCACTGATGATCTTAAAAAATCCTATGGGAAATATTAAATTTCCCAATCGAGTGCATAAGCTTCTCTTTATTTCAAATATTAAAAAAGGGTAAAACTATTTTTATTTATACCGTGAAAAAATAATCAAATCATAACAAATGTTACATTATCATTCAAACAAATCTTCTTAATTCTATTAACTTTACTTGAAATTGAAAATTTATATAAAAACATTCTACCTTTTTTGTTAATAACATCATTGACTGACTTTGATTACATTGTTGTCGTAATATTAATGTTCAACATATTTTCCTCGTTTACTTGACATTTCAATGAAACATATTTATAATGTTATCATGAGGAAAATATGCTCTTCAAACAACTAACGACATTTTTATTAAAATAATAACATTGTTGATATACAAATACATACATATATATTTTTATGCTATACAAGAAGTAAGAGACAAAATTTGATGACAAAATACTATAACATGTTATATGTAAATGTTTGATATAATATCAAAATATCAACAGGAGTGATATAAAGAAATGAAAAGGTGATATAAAGAATGCTGAGAATGCTACAATATATAGATCATTTTGATGTGGTAGAAATTAGATTGTTTTAAATATCTTTTGTTGGAGGAAGTATAAAAGGGGTTATATGACCTATATAGAACATAATCCCAAAAATATTGAAAGTTATTATCGATTATAGCATTGTTAGTTTATAGCATACTGACAATATAAAATTGTCATTTAACAGTCAACACCATATAAATTCGCATGCAAATATTTTTATTAATATGAATGTGTCTACATAACTACACGTACTCATGTGTATTTATATACGAAATGTAAAAAAAAATATATATCTACATAAGATTTAACTAATACAAACTATACCTTGCATGAATGCTATAAGTGAATTTTTATAGCTAAGTGTACAACACATTTATGGGGTATTATGTATTTATATTTAGGATTATGACACAAAGATTTTGGGCTAACGTTTTCACTTCTACACAACATGATTTGCCCTCTCCATGTACCCTTATTCAGTTTCAGTGGTTATAGTTTTTTCCCTTTTTATTTCAATTGTAAATATAATATATATAAATTTTTTTCATATGTCACGCTTAGCCCTCTTCGCTTTGAAGGAAGAGATATCTCCATGACATTTGGTAAGTATGACTCAGAACCAAACCTATTGACTTTGTTGATATTCTGGAGCTCACAAAATTCATCAATAAGATAAAATTTGCATTAAATTTGGCACAGATATTTTTATTAGTCTAAATCAAAATGCCTAATTTTAAAGAGGTTGGTCCATAAAAAGATACAATTTCGAAAATTGCAAACCTTAACAAGTAAGAATGGCACCATAGCATTAGAACATGCATAGTAACTAAACTTACATACACTACGAATTTATATTTATATATGAATCGAAATTTCATATGTATGTTTGGAGTTATGTTTTTTATTTTGTCTCTATTTCGATGTTGTCGTAGATATCGATATATTTTCGATAACTTCTTTGCTACTGGAGCGATATAGCACGTTTTTAATAACAAACTGCAAACGAATTAACAAGCAACTGAGAGAGTAATAGTCGATTAAGACTGACTATATAATATCCTACATCATTGCACAGGCATGAGAATTTATGGACCGTTCCTTTCAGCATCTGATTTTATGATTTAGGTTTACTTAAAATATTCCTTCATACACACATAAATGAATGGAAGTTATAAGAGGGCAATGGGAAATTTTAGTTTGTTGTTTTCTGGTTAAAAATGCGGTATTTTATCGCAGTACAGAAATTTTTTGAGACATACATTAAAGTAATTTTTGAAATAGGTTCATATTGATGCTAAGGTCATTTGTGACCGGCTCTTCTTTCAATTTGGCATACAGATTTGGATTAAGGAACGAAGGAACGTTCGTATCGGATCTACAAGAGATATAAGACCAGTTTCATCTTTGAGCAAAACAGTAATATGTACCAGATTTTATTAATATATTTAAAAAATTGAGACCTGTACAGATGGAAGAACGGTCATCAATAAATCGACTCAGAAAGTGATTCTGCCGACCGGTGTACTTAAAAGATTTTTCTATATGTTGCTGATATTACTAAAATTTTATTGAAAATCGAATTATTATTATCACCATAAAAATGTTTTCAACAGACAGGTGGGCAGGGGGATATGGCTTAAACGACTCAGATTTTGTATAATTCACAAATTATACTTAATTGTGCTCTTCTGCGGTGGTTACACGTGGAATACGGATTGTCACTATTGTGATTGCCTATGACTTTTACACTATTACCTGTTTAAATATAATTTCCACGAATTTTTATTAAAATTTTAAATCTTGAGTTTATTAATAAGAATTTTGCTGACGTTTATATATGTGCAAAATTTAATTAAAATATCTTTACTTCTGTGATTTTTATGAGCTTAGATTCATATTTCGAAAGAACATTTGTATTGGATTAACCAGAAGTATTGGTTAAATAATTTTGTCCGTGGGCTAAAGTAATATTACGTACCAAATTTTATCAATATATTTCCGCAATTGTACCTAAAAACTGTTTACAACGTTCTCGAGGAAAGCCAGCCGCATAGACAGATTGACAGTCATCGCAAACGCATAATATCTCAACTGACCATAACAGTGTAAAAATCTGTCAACATTTTATTGAAATCGGATTATTATTGAAACAGACATTTTGGGAGGAGGAATCAAATTTGGTATGATACACTAATATACAAATACTTTGTGGGGTCGTAGATGGGTTCTTCCGTTGACTTCACACGGTATTAAAAACGAATTGTCAATATTGTGATTGTTTTACGTCTATTACACTCTTACTTATTTTACTACAATTTCTACAAATGTTAATGTCGAGATGTTTTTTTAGATATTTGAATAATTGCATATAATTTAAAGCCTTGAGTTTATCTGTACGATTTTTTATATGAAAGCAAATCAATGTAAATCTTGTTAATCTTTAAGTTTGCTGGATGTTATATTATTCACAAGTTCTTAGTCTAAATTACGTATTGCAAATATTGATAAAAAGTTTGAATTTTTCTTGGTAAATCACAATAAGAAGAAAATTTCGTTTAAAAATTATAAATAATCCTTGAAGGATAATTTGTCATTTGTTTTAAAAGACTTCGTCAAAGAGTTTCACACTCTTTTTGCATAGCAAATTATTTTTCCACAATATGCTTAAACGCAATTTATATATATTTTTTAAATTTTTGGAAAAAAGATACTTTGAAGAATATTTTTAGACAATCAGATTCAATTGCTTTCGATAATACAATCAAAAATTGTTTATATACATAAAAAATGATTCATATTTTTTATAAAACTTCAAAAGAAATTTTCGTACAAAATTTCTTTAATATCAAATTATTGAATTAAAACAAATTTTCAATTTTATTTTGATATTTTGGCAATTTTGTTATTTTAAAAATTCAATAATACTCCAATCTTCAATATAACTCTATATATAAAATATACCTTTAAGAGTATCATAAGCATATAATGGGGGAAAATAATATTCAAATACTCAAATTTACACATACACTTACACATTTTTCAAATATATTGAACTCTTATGTATTGTTAAGCTAAAGTCTAAACATTATGATGACATAAAATTGCCATAAAGTCAATGAAAATCCAGGGAAATGTCTTTTTTCGGTTCAAATATATACAAACAAAATCTCATTCCACGAAAAAAATCAAATGAATGAATAAAAAATCGTCACAGACATCAGTGTGAAAAGCCGTTTAAATTCGATTTTATGTGAAGAGCTGAAACTTTTAGCTAAACAAAACAGGGAAAAATATTGTCACAAAAAATAGTAAAGTATGTATGTATATATATGTTTGTACATACATACATAGTATATTTGTTGACTTAAAGAAAGACAGACAGGCTGATGTATATGTATGTAATACATATATGCACTTACATATTTCCATACCTTTTGCCAATATGAATCCAATGGAGATGGCATAAAATCCAGTCAGAGTAAATTGAAAAATAAGGCAAAATCAAATGCAGATGTTTGTGATAAACACAGTTACTTTCATTTCATATCTAAAACAGGGTATACAGTTAAATTATGTTAAAGAGCTTTCTCTGTATATATACAATTATAGTTTTAACTTTTTCTTAATTTTAGGAATTTGGCAATCTAACATTTTTTTTGAATGGGTACCTTTCTCCTGAACCTAATTTAGCCAGTAATGCTTTCTACAAAGTGGCAAATTTTAGGCCTCCATTCGGATCACCAACCTTGAACAACTTCCAATAACTGGTTAGAAGGTCAGGATTACTCCCCTTCCAACACCTTGGTTGGTCAAAGAGTCCGCCTAGTATATTAAAATTAATTATGTTTACACCCAATTCTGGCGAAACAATTGCAAAAAATTTAATGAGACCCTGAAATCACACAAAAACGTGGTTTTGTAAACATGGCTTTGGATTATCCCTAAAAACTGCAGACTACACTTCCAGCAGTTTTTGGTGGTTTATTTTTCAAACTAATTTTTTAAATTAATTTTTAAAATAGCACATATTATTTTGCGATCACTTGTTTTAAGTGTCTGTCTGTTTTGTACCAGGAGAAGATCCTTAGCCTTAAGTTTGCCCCTTATGGATGACATAGCGCTAATCCTCTTGGCTTCAAACATCTATCATCTTCTGCTTGGTTTGAAATACCAGACTAACAGATTGCTGTCATTTATTGCTTCGCTTTCGGATATAGACCATCCATGCAGTGATGGCGAACGTCATACAAAACAAACATCTTATAGAGCATTCTTTCGCCTTAGAGGTATGCCTTTTGTAACGAAAACAATTCTGACGCAAAAATAGGTTCCGTAATTTAATTTCTTTTAAATCTTTAAAGTAGTTTACTTGAGTAGAATATATAACATTATAACAATCCCCTTTAGATTATTAACGTATATGCAGATGGCAATTTGTATATGAGTATCCTTTCATTCTTGAAATATGAGGGGGAGAAAATAACACAAACATACACACACATATTTTAACAAAATTGATACAACATTCAACTCAATTCAGTTATTTCTTTTATTGGTTTTTCGACGTTTTTTTGCTCATTTTCAAAAAAGGTAACTTCTTTTCCAACCATTCATCTAGCGTTTTAATCGAAAAAAATGAAAAAAACTGATTTTTCACCAACAAAAATTGTAAAGACAGGAAAATGAAACAGATTAAATTTGACAACAAATACAAAGCAATAACAAGAATAAACTAAACAAAAAATCTCCGCAATGACGCCGTTCTTTTTTTAAAGAGAATTAAAAAATAAGAAAGACTTAAAACGGATATTGCTAAGGATTCAAACTTGTTTATCTGTATATTAAACATGCTTACACATACAGACATAGTAATAAGGAGGGTGCCTGATTGTTTGTAAACATACATTATGTATGGTTATTTTCTTTAACTTATGTGTGTTCCAAATCCCTCTTTTATACCTATTTTTCAAATTTATCCCATATTTTGTTTCTTTTCATTTTTCTTCTTGGTGTTGCATATATCAATATTATTATTGAAGTGCGGATGAATGCTTGTTTATACAACTTCCCCATCACAATGATGATGGTGATGAAAAGATTGCTCATTGACATGACTGACTGAGAGCAAACAAACGCCAAAGAATATAATAAAAAAATATATAAAGTCGAATCGCTGTTAACAATATGTTACAAAAAGGGTTAGCTGCCATCAAAATATACATATAACATTTTTATAAATATTTTTTATATATTTTTATTTTTTTTTATAACCAAAGTTAAAATTGCTGTTTACCATCATTAAAATTTTTCATTTGAAAAATATTGACAATGTCCAAAATGTTGTTTTTTATATTTCGCCGCTTGTCATTTAAAATAACGAATTGGATATTTTCCATAAAAAATCTTGATGGTTAGGTGAACATATTTAATTTGTGATTGAGATATTTTTATTAAATTGACATTAACTACTTAAAATTTTGTTATATTTTCTTTAGATAAAATTGATGAAATAACACCTTTTATAAAAATGTTGTCATCTGTTGATTATAATTGAAGGTGAAGATATTCAAATTTAATGTCATTTTTGTTGTAATGTTCATTGAAAGTGATAAGGGTTTATAATCGTAACATTTTCCCGTAGAATATTTTTTAGCTTTATAAAAATGTTTATAGTAAGAAAATATAAATTATTAGATTATGAAGCGATAGTACTGATTTCCGTGTTATTTTAGTATCGAGCTAAATTATTAATTTTTAAATTAATATTTACTGTGTATTGGTTATCTCTCCCTCTGATGCTATTCGTTCTAGATTTTGCCCAGTAAAAGAGAGAAACAGATTGTGACTAATTTGTATTTTAAATAGTTTATGTATACTTTGTTTGGGGCGTGCTCCTGGTTTGACGGATATAGATCAGTAATAGTTTGAACTCGTACAATAATCTATTAAGATACAAAAAACCTTCAAAATTATATAATTTTCAGTACGATTCTTTATTTTTTCAGCCCTCGTTTTCTGTTCTAGTTTCAAATGCTTCCACGCTTTACTGCTTTTGTTTTGGTGTCATCCTATGTAAGATTTTTTCTATATCTTAGAGTATCGAACATCTCCCGATGTTCCTTGGTCGACCATCAATTCTTGAACTATCTGACTGCTGTTAGATGGTGTGCCAATCACTGTTCCTCTACACTACTCCATATAGCTTATCTTCAAAGCTTTTCCTAAAGCCACGTAACTGCAGTAAATGGCAATGTGCTTGCACTTCTTCAATTTATTCAAAATTATCAAAACGTATTTTAATGTATTCGTTTTCAATTGGTCATATTAATTGTTAGTTAAATGAACCTTTAGTTTTCTTTGTTTGAGATGTTGATATATTTTAAAATATATCTAATAGACCAACAATGAACAACAGTCGTTAACAAGAGCTTTGTATGTCTTAAATTTTAATGGCTCGAAATGAAAACCAAATATTTCGGAAAATATACTCACATTGAATACAAGATTTGGTTCCTTCAAATCCAGATTTATTTATCAATTTGATTTTCTATAACTAAATTCGAATTTATTGAATCTTTTTAAAAACAAACAACATAATGGAACTTTTATTTTATCTATCTATTTTATATAACGAATACTAATTTTAACTTCCTTCTTTTTACGTATTTTATTACTTGACAAAATCTACAATATTGCTAACCAATACTTTATTTACTAAGGTATTTTTCCAATTTATATATATTTCTATTTATAGGATTTTATTATTGACACTTAAATATTAAACAGGTGTATTGATATGGAAATCAAAAGACATATTTTTTCCTTTTCATACGTCATAAACAATTGTAACTCGAAGAAAATCAAGTAAATACAAAAGAATGTTTATGGGAATTTTTAAGAACATACAATTTCCTTTTTTATTATATTCACCACCATCACAAGTGGTGAGGAGAGTATATTAACATTGTTATTCCGTGTGTAACACTAAGAGTGAATAATCTCAGACTACAGAATGTATATATATATATTCTTACAGCTGATAAAAATCTTGGTCGATTTAGCTGTGTCCATCTGTCCATCCACCTGTCATTCTGTCTGTATGTCAGTCTGTTGTTGGTACGCACAAAAATTGACAGAACTCAATGAAATTTTGGCCTAAGTTTTGTTTTGTTTGTTATTGTCCTGAGATATTTTCTATTTAATACCGATATTTGAGTCAAGAAACAATTTCCTTGAAAATGTCATCTAAAAGCCCACAAATTAGAATTAAATTTTGCAATAATATGAAATTGTGTGAACTACATTACAATCGGTTAAGTAGAAAAAAGTTTTAGCCAAAATATAACTAAATTTATGGCCCATTATGTGTTTCTTAATATATTAAAAAACTTTATATAATGCATAAGTTTGAGTGAGTATATACGAAATCTAACACATTTATGGTGGAAGGTATTGAAGATTCGGCATAATCGAATATAGCATTCTCACTTGCTTTTTATTTTCAATCCTCAAAGACATACAAACAAACAAATACAAAAAACTACGTAAAACTTTTTAAAATGGATAATTCGGTACCCTACAGTTTTTTTTTTGTGGCAGATCTAAAAGAGAATAAAATTTCCTTTGAATATAGTTATATAACTCACTTTTATGTTTTTAACCACTCCATCGTTATCAGATATATCGAAGGTAAGCAAAAGAATACTCAACATATACTCTATTGCCACCAAGTATGCAATATTTTTCACCACAAAGTGCCCCATTTCAGATTGTCGAATGTCCAATACTGGACAGTTACTAAAAATTGCTGGGCACATTTGCCAATATATGTGTGTAGATAAATAAATAAATATAAACCAATATTATAAATCGTATACAATTGACAGTTATTGCTCGATCACATGAACTGAGAAAGAACAAAAGACAGAGCATTCAAAAGTTCTATAGAATACATTTTATAATAAAAACCATATAAAATGCTATCAAAAGAGAGTTTTTGCCATTCAAATATGATGATGAATAAAAATAGAATATTTATTTACGATATACTTTTAAAACAGTTGTATTCTTTTAAATATGGAAAAAATAAAAGCATATCTATAAAAGGTAGTAATAGTAGATTAAGTCTAAAATATTTGGCAATATTTTCTAGTCAACTGAAGCCAATGTTTATAAGTAAAATTTTGATTTAAAAAAGTGTATTTCATTTTACAATAAATTAAATATATAAAGTTAAATAAAAATTAAAAAACGCAAATATTGAATGCATATTTATTTGTAATAATATTAGGATATTTTTGTCCTTTATGCTCATTATGCAATGAAAATTGTATAGCTGCGGAATCATCAGGTGAGTTTAAACTAAATGAAATCAGAGCTGATTTACTATGTCCGTTTGTAGGCACCGTGTTTGTTATAAATGGTAGTTATTAATAAATTTTACATTTTTTTAATTTTAGAGTGTTGAACAGAACTAAATCCCTTTTATTGAATTTTTATTATTAAGTCCGTTGTATAATTTATATACTTGAAAAAAGTCGCGTTGGTCTGTGGGACAGAATAAAATTTGTGGAAAGAAATTAATAAGAGCTAGATGAATTTACATGCATTTAACGCAATAAAGAGAGTATAATAACTCCATTTTACACCCCATAAGGGTTCCATGAGTAGAGTTATAGGAATTTCAAAAAGAAAAAAAAGCAAGTAAGAATGTAGTAGTCGGTCAAGATTGACTATGCAATACAATATACTACAACATTAGTTATAAGTGTTTATTATTGCGTTTAAAGTTAAGTTTTTGGGTGGTTATATGGGTGCTAGAAGAAATTATATACCGATCATCTTATAATATTACGCGTAAATTTATGCTTAATTTGACAAATTATTATTGCAGTAAAAACGCATATGTGAGATTTATTCCCATCAAAGATATATTTAGAAGGGGACTTGTATGGGACCTATTTTGGGGGGATATTTATACAGTAGGTAACTGAAATATTAGACCAAACATTATCAGTTTCAATAGGCTTTGTTTTTAGGCCAAATTAAAAATATGCACCTTATTTCGAAATGCAAAATATGGAGTGTTCAAAACGTTTACATGGACTGCCAGCCGGAACGATAGACAGACATATGGACATCATTAAATTGACTCAGAAAATGCTTCTGAATAAAATAGTATATTTAAAAGTTTGCGTAGATAGTGTAGGGTACAAATATAAAAGTAAATAAGTGTAGAACACCTCTACGCTCAAATAGTACAAAAATCAAGATCATTTCAATTTTCAATTTGAAATTATTTATCTTCGGACTCAGTAGAGGTATCGACCTCAGTTCTTATTATTCGGCTCTAAGATGGTCATTAAAGGGTCATTGTATTGGAACCACTTATAAATGTATTAATAATTTTATTTGCCAAACTTCATTATAATCCCTGAAAGTGATTGTCTATATTTCCTTACTTTTGATAAATCGATAATCGTGGAAAAACCCACTAACTTTACTTTTATTTGTTATTTGC
>PYHX02000495.1:59083102-59117162 GCA_004302925.2 Cochliomyia hominivorax | reverse complement strand
AAACATCTATCATCTTCTGCTTGGTTTGAAATACCAGACTAACAGATTGTTGTCATTTATTGCTTCGCTTTCGGATATAGACCATCCATGCAGTGATGGCGAACGTGGACTGGGGAAATTATTCATACAAAACAAACAACTTATAGAGCATTCTTTCGCCTTAGAGGTATGCCTTTTGTAACGAAAACTATTCTGAGGCAAAAAAAGGTTCCGTAATTTAATTTCTTTAAAATCTTTAAAGTAGTTTACTTGAGTAGAATATATAACATTATAACAATCCCCTTTAGATTATTAACTTATATGTAGATGGCAATTTGTATATGAGTATCCTTTCATTCTTGAAATATGAGGGGTAGAAAATAACACAAACATACACACACATATTTTAACAAAATTGATGCCACATTCAACTCGATTCAGTTATTTCTTTTATTGGTTTTTCGACGTTTTTTGCTCATTTTCAAAAAAAGGTAACTTCTTTTCCAACCATTCATCTAGCCTTTTAATCGGAAAAAAATTGATTTTTCACCAACAAAAATTGTAAAGACAGGAAAATGAAACAGATTAAATTTGACAACAAATACAACAGCAATAACAAGAATAAACTGAACAAAAAATCTCCGCAATGACGCCGTTTTTTTTTTTTTTTTTTTTTTTTTTTGAAAAGAGAATTAAAAATAAGATAGACTTAAAACGGATATTGCTAAGGATTCAAACTTGTTTATCTGTACATTAAACATGCTCACACATACAGACATAGTAATAAGGAGGGTGCCTGATTGTTTGTAAACATACATTATGTATGGTTATTTTCTTTAACTTATGAGTGTTCCAAATCCCTCTTTTATACCTATTTTTTAAATTTATCCCATATTTTGTTTCTTTTCATTTTTCTTCTTGGTGTTGCATGTATCAATATTATTATTGAAGTGCGGATGAATGCTTGTTTATACAACTTCCCCATCACAATGATGATGGTGATGAAAAGATTGCTCATTGACATGACTGACTGAGAGCAAATAAACGCCAAAGAATATAATAAAAAAATATATAAAGTCGATATCGCTGTCAACAATATGCTACAAAAAGGGTTAGCTGCCATCAAAATATACATATAACATTTTTATAAATATTTTTTATATATTTTTACTTTTATTTTTTGTAACCAAAGTTAAAAATTGCTGTTTACCATCATTAAAATTTTTCATTTGAAAAATATTGACAATGTCCAAAATGTTGTTTTTATATTTCGCCGCTTGTCATTTAAAATAACGAATTGGATATTTTCCATAAAAAATCTTGATGGTTTAGGTGAACATATTTAATTTGTGATTGAGATATTTTTATTAAATTGACATTAACTACTTAAAATTTTGTTATATTGTCTTTAAGATAAAATTGATGAAATAACACCTTTTATAAAAATGTTGTCATCTGTTGATTATAATTGAAGGTGAAGATATTCAAATTTAATGTAATTTTGTTGTAATGTTCATTGAAAGTGATAAGGGTTTATAATCGTAACATTTTCCCATAGAATATTTTTTAGCTTATAAAAATGTTAATAGTAAGAAAATATAAATTATTAGATTATGAAGCGATAGTACTGATTTCCGTGTTATTTTAGTATCGAGCTAAATTATTAATTTTTAAATTAATATTTACTGTGTATTGGTTATCTCTCCCTCTGATGCTATTCGTTCTAGATTTGCCCACTAAAAGAGAGAAAACAGATTGTGACCAATTTGTATTTTAAATAATTTATGTATATTTTGTTTGGGGAGTGCTCCTGGTTGACGTAGAATTTTAACGGATATAGATCAGTAAAAGTTTGAACTCGTACAAAAATCTATTAAGATATAAAAACCTTCAAAATTATTATAATTTTCAGTACGATTCTTTATTTCTGTTTGTTTTCTGTTCTAGTTTCAACGCTTCCACGCTTTACTGGTTTTGTTTTGGTGTCATCCTATGTAAGATTTTTTTTTATATCTTAGTGTATCGAACGTCTCCAGATGTTCCTTGGTCGACCATCAATTCTTGAACTATCTGACTGCTGTTAGATGGTGTGCCAATCACTGTTCCTCTACACTACTCCATATAGCTTATCTTCAAAGCTTTTCCTAAAGCCACGTAACTGCAGTAAATGGCAATGTGCTTGCACTTCCTCAATTTCTTCAAACTTATCAAACGTATTTTAATAAGTTTCTTCCGTGAAAACTTTGTATCAATGAAAATGTTTTCGTTTTCAATTGGTCATATCAATTGTTAATTAAATGAACCTTTAGTTTTCTTTGTTTGAGATGTCGATATAATAGACCAACAGTGAACATCAGTCGTTAAGAAGAGCTTTGTATATCTTAAATTTTAATGGCTCGAAATGAAAACCAAATATTTCGGAAAATATACTCACATTGAATACAAGATTTGTTCCTTCAAATCCAGATTTATTTATCAATTTGATTTTCTATAACTAAATTCGAATTTATTGAATCTTTTTAAAAACAAACAACCTAATGGAACTTTTATTTTATCTATATATTTTATATAACGAATACTAATTTTAACTTCCTTCTTTTTACGTATTTTATTACTTGACAAAATCTACAATATTGCTAACCAATACTTTATTTACTAAGGTATTTTTCCAATTTATATATATTTCTATTTATAGGATTTTATTATTGACACTTAAATATTAAACAGGTGTATTGATATGGAAATCTAAAGACATATTTTTTCCTTTTCATGCGTCATAAACAATTGTAACTCGAAGAAAATCAAGTAAATACAAAAGAATGTTTATGGGAATTTTTAAGAACATACAATTTCCTTTTTTATTATATTCACCACCATCGCAAGTGGTGAGGAGAGTATATTAACATTGTTATTCCGTGTGTAACACTAAGAATGAATAATCTCAGACTACAGAATGTATATATATATATATTCTTGGCAGCTGATAAAAATCTTGGTCGATTTAGCTGTGTCCATCTGTCCATCCACCTGTTATTCTGTCTGTATGTCAGTCTGTTGTTGGTACGCACAAAAATTTTGTTTTGTTTGTTATTGCTCTGAAATGTTTTCTATTTAATACCGATATTTGAGTCAAGAAACAATTTCCTTGAAAATGTCATCTAAAAGCCCACAAATTAGAATTAAATTTTGCAATAATATGAAATTGTGTGAACTACATTACAATCAGTTAAGTAGAAAAAAGTTATAGCCAAAAATATAACTAAATTTATGACCCATTATGTGTTTCTTAATATATAAAACAACTTTATATAATACATACGTTTGAGTGAGTATATACGAAAACTAACACATTTTCTTTACATGAATTTATGGTGGAGGGTATTGAAGATTCGGCATAATCGAATATGACATTCTCAAATAAATACAAAAAACTACGTAAAACTTTTTAAAATGAATAATTCGGTACCCTACAGTTTTTTTTTTTTTTTTGTGGCAGATTTAAAAGAGAATAAAATTTCCTTTGAATATATTTATATAACTCACTTTTATGTTTTTAACCACTCCATCGTTATCAGATATATCGAAGGAAAGCAAAAGAAAACTCAACATATACTCTATTGCCACCAAGTGTGCAATATTTTTAACCACTTGTTCACCACAAAGTGCCCCTTTTCAGATTGTCGAATATCCAATACAGGACAGTTACTAAAAATTGCTGGGCACATTTGCCAATATATGTGTGTAGATAAATAAATATAAACCAATATTGTAAATCGTATACAATTGGCAGTTATTGCTCGATCACATGAACTGAGAAAGAACAAAAGACAGAGCATTCAAAAGTTCTATAGAATACATTTTATAATAAAAACCATATAAAATGCTATCAAAAGAGAGTTTTTGCCATTCAAATATGATGATGAATAAAAATAGAATATTTATTTACGATATACTTTTAAAACAGTTGTATTCTTTTAAATATGGAAAAAATCAAAGCATATCTATAAAAGGTAGTAATAGTAGTTTAAGTCTAAAATATTTGGCAATATTTTCTAGTCAACTGAAGCCAATGTTTTTAAGTAAAATTTTGATTAAAAAAGTGTATTTCATTTTACAATAAATTATATATGTAAAGTTAAATAAAAATTAAAAATGCAAATATTGAATGCATATTTATTTGTAATAATATTAGGATATTTTTTGTCCTTTATGCTCATTACGCAATGTAAATTGTATAGCTGCGGAATCATCAGGTGAGTTTAAACTAAATGAAATCAGAGCTGATTTACTATGTCCGTTTGTAGGCACAGTGTTTGTTATAAATAAATTTTACATTTTTTTTAATTTTAGAGTGTTGAACAGAACTAAATCCCTTTTATTGAATTTTTATTATTAAGTCCGTTGTATAATTTATATACTTGAAAAAAGTCGCGTTGGTCTGTGGGACAGAATAAAATTTGTGGAAAGAAATTAATAAGAGCTAGATGAATTTACATGCATTTAACGCAATAAAGAGAGTATAATAACTCCATTTTACACCCCATAAAGGTTCCATGAGTAGAGTTATAGGAATTTCAAAAAGAAAAAAAAGCAAGTAAGAATGTAGTAGTCGGTCAAGATTGACTATGCAATACAATATACTACAACATTAGTTATAAGTGTTTATTATTGCGTTTAAAGTTAAGTTTTTGGGTGGTTATATGGGTGCTAGAAGAAATTATATACCGATCATCTTATAATATTACGCGTCAATTTATGCTTAATTTGACAAATTATTATTGCAGTAAAAACGCATATGTGAGATTTATTCCCATCAAAGATATGTTTAGAAGGGGTCTTGTATGGGACCTATTTTGGGGGGATATTTATACAGTAGGTAACTGAAATATTAGACCAAACATTATCAGTTTCAATAGGCTTTGTTTTTAGGCCAAATTAAAAATATGCACCTTATTTCGAAATGCAAAATATGGAGTGTTCAAAACGTTTACATGGACTGCCAGCCGGAACGATAGACAGACATATGGACATCATTAAATTGACTCAGAAAATGCTTCTGAATAAAATAGTATATTTAAAAGTTTACGTAGATAGTGTAGATCATTTCAATTTTCAATTTGAAATTATTTATCTTCGGACTCAGTAGAGGTATCGACCTCAGTTCTTATTATTCGGCTCTAAGATGGTCATTAAAAGGTCATTGTATTGGAACCACTTATAAATGTATTAATAATTTTATTTACCAAACTTCATTATAATCCATGAAGGCGATTGTCTATATTTCCTTAATTTTGATAAATCGATAATCGTGGAAAAACCCACTAACTTTATTTTTATTTGTTATTTGCAGCATGGAACCGAACAGATACAATAAGATGCTCAAACTTAGCTGTTAATTCGACAGGCCCATGTTTTTGTCCAGAACTGAGAACTTGTTCGAATCAGACAGAACTTCCTGGAATTTGTTTGCATTTGGATGGACATTCGTGTTGTTTATTTAGAACAACATGTGATTTGGCAAGAGCACAATGTAATAGAGAACGTAAGTTATTTAAATGGAAATTATTTTGTGAACCAAACTCTTTCTTATTATAATATTTTTTATAATATTTTTTTAATTATTTATAATATTTTTTTCGATAACTTTAGCTTGGCGTAATATAGACATATCACAATGTCGTGGATTTTCTTTAAATCAAACAAGGGCCTGTATATGTCCAAAAAGTATTAGATGCTCACGCAACTCTAAACTAATGTGTGTTCAAGAAAGTTCAACTAATTGTCGGCTTTATAACAATGAATGCGATTTGGAAGCAGATATATAAATATTAATACTAAAATGAAAATAATAAATTTGATTCCAGGATTATTGGATGTTAGCAATGCTCACTGCTAAAGATTTAGTAATGGAAGTAATGGAATTTGTAATTGTCCAAATTTACTAAACTGTAATACACACACAACCAATATTTGTGTTAAAAATGCTGCAAATCGTTGTCAATTAATTAGAAATCAATGTGAATTGGAAGAGCAAAGATGTGTAGGAGTTGGTAAGTATTTGTAAATATCTTAAACTTTATAAGAAGTAATAAAACTAATTTTAAAAATTAAAGTTTTGAATAGTACTTTACCGGTACAGTGTCGTAATCTAAGTCCTGGTGAGACTGGAGACTGTTCATGTCCATCTTTAGATACTTGTTCTGTTAATCGTACAAATATTTGTGTACGTAACCCAGTGAAGTGTCGTTTGAAAACCAATGAATGTGAATTGGAAAGAGCTAGATGTCAAGGGGAAGGTATAGTTTTACTAATAATATGAAAAAATATTGAATATAAATTATTACTTTTCTCATACAGTTGTCACCCTGGTCTCCCATATACAATGTAGAAATTTCACCCCTGGCGAAGGTAGAGCCTGTGTTTGTCCCCGATTGGATTCATGCAATCCTAATTATACAAATATTTGTGTAAGGTCTGCGGAGGGTTGTACGTTATTGGCGAATGAATGTGATTTGGAACAAGCGCGATGTGAAGAAAAGAGTAAGATTTTCTTATGTATTTGTATTCTTAAATTTATTATTTCTTTTGGATTTAACTATAGTCGATGCTGTACAATGTAGAAATTTCAATTGGAGATAATTCTGTATTTCTAGAGCTACTTGACATTTAATTGACTTAGAAAAGCACAAGTTCTTTGCGAGAGTGGTTGGACCACCAGTTACAAACTTTATTGGTTCATTTTAAAGAACCAACTTATGAACAAAAATAAAAAAATTAGTTACAAATACGTTTCAGTGATTTTTCTTTATATTCTCCACAGTTACAAGTAGAGAAATTAACTTACTGAATTTTGCCATATTCAACTATCTTAAAGTCAGATTATGCTGGCACTATTATTTTGTAAGTGGTAATAAAGTATATTACTGATTTTTTAATATCTGAACACATTTAACAATAAGACCCACATAAACAGAATTTTAGTTTAAAAACTTTTAAATATTGAAATTTTTCAGTGAAATATTTTAATGAGCTTGATATCATTAAATGTGACGAGTCCAGAATCTGACTACGATCTAATAAACCGTTTTAAGAACATCTGTGTTTAAAGTTTCATGATTCATATATTCAGAATCCATATAATTTTGTTTTATATATCTATCGAAAAGTTTTTTTAATTTCCTAACCAATTTTGCTGATTTTAAATTGAGAAATTCTCAGAACAACACAATTATCAAGACAAATGTCATAAGTATGAGAGTTCCAATAACACGCAGACGCTCGAAGTAAAATCTAGCCAAATTTTAATTTAATGAAATAAATAGATCTATAAAATGTACAGATAAATTTATTCTTACCCATGGAATGACGGAGATAATGTATAATGTGTTTTGCCACTTGTGGTGGTAGAAGTTATAAAAATACTAACGCGTGTAGATTTTTAGTTTTTTTTTTTACACTCATATTTCTTTTTGCTAATTCCAACACAATAAAGTTTATTTTATTAAAATTCTTTATAGTTTTAAACATCACCAATCCACTTCAATGCCGCGGTCTTCGCTTAAACACTACTGGCAGCTGTTTTTGTCCACGATTAAGAAACTGCTCGACTACTGCAGCTAATATTTGTATACGCGAGAATAACAACAACAATACTTGTACACTGTTAAAAAGTGAGTGTGAACTAGAACGAGCCGTATGTGAAGGTAGAGATGTTACTAGAGTAAACAATGTAGAAATTTCCAATCTAATAATAATAGCAGCTGTTTTTGTCCCAAACTAGCAACTTGTAATTGAAATTCATCCAGTTTTTGTGTAATGAACTCAACGCAATGTAGTTTAATGAGAAACGAATGTGAAATGGAACAAGCGAAATGTGAAGGAACGAGTAAGTAACTTTGTTTATTATTTGTTTTTTACGTAAAAACACTTGTGTAAATAAAACTATTTTTATAAATTTACTCGAATTTTATAGTTCAAAGAACAACTCATGATGTTCAATGTTCAAATTTCCAAATAAATCAACAAAGTAATTGTAGCTGTCCCAATTTAATAACATGTTCACAAAATACTACTAGAGTTTGCGTAAAAACTAATGGAGGCTGTAAAGTATTAACGACACAATGTGAATTGGAGGAGGCAAGATGTAGAGGAGAAGGTAAGAAGGGTTTGCTAAAGTCTTGATTTAAATGAAATTTTAATAAAAAGTAATTGGTTTATTTTAGTTTTAGGAACTGTAGCACATATACACTGTCAGGGTCTTCCCAATCATGTGGACAGACCATGCTATCGTCCAAAATTGAAAATATGTACAAATAATAACACCAAAGTCTGTGTCAAAAATTCTCAAAATAATTGTATCTTATTAAGAAACGAATGTGAATTGGAACGTGAGAAATGTAGGGGACAAGGTAAAATTAAAAATATTACCAGAAAAAGATAACAAGTTACTAATCAAAATAATTCTAACAGCTCTTAAAGCTGTTTCCGAGTTACATTGCAGAAATCTTACAGTGGGCAGCTCACAAACTTGTATTTGTCCCAATTTATTTAATTGTTCCAGAAATTCTAATATCACTTGTTTAAAAACTTCTTTGGGTTGTAAATTACTAAGAAATCAATGTGAAGTGGAAAATGAAAAATGTGAAAGACCAGGTAAATCGCATTCAAATTTAATCGGCGTCTATTCAAGTTAACTAATGTTTTCTTTTTTTAAAAATTATGTCACCTTTACATTGTGTGGGTTTCCAAGTTGGTCAAATTCGTAATTGTTTCTGCCCCAATCTTAAGACCTGTTCTCGGGTTAATAACAATATTTGCATACAAACGAGAAGAGGTTGTAAACTATTGCAGAATAAATGTGAATTGGAACAATTGAAATGTCAGGAACAGAGTAAGTTCTTTTTTCTTTCAAGCAAAATGGTTTACAACACTTTCAAACCTTTCAGATGTTAACATTTTACCAGCTATACAATGTAATTTTTTACGTCCTGGCCGTTGTGGCTCTTGTGCTTGTCCCCATTGGTTGAGTTGTTCTCAGAATTCAAGTAAAGTTTGTATAGAAACACGAGGTGGTTGCAGGTTATTGATGAATCTGTGTGATTTGGAACAAAAAAGATGTATAGGATAAGGTAAGTGGTCATACTTATTAAGAAGTAATTTAGATTCTCTAAGATCAGCTTAGAAGGTTAGAGGATTTATGTCTTATTTTGAACTGAAGGTTATTGAGAAGTATCACTTATATATGAGAAGTATCACTTATAATGACAAAATCTTTGTCATTTTTACTATGTTTATCCCTTTGTTAGAGTTTCAAATGTCTCCAAGTGTTTCTTAGCCGGCAACCGTTTATTTAATCTTGAACACTCTACTCAAGCTACATTCAGGTTATTCTTCCACTTTAATTTTTTACATTTTGTTTGTATTATGGGTTACTCGTTATTAAAGTTCTAAAGTATTTTGCTTTTTGATAACACTGTAGTATTTACGTGATGCTGTTCGATGGTGACTACTTTCACTTCTGTACAACAGAATTATTTTTCACATGCGTTGAGTATTCTGAGCTTTATTTATCTGTATATTTGTCAGTATCTCTATACTGCGTTTGCTTTATTGAGTCTATTATTTACGTCAGCGTCTACACAGTTGTTTCGATTAGATTGGTTGGTCTTGCAACATTATGTCATCTAATAACTTATCTTGCTTATTCCCTTCTTCTTTTTTAATTATTATTCTTTAATATTAGATAATTTGTTCAGCCCCATAATCCAAATCTTCAAGAAATTCAATGCGATCCTTGAGAACTGCTTATGATAATAACAAATAATGAACTCAAAATTCATTGATGTCTGTCAGTTACTTTGAATATGAATGCATATAAAGCAGTCAGATGGATGCATGAAGATTAATTAATACTTAACATAACTTTATGCAAGAACATATATTTCAAATGGAATGAAAAATACAAAGCCCCATAATTAATTCCCTTAAATGGATCAAAATATAATCAATTTTAGGTCTATTTGTCGTTGGCCCGCTCATATCTAAACTAATAAAAAGCGCAGTGAAATCTTCATAAATAAATATTAAGAATTTGTTAATTGGTTGAGTTAATAAGAAGTTCCGGCCAGTACCTGTAGTTGTCTCAAAATTCTAAAGAAGATTTTTTTCGAAATTATTGTATTAAAAGTTAATTGATTCAAACAAAATTTTGCCATAACTTCAAAAGTTATTACCTGTGTATGAAATTATAAATATTAAGTATATAAATCACAATATTAAAAAATACTTAATAGGACCTAAGAAAGTTTCGCTTTTGGATACGGTTATTGGATACATTTATTCTCCGGTCAAATAAGTATATATTGCGTACTTTATTAATTTTTCAAGTTTTCAGACGAAATTGGAATGTATATAAGGTAAATTTCAGAAACTAGAACCTGTCTATAAGCATGTTAATTAAAACGACGGTGTTCTGATAAATGCTGCGCTATAATATGAGCTCTTTCTCTGTGAGTCTCTTACATACAGTAATAAGCTACGATCAATCACTTGACCATATCCAACCTTCCATACCGGTATAATATTCTAATACTTTGTAATCTCAAAAGTAATGTGATGTATTCCCGGATAGGATTCGATATCCAGATAGTGATCGAATGATTACGAATTTTCTTAAAAAATCTAAATCCTTTATATATCATGTAATTACATTAGTCAATTCATCATTTTTTTAATAGTTGTAATTTCAATTGGGAGTATTACATTCATCTAAGAGTCTGAATTACGTTTGAATTTCAAACCATCTTCTTAGAACCATAAGAATTGGTGTCTAACACATTCCTATGAAAAAAGACAATGTTCACGTTCCTCCCATGTGGGTCCCTATTTAGAAGAAAAAGTGGATGCGAAAGTCAATGAGTCTTGAATCGCTCTCTTAATAATCTAATGATTTAATAATCTTGTACCTCCAGTTTCCTGTCGCGTTCAGACACTTTACCATTTGCAAAGTGAATTTCATAACATAAGCCGGTACCCATGTAAATCAATGACCAATCAATATGTTCTAAATAGCGTAATAACTAAAAACATCGTGCTGGCATTCCTTCAAGAATTTTGAAATTAAGTTTAATATAAATAAAGTTTTATTCACAGAATCTATTTCTATGCAATCATTTCTAAGTATGTAACCAGAAAATAATTAAAAAAACCTTATTTCCATTTCTAAAATGTGTTTATGGTATAGACTCTTTAATTATTTAAAAATAACACAAATATGTTATATATATTTAGCTCACACTATTACGTCAATACTGCAATGTCAAGGTTTTACACCAGGTCAATTAAAAAATTGTGCTTGTCCCGAATTAAAAACAACTTTAGCCAATAGCACTATTAGGTTATGTGCTAGAAATAGAAACAAGTGTAAACTAATGAATAATTCCCATAGCTTGGAACTGGCTAAATGTAGAGGAGAGAGTAAGTACTTTTACAAAATTCATAAATATCTCATCATTATAAAAAAATTCTACCCCAAGAATGGTGTAATGCTGATATAGATGAATGTAAAAATTTCACTATGGGTCAAGAAGGTAGATGTACATGTCCTAAATTGCGGAATTGTGGAGGAAATAGTAGGCGAAATATTTGTGTGCATCTAAAGGGAGCCTGTAAAATAATGAAAAATCAATGTGAATTCGAAAAAGCTAAATGCAATGGACAAGGTAAGAGTAAAACTGTTATAACTTGGTTTGCAAAAATGTCAATAAAATTTTTTCCAACTTGGTCACGCACCAACTTTATACAGTGTCAAAACTACGTACCAAAGCGATGGCAATGGTGTAGCTGTCCACGATCACTGAATTGCTGCAAACAAAGGAAGCCATTTTGTGTTTCGGGTCCTTTGGGTTGTAAAATAATGAAAACTGTTTGTAAACTACAAATGGCCAGATGCGGAGGAGAAGGTAAATGATTTTGTAATAGTATTTTATTAAATTTTAAATCTAATTATCTCTTTTTCTAGTTTGGACCAGAACTAATGATTTACAATGCCAGGGCTTAAAATTAGGACAACCTACACAAAAATGTGCTTGTCCCACTTTAACAACTTGTCTGAAAAAATCCATCTCAAGAAGCACTAATACAATTTGTGTCAGGAATATTAGAGGTTGTCAGCTTTTGCAAAATGAATGTGAATTAGAGCGCTTAAGTTGTGTGGGAGAAGGTTTGTTACATTAATTTATTTATGAAATTAATATCTTATTAATTGTTTTTGTTTAATTACAGATTGGAAAATTGCTGACGACATACAATGTCAAAAATTTTCTTCACATTATATTCGGTCCTGCCGCTGTCCTGGTTTAGATAATTGTTCTAAAACTACAAGAGTTTGTGGTAGAACACCACAAAATAAATGTTATAGTTTTCGACCGGAATGTAATATGAGAACGGCTGCATGTGAAGGAAAAAGTGAGTATTAAAAAGCTGTGGAAGAGGTGGCTTCATAACCCATAACTTTACTATGTTTTTTGAGTTTTTTAAAACCAATCAATCACGTTTAAGACCGGTTATATTTCATAATGAATTGCCTTACTTCGATCAGTTTAGAAGGTAAGAAATATCACGCGTCCTTCATATCCCTCCCAAATGTCAGCTTATCCGTTCCTATTTTAATGCTTAATATTCCCCTAATATGAAGACACCATAATGATGTATTAGAAAGTCTCATATCCTCTCACACACTCATATCCTGGAGAGTAGGACAAACATATTTTATGCAAAGTCTGGACTAGGATATAATTAGTCCTCCACAAGATATTCTGTCTTAAGCAGCATTATTTCAGTTTCGTTCATTTAAACATAACGCCTGGGTGAAAGCTCCATTCACATACATATCGCATGACCTGCTCATCCTTCATCTCAAGCTCGGTAAAAGACGGAATATCGACAAGGATGAAAAAACAAACAAATATCCCCAACAAAGAATTACATAGATGTTAAATAAATTATTTTTTTATTAAAATGCTGATCAGTCTGTTGTCATAAAGGAAGTCCGGCAGGAAAAACCCTTTCTGGAAGTTTACCATACATGTATAGCTATGTACGTAAAATAATTGTAAGATGATCCCTGCTTTGAAATTTGATAAATTACAAAAAGTTCATTTTTAAATCCTCCACCGATAGAAGCAGTGCGGAGAATATATTAAGTTTGTCATTTTAGGAGTAACGAAAAGATGAAATGTCCCTCTGTCTGGTCGGTCATCTGTCTGTTTTTGGCACGCTCACACTGCTGGATGAGGGTATAATAAGGAATTGTCTAAAATCCCACATATATTTTTTCATCAAAGGAAAATGAAATGATATGGATTAGCTTTGCCCGTCTGTCTGTTGTTGGAATGATCAATTCCACAAAACTAATTAAATACACAAGACCATATACAAATACTGCATCTGTACCTGTTTTCTTCAAAAGTTTCGTTCTACAGTTATTTTGGAAGAATCATGATTTTCTAAGTGACCACTATTTTGAAACTCCCACAACAATAAGTGGTGATAAGGGTACATAAGTTCTATATGTGTCAATGAACATAACGCCAGATGTAAATCATGTGAGATCGAGTTACTTTACCAGTAAGGTGTATATGAAATTATGGACAGAACTTCGCAAATTTTGGGTTCGTATTTTTTGGATGTAAGAATCATTAAAAATATGAAATATCTCCAGAATTCTGATTTTTTTTTTTGACTTATGTATTTGTAAAAGACTTGCGAAAGTGGGTCTATATGTTAGAAATTGTTATTAACATGGTACTAAAGTTTCGAACATAGCTCTTTTAGTCTTTTATATATTTTCAAAGCCGCTATTATATCGTAAATTTAATCAATATTTTTTTCTTAGAATTAACACTAACAATACCACAAAGATGTCATGGTATAAGAATAAATGAATCTGATGAATGCAAATGTCCTGAAAGTCGCTATTGTAATAAAAAACAACAAATATGTGGAGGCATTGGGAAACAATGTAAACTTTTCAAAAATGCCTGCGAATTAAGAAAGAGTACATGTCGTGGTGAAAGTAAGTTATATTTAAGCAATTCAAAGGAAAGCAAATATATTTTATAACTTATTCTAATTGTGTAGCTTGGAGACCCATTTCACTGAGTAATTGTTGTGAATTTAACGAAAATGAAGTAAGAATTTGTACTACAAATCAACAACAGTCAGCAGTTTGTGCACAAACAGCAGGCAATATATGTCGTCTATTTCCAAGCAAGTGTGATTTATATAGAGTAAATGTTGAAAATGGTAAAATTAAAAATTAAAATGGCGAAAATTTTTTTTTATAATATTTAATCTTTACAGATTGGTCAATTGTTAGTGGTTCCCTATGTAAATGTTTAAGAAAAGGTCGCATGGGTTTTTGTACTTTACCGTTTGTGTGCGAAACACCCAACAAACGTGACCGAAAAATATGTGGAAGTCAGGGTAACACCCATAAAATATTTAGGTCCCAATGTCTTTTAAGATTACACAACTACATATATTGTACCAGTAAGTGATATTAAAACGATTAAATCTTAATTATTTAATACAATTCTGATAATTTTATTTCCCCCATATTTTAGAGCTGTAAACAGAAGACAATGCCGTAGAATGAATGGATGAAAATGAAGATATAGAAGAGATTAAAAACGTTATTTAAAAATATCTTTCGATTTCACTTTCACCAAAATGTTATTTCAAAGGAAATGTGTGTTTCAAACATTTTTAAAATTAAGAAAAAAATTAAAAACTGAAAGGAAACTGTATTTCCTTGCAATAAAATTTTATTTATAAAAATAATGCCCTTTAAAAATTTGCCCATTATATGAAATGTAAAAAAAGAACATAAAAGGTGAAGCACTTTGTATCCGTTTATGGCAGACATCCGTTTCCTTTTTATATTCTTTTTGAAAATATATATTCTCTTGCACTCGTAAAAAGGTAACAAAACATTTATGAATACAAAATATAAAAAATCAACTAACCAACAAATATGCACATAAGGACTGTAAACTTTTAAGGAAAGTTGTAAAAAATAACTTGAATAATCTTGAAGGAAACATGAAAGACGAAGACGAAATAAGATTCTCAGTACAAAACATTATAACCAATATGAATGGGTAATATCTGTTTTTATATCCTCTATCACCATATGTGGAGAAGAGACCAGACCCCGTAATGTATTTATATTTTTGCAACAAATCATAATCTATGTCCGCCTGTCTGACAGTCAATTTCTAGCATGTTCACATCCATAAAAATGACAGAACTCATTGAACTTTTCCCTGAGTATTTGTTATAACCCTGAGAAGTATTTTTTTTAACCAGAAAAATTAGTTTTGTATGTTAAGAAATATAGGCCTATATCTTAGGCAACCTCTAAGATCATGCCAAAATCATTTGAAAATTTGTCAATTATATATCGACAAATATGTAATATATGTACTTCATTACTATTTCAAAAATTATCAAAATCGATTCAGTAGAAGGAAATGTTAAAGCTAAAAATATAACTTATGACTCATTAAGCGTATATATTTTATACTTATGTGAACATGTATGTGAGTGTGTATATAAAAAGCATCGGTAAAGTCGAATATAGCATTCTTACCTCGATGCACCGATTTGTATATTTGGAGTGGTACATGTGATGGAAGATTATTATTGCTATAGAAAACTTTATGTATTTTATACTGTACCAAATTTGATAATAAACTCTGTATACCTCAACTCACTTAGCTTTTTTAAGATATTAGAAGTCAACAAAAAATTGCACAAGCAAATTAAGCGAATGTTTTACATATTTTACACATAAAAGTAAAACTTTTAGCAAATTGAACTTTGTTGTTTTAGAGGTCTAAAATTTCTCATTTCACTTATTTAACATTTATAGCGTAATATTTCACTAGCTTTCAATAAGCGCTGTGAGAATATTTTTTGTTGCTAAAAAGAATATATTCAGAAATATTTTAAATAGACAAGATCAGTTATAAAAGGCTTAAATTAGAAATGTTATTTTACCAGTAAGGTGTATATGAAATTATGGATAGAACTTCGCAAATTTTGGGTTCGTATTTTTTGGATGTAAGAATCATTAAAAATATGAAATATCTCCAGAATTCTGATTTTTTTTGACTTATGTATTTGTAAAAGACTTGCGAAAGTGGGTCTATATGTTAGAAATTGTTATTAACATGGTACTAAAGTTTCGAACATAGCTCTTTTAGTCTTTTATATATTTTCAAAGCCGCTATTATATCGTAAATTTAATCAATATTTTTTTCTTAGAATTAACACTAACAATACCACAAAGATGTCATGGTATAAGAATAAATGAAGCTGATGAATGCGAATATCAGAATATATTCAGAAAAATTTTAAATAGACAAGATCAGTTATAAAAGGCTTAAATTAGAAATGTGAGATTCAACAAGAGTTTCTAGTAAACTAATGTAAATTTTTATTATTTAAATAACTAAAAACATTAAATCATAATATATACCCTACACAACTTAAATAATGTGCCAAATTATACGAGAATCCGTTAATTTTTATATATCCCCTACAAGTCCCTTCTATATATCACTAGGCAGCGAATAAATTTTACTATACGTTGGTATTGTAATATCAACTGGTATAATTAAGAAATTATACGAGGGTCGGTCCACATTTCTTCTAGCTCCGATATAACTTCCCAGAAAATATAATTTTCAAATCCATAAATTTCACATAAATGTAAGTTTCTCAAAAATGCTCCGCACATTTATAGTATAAATCAGAAAACAAATTATATGAGAGAAGTTCATAAATTTTTCGTACCTGTCATTTACAACGAACAATATGGTTGCATGACCGATTTTAACATTTTTTCTTGTATATACATGCGCGTGAGTTATATCTGACAATTAAATTAATCATACGCCAATACTGAGAATTTTGCAAAAACTTTATGAAAAAATTTCGAAATGTGGTGAAATAAAATTAAAAATGTTTATTTGATTTTAGTTAATTACAATTGTTGATCCCACAAAAAAAAATAATAAGAAAAACCCGTTAAGCATGCTATGGAGCAACAAATTCCTATATGCAAGCAATACATATTTAAGGGATCAAGGAAAAATGTTGTGAATGTGATCGGAAACAATGCATAAGAAGGAAGTGCAAAATTTACTTAATTGGATATCGATTTTGTTAAACATAATTTAATTACTGGTTCGGAAAAGAAGAAAACAAATATTGAAAATATCCACATACAATAAAAAGAAACGGTTCACATGATGTTTCTAAAGACAAATTATAGCTAATGATGTTCTAAAAACACACAAGGCTCAAAAAGTGCCCGACAAGGTACGGAAATAGAAGTCAAGTTTTCTGAACAAAATATTTTTGCGAATGGGAAACGTGTTTTCTGTCAGATGTTTCGCAACTTTTCGTCAAAAAGTTTATGTTGCTGATACTCGAGAGAATGTTGAAAAAATTTAGAAACCAAAGCAGTTAAAATTTTCCAATAAGTTCTTGATATGGAAAGTTGAGGCAATAGAATTCTATCAGTCTCTATAAATACCTAAATTTATATCAAGAAGCATTTACAGAAAAGACTAGTGAATGTTGAACAATCCCTTGAGTGATAAAAGAAATTCGTTTTCGTGTTAACCTTAATTTAAAGAATATATTTTTTTCTTGCAAGAAGAAGCTCGTAAGAGTTCACTAGTATAAATGTTTACATTGTAACTTATCGAAACTTTACTTTAGATTATTGGGTGGGTATAATCGAACATAATATAAGCATAAAACATTATGAAATTATCACTGGGCCACCCATATATAACAATCCATCACATAACTCTTAATTCAATATTCAATTTACGTAAAAAAATATTTAGAAAGTTACAAATTTCTAAATAATTAAAATAAAAATTTTTAAGCAATTAAAAAAGTTTTTTTTAGTTTTACAAAATATATATGATTACAAATAAAACACGTAAATTAAATAAAATAAAGTTTTATGTAAATACTTTTGCAAATATTTCAATGACATTTTCCCAATAAATGATTGAAATAAAAGAATTCCTTATAAATTTTGTAACATGACAAAACAAATTATTCATTTTAAACTATTTATTATGAAAATATGAAGTGATTTGTGAAAAAATCAAAATAATAATAAATATAATATTTGAAATATATTTACTTAAGATTCCTTTTTATATGTTTAAATAAAAAGTTAAAATATTTGTAAATCAATTTCCTAAATATTTGCAGTGGAAGAAAAACAAGTAAGAATGTATGATCGATGAAGACCGTATATATAATACCCTGCATACCATTGTTAGTTTTAAATAGTAGCTATGAAAAATTAAAGAACTACCCTCGTATATGGGTTTTAAAATTATTTTTTCTGTGGGTTTACATTAAATTATGACCTGTCCCTTGTATAACTTTGCATATCGATTTTTTGCTTATATTTATCTTAATTTGCTAATATTACAATATCAACGAAAATATTCCTTGAAAAGAGATACAGTAGTTTTCCGAGTTAACGAATAACCACTTTAGTGAATTGGTGACTAACTAAACTGTCATACCTTTCTCTTTGAGTGCATTATATTACGAACAAAACAAATAATTTAGTACTGGATATAAAGAATTAAAAAAAGTTTTAAGTGAAAAAACAATGGGAAGATAATATGAAGAACTTTTTTTGTAACTCTCATAAAGAGTATTACAGTTAGGAAGAGTATTTTCCTCAATAAGTAAATATGTATGTATGCTTTTATCTGTTGCACTTTATTTCATGAAAAATCCACTTCATAAAAATTCTAAAAAATCATAAATCCTAACGTGGGAAATTTTCGTCGTAAAAGTTTTTCATATATTCGAATACTAATATTGGCTTTGGATGAAAATTTGATATTTGTATGGGGCGACCTTTCCCCCTGATTCTATTCATCCTCTATTTTTACCTACGAAGCTACCTCGTAGTAGCATGTTTGCTACTAGATTAGATATTTTATAATCAATATTTGGTTTACATAGGGGCTTTCTCGCCTTTGATCCTTTCCGCTTTAAAATTGATTCGCCGAAGCACTGCAGCACGATTGCTACAAAATTAAAATTTGTTGCGAAATAAAACCTACAATATCTTCCTTCGTTATCCCAGTTAACGTATAGCTCGATGCTATGAATATACCTGACATTATGTCATTCGTTAAACCGGAAAACCACTATATTTGACAAATAACGAAGCGACGTATATTTTGGTGCATAGTTTTAGAATATTTTAGATCAACTTGTAACAAATTTCGTTTAAATCGCTTTTTATTTAGCATTTTTGTGACCATAAAACCCCATTCTGGGAGTAACAATTATATGGGAGTTACCTGCAACATCAAAATTTGCGACTTGTATGCTGTTCACAATGTTCAAATGGACAGCCGGATAGACGGACAGACGGACATCATTAAATCGACGTAGGAAAGAAATTCTGAGTTGAACGGTATACTAAAAGGTCAGCGTAACACCATGTTTTCTGCATGTTACAAACGCATAATACCCCAACCACCTACGGTGCTGTAGGGTAAAAACAAAATTAAAAAATTGAACTAAAACTATAAAGAAAACTTTTTACAAATTTAATTTATTCCTTTTTATTTTTACTTGATAAACGTTATTTTTTTATTTCAATTTAAATTCATGTGTTACATGTGTAAGAAACAGGAAATATTTCATTTACATTTTCACATGTAAATCATCTAAGAAATTTCAATATAAAAATACTTTTTTCTTAGATTTAGTAGAATAATTCCACCTTTACACACACATATACATGCACACATAGATGGTAAACTTCATTTAGATTTAAGAATTAAATAAATAACAAATTTAACAGACAGTTTATGTATATGTGAGGGTGTATATGTATATCTAAGGATTTAATAGGAATTACTACTAGAAAATAATATATAATATATGTGTGTATAGAAAATAAAAGGGAATTATATTGTTGATATATGTAATAGGGTGGAACAAGGAAAGGATTTAAGTTAATCTCAAAAACTCAAGGTAAAAAATAGTAACATTGATCCGGAGGAAGATACCGGTCTCCTTCTGATCGCGTTCCCAGATTAGCAGGTCCGAACTGCGAATTCTTGCCATTGGCTTTCGAGACTTACCTCTAGGGTAAGTACGATAATTTTAAAATACAGACATTAATAATTCCTGTACCCCAGTAGGTGATTGTAGCTTTTCCCGCGAATAATGCATTGTCGTCATACCACAATCGTGAGAAAACGGCAACACCAATTAATATTTCCAAAAAAGAAGATCTTAGTTAATCCAGACTTTAGAATCAGGTAAGGACTCCAATTTATACCACATATGATGATGAGAACGTAAGCAGAATGATTGAAGAATTCAATGTCTGTCTTCTGCAGCCACAAAACACATTAGAAGGTGATACTCTTTCCACAAAGGATGATAAAGAATAAGGTATCCTGAGGTAGATTAATTTAGAAAAACTCCTTAGAAAAAATGAGATACCTATAGGCAGCCTAAGCCGGACCTTAACCCAATGAAAGATGAAGTAACCAACAAAGAATGCCGGAACAATCTCTAATATGCAGTAATTGATACCGATAGCAAAATAACAGAAAATCATTAAGGTAAGTTTTTTGGGAATGAGGAATAAAAAAACATAGTAATCATAGCTAGAGAGTTTCAAGATATAAGCCTACAAAAACCGATGCCTTTTAACTCAATGAGGGCGAGACTTTAAGAGTGGGCGAAAGCAATACACAGCTCGCTCTGGAATAACGAAACAGTTCTTAGGTTAAGTAAGCACTCTTGACACTCTTCTCTTCACCCACACTAAAAATACGGACGACGGTGAATACAGAGCATGTAGAGAGAACATTGAAGCGATGGAACACTTTCTTTGTCATTATCCAGCCTTCATGACTCCAAAATGCATAATTAGGTTCCTAAATACTTTGTAGATATAAGTAAATATGTGTACGAAAGTAAATTGTATAACAATAACGATATGGAGTGATTGAACCATCCAAATTCAAAAACCGTACTTCTGCGAAATATATAATTGAAATCGAAATAGTGTTATAGTCAACTAGTGTTAAATTGGAAACGGAGCAATTTTAGTACGTAAATATTTGTGTAAATTTGTTTTCAAAATTCTCTTTTTGTGCATTTTAACGGCTCTACACAACTATAGCTAATTGACATATTATGGGTTTGAGCTTATGTTTGTAACAGACGGAAAAAATTATGTAACACCAATTTTCAAGCAAGCTGATGTCCGCCCATCATCAAAAAGCCATTCAATATCGATTAAAACACATAAATTTTTGGGACTAAGGTAGGAAGGATTGAACTTGTAGGCGTTGAGTCTATTGTTCAATCCCAATCTCAGTTCTGCAGAAACTACTTTCAACGGTGGCAAGCCACAATACATAATAATCAAACGGTAAAGTTGACAGGGGGAGAAGTATCTTCTGCTGAAAGTAAATTTAAGTAATCGGATATCTGAAAAATATTACGGTAAACAAAATAACAATTTAGCCAAATCACCCTTGTATGCAATATTTCTTAATAAACGTTGCTATTTAGGAAAATGTTTCTAAATCTGACAGATTATTTTTATGAAAGCTTGCATTTTATATATTGTCTCTATACCGACCAAAAATCCCATGTGAATTTTAAAAAATTTGCATAAGTCCCTAAAAAGCAGAACATAAAAAAATTCTAACACATTTTAGAAGAAATGCGTTATTTCCTACAAGTTGATAAGTTTTTGAAGTAAACAGTACGATATTTACAATTATGATGTCTTCACAAAATTCCACTTATGAATTTGAATATGATGAAAATCCATTATTAACTTGTGATGCTGATTTCGGAAAAAAGCTATTAACAAAATTTATGATAATCACTCATTATGTTGGGAGAAGATTCTGTTTGGCAATTTTCTATTTTTACTAAAATAATATTAAAGCTTCATATCGAAGGCATAAAAAATTATGAACCGATAATTAAAGCTCACATAGAAACTGCTTACACAAAACGATGTCATTTCAGAATCAAATCTTGTGTGACAGATTTTGGATTTTCCTGTGAAGAACATTAAGTACTAAAACTCTTAAAAGATATGTAAATACTTGAAGGGAGTACAAGAAGTATTGAACCGATGATCATTTATTACAATATTTTTTCGTATTCTTTCTTAATCGCTTTAAATCTAATATTAAACATATTTAAAAATTTTCCCTACAAAAACTGTACAACCCTAATTTAGATTTATTTATTTTTTGTATTCAGAATAAAACCAAATCAATTTAGAACTATGTGAATGATTTTAAATGAAATTGATGTCATCAGTGTTTAAGTCATCTAGAATTACTTACGTTTTTTACCTTAACTACATTTTTTATAAATCAAAAAAGAAATATACTATAATTTATAACTAAATATATATAATATTGTTTGAAATATTTAAAATAAAAGAAAATGTTTAATATTTCACATAAATTAGCTTTCACTCTGTGCGCTTTACTACACAAAATTAACCTCAGTTCTAGATCTCGAAATAAATTTTACAAATCACGAGGTGTATTTAAAAAAGTGATTGGGACAAAATTTGTAAATTTTTGCTATTATAGTTCTTTAGATAACTCTCCACTGGGTCTTATTTGTCCTATATCTTTCAGTAAAACAGATCATTGAGAAAGTAATTGAGACCAAATTTCTGAACTTTCGCTTGTGTATATTTTTTATAACATATTTTACTTTATAACATATATTACTTTCAGATATATTGGGATCATTCTGTGAAAACTTCATCAAAATTGGCCTAGCCGTTTCTGGGGGTATAAGTTTTATACATTCATCCATATAAATACATCCTTTTATATAAATAAATAGAAACTTAAATTCCTAATAATTTTTTCAAAGGGGTGGGGGGGGTGTGTGGTTTACAAATTCGAAAGGTATGAAAATTCTAATTTACTACGAATTAATTATTAGAATTAAGAACAAGATATTACATAATTGTATCTGACACTCTGTTTTATTTGTTCAGATAACAAATAAAACAAAAACATTTTTTTAAAAACTATTTACAGTCCCGAACAAAACTTTTGGCACAGCAAGTTTATTTTTCTTTTTAATATTATTTTGTAGATGTTGAAACACTTTTCACGCGAACAAAAATGTGTTTGGAATTACCTTTACTAATTTAGTTTTTCAAAAACGATATTTATTAATTACAATGTACTTAAAATCATACCAACTTGATTTTGTCGAACAAATTATTGGCGCACCTAATAAAAAAACTTTACATAGACTAAATTTCTTAACTTCCTCTGCGATTCTTATCCATTTAACGCTTCTTGAATAACAGATTTATTTGAAATTCTTCACTTCTACCTATCTGTCCAGTTGTTCTCATAAATGCTCAAATGGATTAATATCTGGAAACTGTGGTGGGTGCAGTAGGTCATGAGCACCATTGTAAATTATCCACATCATGGTCTGAATGCTTTGGATCGTTATTTTGTTGGAATGTGGAACGTGTTTTTACATTTATATTTTCACTAAATTTGCTTTTTTAATATTTCAATAAACTGTTTTATTAATTATCCATATGTGTAAAGAATTTAACAGTACGAGAAATATCTACTTCTTCAATTTCTGTATTGGGCTTTCTAAACACGGTAATTTGGTCATCAGTATAAAATATATAAAATTCGCATTCATCGGAGAAAAGCAACTGATTCCAAAAAGGAATTGTTATCTTTGAAATTCAACGCTTTATTTGATTTTTTGAATTGGTTTATGTCTAGCAACTAGAGCATTATTACCATTTCCATGCAAAGTTAAAAAAATGAACATGAAGAGCTGATTTTGACAATATTTTTGTTGAGCAATTGATGACATTTTTATGTATTTATAAAACAAGTGTTTGTATAAGTCAAACCACTTATGGTTGTATTCAATATTAATGCTATTTTCTTTTAAAATTTGGTAATAATGACGGAAAAATTAAGTTTAAATATATAGAATGCTCACCGTGCCAATAGTATTGTTTTATACTGTATATAAGTTTTCTTTTATTTATTATGTAAAATTCAAATATGAAAAATGTATTTATAAACACTCATATATACACATGCATAACTAGGTTTACATAATAACCCCCGGAGGCTAACTTTATCAATTAAAATCCTTTTATGCCGACACATGTGTTTTTGTATGTGACAATGGAACGTGACGATACCACAACAATATATTTGTTTCATATGTCCTTATTTTTTGTTGTGTGTCCTCACATTTTATCAATTTTTTTTATTTAACATAAAAAAATTAATCACTTTAGGCATAGAAGAACTAACTAAATAAATTTAACTGAAAACAAAACTATTATTGAAAAATATTTTTTGTTTTGACTTTTTATAAAATTTAATCAATAATGTCCTTATATTCAACCTACAAGCTATAATGGAATAAGTAGAGATGAATTAGTTGATTAAGGCCGATTATATTGAAGACTACACCATGACGCAGCTATAGAATAAATTGCCTGACCCTTGTAGATTTTATTTTGGGATTTGCACTGATATACATTATACTATTTAAAACATTTTATAATACTCACACACATGAGAGGTTTATGACATTTGAGATGTTTCGGCATTGGGAGTTATTATTTTTAATATACGAAATATTATTACACTACAAGTTTTGTTTCAGTTTATGTATTTAAAAGTGATTTACAGAAGTGGACATGTATAGACTGACCTTTTTATTATCTTTACGATACTTTGTAAAGATATCTCGAAAACTGATACCTAACATTTTGTATGTAATGCCCTGAATTACTTTTCTAATGCCCCATAAAGTATATACATATATTATTAAGTTAAATCAAAATCTGAGTCGATTTAGCCATATTGGTCCATCTGTTGAAAATATTTTTAAGCCTACACTAATTGTCAAAATTTGTTATTTGTCCTAAATACATTTCTATTTTTAATCAGCAATATCGGTCCAATAGCACTTTAAAATTCTGACGAAATACTTTTCTTAGTTTTTTAATTAAAACTGAAAGGAATTTTAACAGATCTTAACCATAATTTACAGCTATACATACTCCTTCGCTGGGATTGTAAGCGCCATTACAAAATCAAATTATTTTCGAAGTAAGACAAACATCATGTCATATAGAAATAACGGAAGCGAAAGTGCGTTTGTAAGTCTAATATCAAAAAAGTTAAAACCATATTTCAAACAAAAACACCTATTTCAAATCAGATAATTCTGGTTCTATTCAGGAGTAAAATAAAATATTTTATCTTAATACTTTGTTATACCCCAACAAAATATGCAGATGATACTGACAACACTCAATCAGATTCAATACTAATGGCTGATTTTAATCCGGTTCGATGTGCAGATATCACAATTTTCATGAGTGACATAAGTGTGGAGATATGAATTCACAATTATATGCGAAAACCTCCAGCGGCAACTCTCAAAGTCAGGTATACCACATATGCGTAAGCAGAAGGTAGATAAGCGCACCAACATATGTTAAGAATAGGATAAGCTTTGACATCAGTAGCGAAAAAACCTTTCCATTTACAACTCCAGAATAACGAAGCAAGGAACAAGTTAGCTTTGGCAATTCAATCAAACCAGTGACTCAACATCATTTAATATAACCGAGTTAGGAAGCAAACACTGGGGTAGCGTAACAATACAGTAAAACTTAAATAACTGATGACTTGTTTTAAAGAAAAGGGAAATCGTATTACAGTTTAAGAGCAACAATACTTTGAGACATCAGTGCCAACTTCTGCCACAACACATAAAGAAATCTTCAAGAACAGACAAAACATAGTTCCTAGAATGGCTTGCAGAAAAAACAGAATGAGGAAATAACAGAAAACCTTAAAAATAGTAAGTAAAGCAAGAATCAAGCTGTTATTGACCGTTACGTTTTAAATCAAGTTCAATCCCTCTCCTTCTTCTGTTTCTTTTCGTATTCCATTTTAAAGCAATTCTCATTAAATATCTTCTATACTGCCATTTGAGTCTCTATAACTCGTTATACAAGGAATGTTTAGTTAAAGATCCACATTGGATATATTTCTTACAACAATTTACTTGTAACTTTCCCATATCTCGAGTTGCATCATCGAAACATCTAAGAGCGTAGATTTAATGCTTGATTCAAATACTGCAGACTGTAGACGAAATCCCTGACGGATAATTTGTACATAATTATATAAATTTTCCGGTGATTTTGTATTTAAATTATATTATGAGCAAAATTATATTAAGTGAAGTAGAAACAGAGCTTAGCAAGTAGTTTGTTCTGGCCTCTATGCTGTTGTCACTTTCCTTTATAATCCTTTAGCAATTACTTTGATAATCACCTTTTTAATCACGCTCAGTATAGTACTATTATGCCAGTTGCTACTCTCTGTGATTTTGTTCAGTTTATTAGCAATGGTGTTCCCAACAAATTCGCGGGATAAGAAATAAGTTCGGATCAAAGGAATTATTATCTGGGTACTCGTAAAAGCTCACTTTTTACTATTTCAGCCAAAATTCCACCACTTTTACAGTTAAATATATATGTTGATTTTTAGTATTTAATGGATTTTTTAAATATATTTTCCGTGTGTTACATACAATATTTCAAATTCATGAGACCCATTTGTTAGTAGTGTATATATAAAAAATATTTATACAAAAAACTGAATTAAACAAACCTTATGTTTGCGGGCTTATAACTTATTTTTTATATTCTTTATTATTATTTTTTCTCTTTTTGTGATTGTTTTTATTTGTCCTAAATTAAAAAACGAATGGCCAACAAAATGTGAAAAAATATTTGGTGTTATGCCAAATAACAAAAAATAAATATGTTTCATTAAAAAAATAGGAAAAGGACATGAGTTTGAAAATAAAAAATATACATATTTTTATGAAAAAAAAAAAAAATAAAATAAAAAATAAAAACTATTTTTTAAGTAATAAATTTCTGATTTTTTATTATAAAAAAACAGTGGGCATATTATATTATTTTAAGTCTTGATTATTTAAAAATTAAATAAACACATTAGTTTGAAACAAAAAATGATCCACATTTGTATAAATCGGAAATAACGAAATAAAATTACAAATGTACTGTACCGAGCGGAATTAATACAATACAGTACAGATCATATGAATTAAGTGAATTATTTAACATATTACTGAAAGATTATGAACTATTTTTTACAATATGTACTCTGTGATAGGAAAGATAATCAATTGATAAAAAAACAACCATTAAAGTAAAACGCATTATTGACCTTTGCAGCAATAAATTTTGACATTAAGTTATAACTCTTTAAAAAAAATCAGTGTGGAAATAAACACACGTACTGTTGATGCACGAAAAACTATTTCTAGCAAAGACCGACAAATGATTGTACTTGATTTTACGCAAATAAGAAAATAGAAGGCTCTATTTGACGTAAAAATATGCATCATAGATTGGAATTGACTAATTTGGATTATGCTATACATAGCTTGCAAAGATATACTTCATCAATAAAATCAATAATTACTAGCATCTTGAATTCACAAGACAATAAAGACATAAATTGAACTTTGAGCATATGTCCTGTAAAGCGATTAAATTAAATTTCTTTAGCTTCGATTCACAGTTCATGTAGGCAATGATTTTAGACTAGACTGTAATAGTTCAAACGATCTGGGAACAAAACATAACCCATCGATGCTAAAGAAAATACAATTTCTTATGTCGATCCGTAGAACATTAGCTCAACGTTCTAGACCCTTAATTTATTGATTATGGCCCGCCGTATGAACTTTGATTTAGTTGTGAAGAAGTGATTAGTTGTGAAGAAAGCAACGCTCATTATCCGCTTTCATTTGATTTTGCGACCAGCAAAATTATTTGGTCTACTCAAGAGGTAGTTTTCCATGGGTCACCAGCGCCTAAAATCATTTCTATACTAGTTTTTACGATGAAATGAAAAATAAAAAGATTTTAGGAATCCCCTGGTCAACCCGATTACCGAGAATTTTAACAAAGTAACGCCTAGTGACAGTTGCCGTCACACTATCTTCTGAGCAAAAAGAAGAAATAAAAAACTAACGAAGTTCCCCTCCTTTACATTATATATAGAGGGCGTTGTTCTAGAAAAGTTTCCTTTTACTACATTATAATAGAGACCGTTTTTCTAGAAAACGAAAAATATGCAACAGTGTATGAAACTGTGTTGCATTTAGAAAATATGGAATAAAAACACACACACTATTGAGTCCACTGTAAATAGTTTAAAAACATTATTTTAAAATAAAAGAATTGTTTGTTCATACAAATAAATTTTATTAATCGTGGAATCGTTATACAGTCATGTCAAAGTAAAATGAATTAATATCGATTTTGCGAAATAAATACAAGAACATTCTGAAAAGTGGAAATATGTAACTTATAAAGATATCTCAGAATAGCAAAAATATAAATGTTTAGTCAGTTTATATATAGAAGTCACTAGGATGTGATGTTTTAAATATCCTGTTGTAATGCGAGGGTATCAATTATCAAAAGTAACAAAACTAATGGAAGACTTCTTTGTCCAAAAAAACACCTGAAATGTCATGTGACCTGAGTCGAAAAGGGATCAGTATTGTTCGATATAAAGACGCTTAATGTCACTATACTTAACCTTTTAAAAATTTGAATGTTGAATTATATACCGTTTTCCAAGTATTATTATTAAAATATAACTAAACTTGTATACCAAAAACCACAAATATTTGTAACAAACAGAAAAAATTACCCTCATCAAACGACTTAAAATCATCTTCTTAATCGATTTTTCGCTGACCGACTATGTGACTTTTTGGTTCGTGTAAGTGATGTCAACACTTAAATTTTTAAGATATTTTGGGCCAAGGGAATATAACTCGTAAGTGACA
Organism: Cochliomyia hominivorax; assembly: GCA_004302925.2. NCBI lineage: Eukaryota > Metazoa > Arthropoda > Insecta > Diptera > Calliphoridae > Cochliomyia > Cochliomyia hominivorax. The sequence goes on along the minus strand of PYHX02000495.1, from coordinate 59,088,131 downwards.
TATTTTAAGAATATTTGTATACAAATGATCGTAGCTCTTAGCTAACCTTTTTTTCAAAAATCACTTAAAGGCTATGCGCATCAGAAAAGTTATAGTATGGGCAAAATTTCGTATATTTAAGACTTAAAACCATCATAAGATAAAATTTTGATAGGATCGAATCATAATTTCCTATAATCCTCACTTTCGAAATTTACATTACGTGCCAAACATCTCTCATTTATGTGAGTCTTTTGAAGCTATATAAAATAAGTATGTTCTATACCAGCACAAATTATAAAATCAAAGTTGTGGGTCGATCCAAAGTATATCATGATATTAAGAATTGTTGTTTGCAAAATATTTCCTGAATACTTGTATACTTATCACCATTATTAAATATTACTCATACGTAACCAAAATTATAAATTATATACTAACTATTATAAGAGTACAAGCATTTAAAATAACCCACCTAAAAATATGTGACCATTTTTAAGCTTAGCTATCGACTTAGAGTATCTTTAAATTAATGATTGTCCATTATGCTTGTGATTAGAGGGAAATTTCTAAGATATCTAAATACAAGTTGGAAAATTGAAATACTAAGTTGTTTCACCTAAGTAATTCAATTTGCCATCATTATTCAAACTTTCCCTGATACAAAAGCTCTCGTTCAAATTTTACGTTCATCGGTTCATAATCTCCCACATTTGCCACATTTCTTTCGATATTGACCAATTAGACGTATGAAGTATACATCTAGTTGGTCCATATCTCATACGCATCATTTTCGCGATGCACGTTTATTTGTGAAATTCACGAAGCACGTTTATTTGTGAAATTTTTAAGAGAAATAGATATTGAACAAGCAAAACAAATATTTTTAATATATTTTCAAAAGCCAACTTTTAAGCGTTTTCTAAAAAAACGCAATTATTCCTCACACAACATTGAATAATGAAATCATATATATTTTATTCTACAAATAATAATTTTTTTAAATTCATCAAAACGTTACCCCACTGTTGAACAAGTGAATGAATACATAAATAAATAAACTTAGCAACACCATTTTACACGCCATGTCATTTTATACAATTGTACAATAAAGCGTGATATTTTGTTAACATGTGTATGTAAAAGAATTCTTCACTCACATGTATACAAACACTCACACATAAAAATATATGAGTTGTGAAATAAAACATATTGTTCCAGTTCTAATATATTTAAAAAGTTCAAAGTATAAATCTATGCAATTGTGTGATAAATAACGAAGTTAGAATGAAAAGATTTTTTGGCTTTTACGGCTAAAATTTAAAAACTTTATAATCAGATCTCGTCAAATTTTACTATGTTCCAGCCGAATTCAATAAAGGTATATTGTTCGATCCATTAGCAAAAAAAGTTGTAGACTGATATCGGAGACAAAATAAAAATTCCAAATGAGAACTTTTCGTAGTTTCTTCAACAAAAATTAACTAGATTTAGGTACAATTTAATCAATCGGATTAAAGTTATAGGTAAAAATATGACAAATTTTGGTACTACCAAAAAAATAGATTGTGCTGAACCCAATATAAAAAGCCATAGCTTCATTTTTGATGCTTTCTACTTATAAACCTCTTAAGTATAGACCAATTTTAATACAATTTGACCATTTTTATGATACTAATCTGGCGAATATCGGTCCATATTTTACTACAGCTGCGATATAATTGGGCCATATTCGGTTATAACTCCAATTTAATGGAATGAGATTTTTGGTTTAGAAGGCTATGTAATGATAATTGTCTTGTTGTCTTCAATATATGAAACTATTTTCATGAACACTACTTTAGCAATAACTTGGTAATAAAGCTTGGTACCACTGAAGTTTTAATATGAAGCCTTTTTCAAGTTTTAAGCAAATGCACTTCTTCGTAATAAGATAAACTCAAATGTTAGGAATTTATTTCATTTATGCTTGGAGAGTTTCTAATGACGGCCAATAAACAAGTGTCTCGTCATATGAATGTTTCCTTAAATCTGATAATTCTTTTAAAAAATCTGATTATCTGAAAGTTTTTTTGCGTAAAGTTAACTTAAAGATCGTTTATTTCTTTTATACCTTTAAACTTGAAATATTGCCTAAAGTCATCACTTAGGGGTAGAGACTAAGGGACTCTCCTCTCTTGAATTAAAAAGTAGCCTTCACTAAGAAACTTTTATCTGCGTGATCGCCCTTCGGTCGGACTAAAATAATTTCTGATGATTTTAAGTTTATCTGCATATGAAACAAGTTCCAAAAGTTATGAAAAAACCTAATTGAAAAATTAAATGCAATAACCGAACAAATCTGATAGGAATTATTCACTAGGAATTATTTTCAAGTCAAGTAATTGAAGTAACTTCCAATATATTAGATCCTATTTCATAATGAAATAAAACTCAATTTATATGACAAAATTTTTAATCTATTTTATTTCTTTTGTTGAGACTTATTCGTAGTATTATCGCTAATTCGCCATATTTTTATTTTACTGACAAGTTATTTAATTACTAAAAGATAAAAAATGTCATTCATTCTGAAATATTTTGTGAAAATCGGTTTTTGGAAAAATTGAATATATCCCATATTAGGAATTGAAGGAAAAATTTATTTGCTTAACGATTATTAAATTCATGTAGTGACATAAACTCCTAGATACTTTTCTTATAACCTAATACAATTGCTAAAATAAATGAGATCAACTTCTACACATACACACGTACTTCCTATTGTTATAGCTATAACTTTGTATTAATATTTTTGTTTTACTAACTTTCATCGTTTATTTTTTATTAGTTTTTACAAAATTTTTGTGTTAAAAAATAAAAAAAAATATTTTAACAAAAAATATTTATACACATGACATTTTTTATTTAATTCATACGTTAGTGAACGTAGTTCAAGTTAAAAGTTTTTTGGGAACAAATATTTTATTTTATTTATTATACCCTACACCGCCTAGGTGGTTAGGGTGGAGATGTTTGTAAACATGCAGAAAAAATGGTATAACACCCCAATTTTAAGTATACCGTCTGACTCAGGAATAATTTTCCAGGTCGATTTAATGATGTCCATTCCGTCTGTCTGTTTGTCCGGCTGGCTGTCCATTTTCGAAATATCTTAATGAAATTCGCGCATATATTAGGCTTTTCGGTCTAATATCGTAGGCAGCTCCCATATAAATGTCCTTCCAGAATGGCATTTAAATCCATAAAAGTCTTAAACATAAAGCTATTTATATGAAACTTGCATAAGTAAGTCTTATGATATTTCTAAAAAATGTGCCAAATGTGCGTGGGTCGGTCAATTATTTCTTTCCCTTGCCAAACATTACTGCTGAAGGGCATAAATCTCAACAGAAAATAAAATAATTTAAAACTTATAATTTAAACATGGAAGTTAGTGTTACAATAATATACTGCCACACTTAAGAATAAATAAAAAATCAATTAACCTGTTATTTTTAAACCAACAATGTTGGTGTAGAGTATTATATGGTTTGAGTTGACCGACTTTACATTCTTTTTTGTTTTAATATGTCATGGCTCAAAGAACAGAATAACACATAACGCACACACATACACATAAACACATTATTGTGTCCTATTAAAAATGGCATAAAAAAAATCCTTTTTTAATTCACGATTATTTTTTTATGTGTTTTATGTTTGAAAAAAATAGGAATTTGTTTGGTAAAACAATCAAAACTAAAAACTATTTGTTATAATATTTTAAAAATAGTATACTAATATTCGTCATGTGTTTCTAAACAAAAAAAGTGGAAAACAAAAAAACTTTTACATTTAAATAATATATGAGTTTCTAAAAATGCAAAAATAATTCTAGTTAGTTAAAGTAATTTAAATAGAAATGCTGATTGAATAAACATTTAATTAAATTAATTTATTTACCTAAAAATAACAAATTAGTTGTTTTTTATTGCAAGGAAACATAAAATACAAAATTGCGATAAAAATTATATTGTTAAAAAAATTTATAATTCCGTTGTGTTCACAAAAGGAAATTATAGACAAGACTCAAAATCTGATTGTTTAAGAACTGATGTAATTGATGTGCTTTTTAGAACACAGATGAAAATTTTTACAGACAATTAGCTTCTTATCACCCGTCGCAAAAGGCTTTTTATGCACTTCTCTTCTCAAAGCTGACTAACATCTTACAGCAGCTCGAAACGCAGCAAATCAATCCTTTCTGGCACTCAAACGCACAATCCTTATGACATTTGATACCTCAGCCCTTAGTTCTCTTCCAGAATATTTATGCCGCACAACATGAAGATTGTGAACGTATTAAAATTAAAATCCAAACCCTCGTGATGTTAAACAATAGATTACACAAAGCGGCGCCCTGTTACTATTTTTTTAACTTCTACTCAATATAGAAGGCCACCGTTGTATATGAATCACGGTCCACTTCGAAGCAGTCCTTCAGATCTGTTTATAATGGACAATTATAAGAACCAAACAGATAGTCATAACGCCATCGGAGATGTAATGTCATATAGGAATATTGATAGAGCGACCGTAATACTGCGGATTGAAAATAAGCTGTCGTGTAGGGGGCTATGTCTATCTGGAAGATATTGTAATATAAATTTCATATATCCTTTCCGATGAATGCAGTGTATTTCAGGCTGAAATATTTGCTATCTGTATGGCATGTGAGCTTTTACATTTGTCGGTAGTTAGACAGCACTTCTGTCGATGTCATGTGATTAAATCATCACTAGTTGGTTGATGTAAAATATTTTGCACCTCCATTGTGAATGGTCGGCCAACATACTGGACTCTCGTACAATAGGCACTTATTATCTAACATGTTCCATGGTCATATTAAAGTGGGGTCATTTCGATTCTACTTGACATTTTATGAGTTTTTGAACCACAATAAAAAAACTAACCTAAACTATTGATTCGGTTTTAATTCTTTGCAACCAATATTTTCGTAAAATTAACATGGATGTTTATTTTTATTCTTGAAAAACGAATAGTTTTT
>PYHX02000495.1:58989402-59083002 GCA_004302925.2 Cochliomyia hominivorax | reverse complement strand
AGCATGGAACCGAACAGATACAATTAGATGCTCAAACTTAGCTTTTAATTCGACAGGCCCATGTTTTTGTCCAGAACTGAGAACTTGTTCGAATCAGACAGAACTTCCTGGAATTTGTGTGCATTTGAATGGACATTCGTGTTGTTTATTTAGAACAACATGTGATTTGGCAAGAGCACAATGTAATAGAGAACGTAAGTTATTTAAATGGAAATTATTTTGTGAACCAAACTCTTTCTTATTATAATATTTTTTATAATATTTTTTATAATTATTTATAATATTTTTTTCCGATAACTTTAGCTTGGCGTAATATAGACATATCACAATGTCGTGGATTTTCTTTAAATCAAACAAGGGCCTGTATATGTCCAAAAAGTATTAGATGCTCACGCAACTCTAACCTAATGTGTGTTCAAGAAAGTTCAACTAATTGTCGGCTTTATAACAATGAATGCGATTTGGAAGCAGATAGATGTCAAGGACATAGTAAGTCGAATATAAATATTAATACTGAAATGAAAATAATAAATTTGATTCCAGGATTATTGGATGTTAGCAATGCTCACTGCCAAAGATTTAGTATTGGAAGTAATGGAATTTGTACTTGTCCAAATTTACTAAACTGTAATACACACACAACCAATATTTGTGTTAAAAATGCTGCAAATCGTTGTCAATTAGTTAGAAATCAATGTGAATTGGAAGAGTGTAGGAGTTGGTAAATATTTGTAAATATCTAAAACTTTATAAGAAGTAATAAAACTAATTTTAAAAATTAAAGTTTTGAATAGTACTTTACCGGTACAGTGTCGTAATCTAAGTCCTGGTGAGACTGGAGACTGTTCATGTCCATCTCTAGATACTTGTTCTGTTAATCGTACAAATATTTGTGTACGTACCCCAGTGGGGTGTCGTTTGAAAACCAATGAATGTGAATTGGAAAGAGCTAGATGTCAAGGGGAAGATATAGTTTTACTAATAATATGAAAAAATATTGAATATAAATTATTACTTTTCTCATACAGTTGTCACCCTGGTCAACCATATACAATGTAGAAATTTCACACCTGGCGAAGGTAGAGCCTGTGTTTGTCCCCGATTGGATTCATGCAATCCTAATTATACAAATATTTGAGTAAGGTCTGCGGAGGGTTGTACGTTATTGGCGAATGAATGTGATTTGGAACAAGCGCGATGTGAAGAAAAGAGTAAGATTTTCTTATGTATTTGTATTCTTAAATTTATTATTTCTTTTAGATTTAACTATAGTCGATGCTGTACAATGTAGAAATTTCAATTGGAGATAATTCTGTATTTCTAGAGTTATTTGACATTTAATTGACTTAGAAAAGCACAAGTTCTTTGCAAGAGTGGTTGGACGAACAGTTACAAACTTTATTGGTTCATTTTAAAGAACCAACTTATGAACAAAAATAAAAAAAATAGTTACAAATACGTTTCAGTGATTTTTCTTTATATTCTCCACTATTACAAGTAGAGAAATTAACTTACTGAATTTTGCCATATTCAACTATCTATCTATCTTAAAGTCAGATTATGCTGGCACAATTATTTTGTAAGTGGTAATAAAGTATATTACTGATTTTTTAATATCTGAACACATTAGACAATAAGACCCACATAAACAGAATTTTAGTTTAAAAACTTCTGTGTTTAAAGTTTCATGATCCATATATTCAGAATCCATATAATTTTGTTATATATATCTATCGAAAAGTTTTTTAATTTCCTAACCAATTTTGCTGATTTTAAATTGAGAAATTCTCAGAACAACACAATTATCAAGACAAATGTCATAAGTATGAGAGTTCCAATAACACGCAGACGCTCGAAGTAAAATCTACCCAAATTTTAATTTAATGAAATAAATAGATCTATAAAATGTACAGATAAATTGATTCTTACCCATGGAATGACGGAGATAATGTATAATGTGTTTTGCCACTTGTGGTGGTAGAAGTTATAAAAATACTAACGCGTGTAGATTTTTAGTTTTTTTTTTACACTCATATTTCTTTTTGCTAATTCCAACACAATAAAGTTTATTTTATTAAAATTCTTTATAGTTTTAAACATCACCCATCCACTTCAATGCCGCGGTCTTCGCTTAAACACTACTGGCAGCTGTTTTTGTCCACGATTAAGAAACTGCTCGACTACTGCAGCTAATATTTGTATACGCGAGAATAACAACAACAATACTTGTACACTGTTAAAAAGTGAGTGTGAACTAGAACGAGCCGTATGTGAAGGTAGAGATGTTACTAGAGTAAACAATGTAGAAATTTCCAATCTAATAATAATAGCAGCTGTTTTTGTCCCAAACTAGCAACTTGTAATCGAAATTCATCCAGTTTTTGTGTAATGAACTCAACGCAATGTAGTTTAATGAGAAACGAATGTGAAATGGAACAAGCGAAATGTGAAGGAACGAGTAAGTAAATTTGTTCATTATTTGTCTTTTACGTAAAAACACTTGTGTAAATAAAACTATTTTTATAAATTTACTCGAATTTTATAGTTCTAAGAACAACTCATGATGTTCAATGTTCAAATTTCCAAATAAATCAACAAAGTAATTGTAGCTGCCCCAATTTAATAATATGTTCACAAAATACTACCAGAATTTGCGTAAAAACTAATGGAGGCTGTAAAGTATTAACGACACAATGTGAATTGGAGGAGTCAAGATGTAGAGGAGAAGGTAAGAAGGGTTTGCTAAAATCTTGATATAAATGAAATTTTAATAAAAAATAATTGGTTTATTTAAGTTTTAGGAACTGTTGCACATATACACTGTCGGGGTCTTCCCAATCATGTGGACAGACCATGCTACTGTCCAAAATTTAAAATATGTACAAATAATAACACCAAAGTCTGTGTCAAAAATTCTCAAAATAATTGTACCTTATTAAGAAACAAATGTGAATTGGAACGTGAGAAATGTAGGGAACAAGGTAAAATTAAAAATATGATCAGAAAAAGATAACAAGTTACTAATCAAAATAATTCTAACAGCTCTTAAAGCTGTTTCCGAGTTACATTGCAGAAATCTTACTGTGGGCAGCTCACAAACTTGTATTTGTCCCAATTTATTTAATTGTTCCAGAAATTCTAACATCACTTGTGTAAAAACTTCTTTGGGTTGTAAATTACTAAGAAATCAATGTGAAGTGGAAAATGAAAAATGTGAAAGACCAGTTAAATCGCATTCAAATTTAATCGGCTTCTATTCAAATTAACTAATGTTTTTTTTTCTTAGTAAAAATTATGTCATCTATACATTGTGTGGGTTTCCAAGTTGGTCAAATTCGTAACTGTTCCTGGCCCAATCTTAAGACCTGTTCTCGGGTTAATAACAATATTTGCATACAAACGAGAAGAGGTTGTAAACTATTGCAGAATAAATGTGAATTGGAACAATTGAAATGTCAGGAACGGAGTAAGTTCTTTTTTCTTTCAAGCAAAATGGTTTACAACACTTTCAATACAATACAATGTAAATTTTTACGTCCTGGCCGTAATGGCTCTTGTGCTTGTCCCCATTGGTTGAGTTGTTCTCAGAATTCAAGTAAAGTTTGTATAGAAACACGAGGTGGTTGCAGGTTATTGACGAATCTGTGTGTTTTGGAACAAAAAAGATGTATAGGAGAAGGTAAGTGGTCATACTTATTAAGAAGTAATTTAGATTCTCTAAGATCAGCTTAGAAGGTTAGAGGATTTGTGTCTTATTTTGAACTGAAGGTTATTGAGAAGTATCACTTATAAAGCATATAGAAAACATTTTAGTGGATAAAAATTCAAAATATTTGTCATTTTTACTATGTTTATCCCTTTGTTAGAGTTTCAAATGTCTCCAAGTGTTTCTTAGCCGGCAACCGTTTATTTAATCTTGAACACTCTACTCAAGCTACATTCAGGTTATACTTCCACTTCAATTTTTTACATTTTGTTTGTATTATGGATTACTCGTTATTAAAGTTCTGTAGTATTTACATGATGGTGTTCGATGGTGACTACTTTCACTTCTGTACAACAGAATTATTTTTCACATGCGTTGAGTATTCTGAGCTTTATTTATCTGTATATTTGTCAGTATCTCTATACTGCGTTTGCTTTATTGAGTCTATTATTTATGTCAGCGTCTACTCAGTTGTTTCGATTAGATTGGTTGGTCTTGCAACATTATGTCATCTAATGACTTATCTTGCTTATTCCCTTCTTCTTTTTTAATTATTCTTTAATATTAGATAATTTGTTCAGCCACATAATCGAAATCTTCAAGAAATTCAATGCGATCCTTGAGAACTGCTTATGATAATAACAAATAATTAACTCAAAATTCATTGAGGTCTGTCAATTACTTTGAATACGAACGCATATATAGCAGTCAGATGGATGGATGAAGATTAATCAATACTTAATATAACTTTATGCAAGAACATATATTTCAAATGGAATGAAAAAGACAATATACTTTATTCACCACTTGCAGTGGTAAAGATATAAAAAATAAATTTTAACTATGTAAATACTTTGAGGTCGTAAAAATATAATTCATTTAACTTCATATTAATCAAAAGTAATAGTAAATGAGGTTATACTAACATTTTAAAGCGATCATAATTAATTTCCTTAAATGGATCAAAATATAAATCAATTTAGCTATATAGATCTATCTGTCGTTGGCCCGCTCACATCTAAACTAATAAAAAGCTCAGTGAAATATTCATAAATAAATATTAAGAATTTTTTAATTGGTTGAGTTAATAAGAAGTTCCGGCCGGTACCTGTAGTTGTCTAAAAATTCTGAAGAAGATTTTTTTTCGAAATTATTGTATTAAAAGTTAATTGATTCAAACAAAATTTTGCCACAACTTCAAAAGTTATTACCTGTATATGAAATTATAAATATTAAGTATATAAATCACAATATTAAAAAAATTAATATACATTTATTTTCCGGGCAAATAAGTATATATTGCGTACTTTATTACTTTTTTAAGTTTTCAGACGAAATTTTACTTGAATGTATGTAAGGTAAATTTCAGAAACTAGAACCTGTTTATAAGCATGTTAATTAAAACGACTGTGTTCTGATATATGCTGCGCTATAATTGTTCTCTGTGATTCTCTTATATGCAGTAATAAGCTACGATCAATCACCTGATCATATCCATTACGAATTTACTTAAAAAATCTAAATTCTTTATATATCATGTAATTACATTAGTCAATTCATCACTTTTTTGATAGTTGTAATTTCAATTGGGAGTATTACATTCATCTAAGAGTCTGAATTACGTTTGAATTTCAAACCATCTTCTTAGAACCATAAGAATTGGTGTCTAACACATTCCTATGAAAAAAGACAATGTTCACGTTCCTCCCATGTGGGTACCTATTTAGAAAAAAAGTGGATGCGAAAGTCAATGAGTCTTGAATCGCTCTCTTAATAATCTAATGATTTAATAATCTTGTACCTCCAGTTTCCTGTCGCGTTCAGACACTTTACCATTTGCAGAGTGAATTTCATAACATAAGCCGGTACCTATCTAAATCAATGACCAACCAATATGTTCTAAATAGCGTAATAACTAAAAACATCGTGCTGGCATTTCTTCAAGAATTTTGAAATTAAGTTTAATATAAATAAATTAAGTTTTATTCACAGAATCTATTTCTATGCAATCATTTCTAAGTATGTAACCAGAAAATAATTAAAAAAACCTTATTTCCATTTCTAAAATGTGTTTATGGTATAGACTCTTTAATTATTTAAAAATAACACAAATATGTTATATATATTTAGCTCACACTATTACGTCAATACTGCAATGTCAAGGTTTTAGACCAGGTCAATTAAAAAATTGTGCTTGTCCCGAATTAAAAACAACTTTAGCCAATAGCACTATTAGGTTATGTGCTAGAAATAGAAACAAGTGTAAACTAATGAATAATTCCCATAGCTTGGAACTGGCTAAATGTAGAGGAGAGAGTAAGTACTTTTACAAAATTCATAAATATCTCATCATAGTAAAAAAAATTCTATCCCAAGAATGGTGTAATGCTGATATAGATGAATGTAAAAATTTCAATGTGGGTCAAGAAGGTAGATGTACATGTCCTAAATTGCGGAATTGTGGAGGAAATAGTAGGCGAAATATTTGTGTGCATCTAAAGGGAGCCTGTAAAATAATGAAAAATCAATGTGAATTGGAAAAAGCTAAATGCAATGGACAAGGTAAGAGTAAAACTGTTATAACTTGGTTTGCAAAAATGTCAATAAATTTTTTTCCAACTTGGTCACGCACCAACTTTATACAGTGTCAAAACTACGTACCAAAGCGATGGCAATGGTGTAGCTGTCCACGATCACTGAATTGCTGCAAACAAAGGAAGCCATTTTGTGTTTCGGGTCCTTTGGGTTGTAAAATAATGAAAACTTATTGTGAACTACAAATGGCCAGATGCAGAGGAGAAGGTAAATGATTTTGTAATAGTATTTTATTAAATTTTAAATCTAATTATCTCTTTTTCTAGTTTGGACCAGAACTAATGATTTACAATGCCAGGGCTTAAAATTAAGACAACCTACACAAAAATGTGCTTGTCCCACTTTAACAACTTGTCTGAAAAAATCCATCTCAAGAAGCACTAATACAATTTGTGTCAGGAATATTAGAGGTTGTCAGCTTTTGCAAAATGAATGTGAATTAGAGCGCTTACGTTGTATGGGAGAAGGTTTGTTACATTAATTTATTTATGAAATTAATATCTTATTAATTGTTTTTGTTTAATTACAGATTGGAAAATTGCTGACGACATACAATGTCAAAATTTTTCTTCACATAATATTCGGTCTGCCGCTGTCCTGGTTTAGATAATTGTTCTAAAACTACAAGAGTTTGTGGTAGAACACCACAAAATAAATGTTATAGTTTTCGATCGGAATGTGATATAAGAAAGGCTGCATGTGAAGGAAAAAGTGAGTATTAAAAAGCTGTCGAAGAGGTGGCTTCATAACCCATAACTTTACTATGTTTTTTGAGTTTTTTAAAACCAATGAATCATGTTTAAGACCGGTTATATTTCATAATGAATTGCCTTACTTCGATCAGTTTAGAAGGTAAGAAATATCACGCGTCCACTCATATCCTGGAGAGTAGGACAAACTTATTTTATGCAAAGTCTGGACTGGGATATAATTAGTCCTCCACAAGATAATCTGCCTTAAGCAGCATCATTTCAGTTTCGTTCATTTAAACATAACGCCTGGGTGAAAGCTCCATTCACATACATATCGCATGACCTGCTCATCCTTCATCTCAGCTCGGTAAGAGACGGAATCTCGACAAGGATGAAAGAACAAACAAATATTCCCAACAAAGAATTACATAGATGTTAAATAAATTATTTTTTATTAACATGATGATCAGTCTGTTGTCATAAAGGAAGTCCGGCAGGAAAAAACTTTTCTGGAAGTTTAAATACTAATTAAATACACAAGACCATATATAAATATTGCATCTGTACCTGTTTTATTCAAAAGTTTCGTTCTACAGTTATTTTGGAAGAATCATGATTTTCTAAGTGACCACTTTTTTGATACTCCCATAACAATAAGTGGTGATAAGGGTACAAAAGTTCTATATGTGGCAATGAACATAACGCCAGATGTAAATCATGTGAGATCGATTTACTTTTTCAGTAAGGTGTATATGAAATTATGGACAGAACTTCGCAAATTTTGGGTTCGTAATTTTTGGATGTAAGAATCATTAAAAATATGAAATAACTCCAGAATTCTGAAATTTTTTTAGACTTATGTATTTGTAAAAGATTTGCGAAAGTGGGTCTATATGTTAGAAATGGTTATTAACATGGTACATAGCTCTTTAGTCTTTTATAAAAATTTAAAAATTAAAATGGCGAAACAATTTTTTATAATATTTAATCTTTACAGATTGGTCAATTGTAAGTGGCTCCCTATGTAAAAGTTTAAGAAAAGGTCGCACGGGTTTTTGTACTTTACCGTTTGTGTGCGAAACACCCAACAAGCGTGTCTTTTAAGATTACACAACTACATATATTGTACCAGTAAGTGATATTAAAACTATTAAAACTTAACTATTTAATACAATTCTGATAATTTTATTTCCCCCAGATTTTAGAGCTGTAAACAGAAGACAATGCCGTAGAATGAATGGATGAAAATGGAGATATAGAAGAGATTAAAAACGTTATTTAAAAATATCTTTTGATTTCACTTTCACCAAAATGTTATTTCAAAGGTAATGTGTGTTTCAAACATTTTTAAAATTAAGAAAAAAATTTAAAAACTGAAAGGAAACTGTATTTCCTTGCAATAAAATTTTATTTATAAAAATAATGCCCTTTAAAAATTTGCCCATTATATGAAATGTGAAAAAAAGAACATAAAAGGTGAGGCACTTTGTATCCGTTTATGGCAGACATCCGTTTCCTTTTTATATTCTTTTTGAAAATATATATTCTCTTGCACTCGTAAAAAGGTAACAAAACATTTATGAATACAAAATATAAAAAATCAACTAACCAACAAATATGCACATAAGGACTGTAAACTTTTAAGGAAAGTTGTAAAAAATAACTTGAATAATCTTGAAGGAAACATGAAAGACGAAGACGAAATAAGAGTCCCAGTACAAAACATTATAACCAATATGAATGGCTTATATCTGTTTTTATATCCTCTATCACCATATGTGGTTAAGAGACCAGACCCCGTAATGTATTTATATTTTTGCAACAAATCATAATCTATGTCCGTCTGTCTGACGATCAATTTCTAGCATGCTCACATCCATAAAAATGACAGAACTCAGTGAACTTTTCCCTGAGAAGTATTTTTTTAAACCAGAAAAATTGGTTTTGTATATTAAGAAATATAGGCCTATGTCTTAGGCAACCTCTAAGATCATGCCAAAATCATTTGAAAAATTGTCAATTATATATCGACAAATATATAATATATGTACTTCATTACTATTTCAAAAGTTATCAAAATCGATTCAGTAGAAGGAAATGTTATAGCTAAAAATATAACTTATGACTCATTAAGCGTATATATTGTATACTTATGTGAACATATATGTGAGTGTGTATATAAAAAGCATCGGTAAAGTCGAATATAGCATTTTTACATCAAAGCACCGATTTGAATATTTGGAGTGGTACATGTGATGTAATAGTATTATTGCTATAGAAAACTTTATGTATTTTATATTGCTTATACTGTACCAAATTTGATAATAAACTCTGTATACCTCAACTCACTTAGCTTTTTTAAGATATTAGAAGTCAACAAAAATTAAGCGAATGTTTTACATATTTTACACATAAAAGTAAAACTTTTAGCAAATTGAACTTTGTTGTTTTAGAGGTCTAAAATTTCTCATTTCACATATTTAACATTTATAGCGTAATATTTCACTAGCTTTCAATAAGCGCTGTGAGAATATTTTTTTTGTTGCTAAAAAGAATATTTTGAAAAATATTTTAAATAGACAAGATCAGTTATAAAAGGCTTAAATTAGAAATGTGAGATTCAAAAAGAGTTTCTAGTAAAATAATGTAAATTTTTTATTATTTAAATAACTAAAAACATTAAATCATAATATATACCCTACACAACTTAAATAATGTGCCATGTTATGCGAGAATTCGTTAATTCTTATATATCCCCTACAAGTCCCTTCCATATATCACTACGCAGCGAATAAATTTTACTATACGTTGGTATTGTAATATCAACTGGTATAATTAAGAAATTATACGAGGGTCGGTCCACATTTCTTCTAGCTCCGATATAACTTCCCAGAAAATATAATTTTCAAATCCATAAATTTCACATAAATGTAAGTTTCTCAAAAATGTCCCGCACATTTATAGTATAAATCAGAAAACAAATTATATGAGAAAAGTTCATAAATTTGTCGTACCTGTCATTTACACCGAACAATGTGGTGTAAATTACTACATAGTTTTGCATGACCGACTTTAATATTTTTCTTGTATATATATATGCGTGTGAGTTATATCTGACAATTAAATTAATCATACGCCAATACTGAGAATTTTGCAAAAACTTTATGATAAAATTTTAAAATGTGGTGAAATAAAATTAAAAATGTTTATTTGATTTTAGTTTATTACAATTGTTAATCCCACAAAAAAAATAATAAGAAAAACCCGTTAAGCATGCTATGGAGCAACAAATTACTATTTCGTATATGCAATGAATGTGATCGGAAACAATGCCTAAGAAGGGAGTGCAAAAATTGGGCCACCCATATATAACAATCCATCACATAACTCTTAATTCAATATTCAATTTACGTAAAAAAAATATTTAGAAAGTTACAAATTTCTAAATAATTAAAATAAAAATTTTTAAGCAATTAAAAAAGTTTTTTTTTTATTTTTACAAAATATATATGATTACAAATAAAACACGTAAATTAAATAAAATAAAGTTTTATGTAAATACTTTTGCAAATATTTCAATGACATTTTCCCAATAAATGATTGAAATAAAAGAATTCCTTATAAATTTTGTAACATGACAAAACAAATTATTCATTTAAAACTATTTATTATGTAAATATGAAGTGATTTGTGAAAAAATCAAAATAATAATAAATATAATATTTGAAATGTATTTACTTAAGATTCCTTTTTATATGTTTAAATAAAAAGTTAAAATATTTGTAAATCATTTTCCTAAATATTTGCAGTGGAAGAAAAACAAGAATGTATGATCGATGAAGACCGTATATATAATACCCTGCATACCATTGTTAGTTTTAAATAGTAGCTATGAAAAATTAAAGAACTACCCTCGTATATGGATTTTAAAATTATTTTTTCTGTGTGTTTACATTAAATTATGACCTGTCCCTTGTATAACTTTGCATATCGGTTTTTTTGCTTATATTTATCTTAATTTGCTAATATTACAATATCAACGTAAATATTCCTTTAAATTTATGCAGTAGTTTTCGGGTTAACGAATACCCACTTTAGTGAATTGGTGATTAACCAAACTGTCATACCTTTCTCTTTGAGTGCCTTATATTACGAACAAAACAAATAATTTAGTACTGGATATAAAGAATTAAGTGAAAAAGCAATGGGAAAATAATATGAAGAATTTGTTTGTAACTCTCATAAAGAGTATTACAGTTAGGAAGAGTATTTTCCTCAATAAGTAAATATTTATCTGTTGCACTTTATTTCATGAAAAATCCACTTCATAAAAATTCTAAAAAATCATTAATCCTAACGTGGAAAATTTTCGTCGTAATAGTTTTTCATATATTCGAATACTAATATTGGCTTTGGATGAAAATTTGATATTTGTATGGGGCGACCTTTCCCCCTGATTCTATTCATCCTCTATTTTTACCTGCGAACCTACCTCGTAGTAACATGTTTGCTACAAAATATGTAAAAATTCATTAGATATTTTATAATCAATATTTGGTTTACATAGGGGTTTTCTCGCCCTTGATCCTTTCCGCTTTAAAATTGATTCGCCAAAGCACTGCAGCACGATTGCTACAAAATTTAAATTTGTTGCGAAATAAAACCTACAATATCTTCCTTCGTTATCCCAGTTAACGAATAGCTCGATGCTATGAATATACCTGTCATTATGTCATTCGTTAAACCGGAAAACCACTATATTTGACAAATAACGAAGCGACGTATATTCTGGTGCATAGTTTTAGAATATTTTAGACCAACTTGTAACAAATTTCGTTTAAATCGCTTTTTATTTAGCATTTTTATGACCATAAAACCCCATTCTGGGAGTAACAATTATATGGGAGTTACCTGCAACATCAAAATTTGCGACTTGTATGCTGTTCACAATGTTCAAATGGACAGCCGGATAGACGGACAGACGGACATCATTAAATCGACGTAGGAAAGAAATTCTGAGTTGAACGGTATACTAAAAGGTCAGCGTAACAACATGTTTTCTGCATGTTACAAACGCATAATACCCCAACCACCTACGGAGCTGTAGGGTAAAAACAAAATTAAAAATTAAAGTAAAACTATAAAGAAAACTTTTTTACAAATTTAATTTATTCCCTTTTATTTTTACTTGATAAACATTATTTTTTATTTCAATTTAAATTCATGTGTTACATGTGTAAGAAACAGGAAATATTTCATTTACATTTTCACATGTAAATCATCTAAGAAATTTCAATATAAAAATACTTTTTCTTAGATTTAGTAGAACAATTCTACCTTTACACACACATATACATGCACACATATATGGTAAACTTCATTTAGATTTAAGAATTAAATAAATAACAAATTTAACAGACAGTTTATGTATATGTGAGGGTGTATATGTATATCTAAGGATTTAATAGGAATTACTACTAGAAAATAATATATAATATATGTGTGTATAGAAAATAAAAGGGAATTATATTGTTGATATATGTAATAGGGTGGAACAAGGAAAGGATATAAGTTAATCTCAAAAAATCAAGGTAAAAAATAGTAACATTAATCCGGTGGAAGATACCGCGTACCCAGGTGGATTTTAAGATATGGACCGAACTACGAATTCTTCCCATTGGCTATCGAGACTTACCTCTATGGTAAGTAAGATAATTTTAAAATACAGGCATTAATAATTCCTGTACCCCAGTAGGTGATTGTAGCTTTCCCCGCGAATAATGCATTGTCGTCATCCAAAAGAGAAGAGCTTAGTAAATCCAGACTTTAGAATCAGGTAAGGACTCCAATTTATGCCACATATGATGATGAGAATGTAAGCAGAATGATTAAAGAATTCAATGACTGTCGTCTGCAATCACAAAACACTTTAGAAGGTGATACTCTTTCCACAAAGGATGATAAAGAATAAGGTATCCTGAGGTAGATTAATTTAGAAAAACTCCTTAGAAAAAATGAGATACCTATAGGCAGCCTAAGCCGGACCTTAACCCAATGAAAGATGAAGTAACCAACAAAGAATGCCGGAACAATCTCTAATATGCAGTAATTGATACCGATAGCAAAATAACAGAAAATCATTAAGGTAAGTTTTTTGGGAATGAGGAATAAAAAAACATAGTAACCATAGCTAGAGAGTTTCAAGATATAAGCCTACAAAAACCGATGCTGTTAACTCAATGACGGCGAGACTTTAATAGTGGGCGAAAGCAACACACAGGTCTGGAATAACGAAACAGTTCATAGGTTAAGTAAGCACTAATGACTCTTTTCTCTTCACCCACACTAAAAATACGGATGACGCTGAATACAGAGTATGTAGAGAGAACAATGAAGCGATGGAACATTTTCTTTGTCATTATCCAGCCTTCATGACTCTAAATTTTCATAATTTTATGGAAGACACTTAATAGAAATAACCCAACGTAAGAGAGTGAACTGAAGGGTATTGAAAAGTACGTACGTAAATGCATATTTAGGATACTAAATACTTTGTAGTTATAAGTAAATATGTGTACGAAAGTAAATTGTATAACAATAAAGATATGGAGTGATTGAACCATCCAAATTCAAAAACCGTACTTCTGCGAAATATATAATTGAAATCGAAATAGTATTATAGTGAACTAGTGTTAAATTGGAAACGGAGCAATGTTTGTACCTAAATATTTGTGTGAATTTATTTTCAAAATTCTCTTTTTGTGCATTTTAACGTCTCTACACGACTATAGCTAATTGACATATTATGGGTTTGTGCTTATGTTTGCAACAGACGGAAAAAATTGTGTAACACCAATTTTCAAGCAAACTGATGTCCGCCCATCATCAAAAAGCCATTCAATATCGATTAAAACACATAAATTTTTTGGACTAAGGTAGGAAGAATTGAACTTGTAGGCATTGAGTCTATTGTTTAATCCCGATCTCAGTTCTGCAAAAACTACTTTCAACGGTGGCAAGCCACAATACATAATAATCAAAAGGTAAAATTGACAGGGAGAGAAGTATCTTCTGCTGAAAGTAAATTTAAGTAATCGGATATCTGAAAAATATTACGGTAAATAAACTAACAATTTAGCCAAATCTCCCTTGTATGAAATATTTCTTAATACACGTTGCTATTTAGGAAAATGTTTCTAAATCTGACAGATAATTTTTATGAAAGCTTGCATTTTATATATTGTCTCTATACCGACCAAAAATCCCATGTGAGTTTTAAAAAATTTGCATAAGTCCCTAAAAAGCAGAACATAAAAAAATTCTAACACATTTTAGAAGAAATAATGCATTTCCCTACAAGTTGATAAGTTTTTGAAGTAAACAGTACGATATTTACAATTATGATGTCTTCACAAAACTCTACTTATGAATTTGAATATGATGAAAATCCACTATTAACTTGTGATGCTGATTTCAGAAAAAAGCTATTAACAAAATTTATGATAATCACTCATTATGTTGGGAGAAGATTCTGTTTGGCAATTTTCTATTTTTATTAAAATGATATTAAAGCTTCATATCGAAGGCATAAAAAATTATGAACCGATAATTAAAGCTCACATAGAAGCTGCCTACACAAAACGATATCATTTCAGAATCAAATCTTGTGTGACAGATTTTGGATTTTCCTGTGAAGAACATTAAGTACTAAAACTCTTAAAAGATATGTAAATACTTGAAGGGAGTACAAGAAGTATTGAACCGATGATCATTTATTACAATATTTTTTCGTATTCTTAATCTTAATCGCTTTAAATCTAATATTAAACATATTTAAAAATTTTCCCTACAAAAACTGTACAACCCTAATTTAGATTTATTTATTTTTTGTATTCAGAATAAAACCAAATCAATTTAAAACTATGTGAATGATTTTAAATGAAATTGATGTCATCAGTGTTTAAGTCATCTAGAATTACTTACGTTTTTTACCTTAACTACATTTTTTATAAATCAAAAAAGAAATATACTATAATTTATAACTAAATATATATAATATTGTTTGAAATATTTAAAATAAAAGAAAATGTTTAATATTTCACATAAATTAGCTTTCACTCTGTGCGCTTTACTACACAAAATTAACCTCAGTTCTAGATCTCGAAATAAATTTTACAAATCACGAGGTGTATTAAAAAAAGTGATTGGGACAAAATTTGTAAATTTTTGCTATTATAGTTCTTTAGATAACTCTCCACTGGGTCTTATTTGTCCTATATCTTTCAGTAAAACAGATCATTGAGAAAGTAATTGAGACCAAATTTCTGAACTTTCGCTTGTGTATATTTTTTATAACATATTTTACTTTATAACATATATTACTTTCAGATATATTGGGATCATTCTGTGAAAACTTCATCAAAATTGGCCTAGCCGTTTCTGGGGGTATAAGTTACATACATTCATCCATATATAAATACATCCTATTATATAAATAAATAGAAACATAAATTCCTAATAATTTTTTCAAAGGGGTGGGGGGGGTGTGTGTTGTTTTACAAATTCGAAAGGTATGAAAATTCTAATTTACTACGAATTAATTATTAGAATTAAGAACAAGATATTACATAATTGTATCTGACACTCTGAAACCCCCAAAAGCAGTACTTGACAGTTGTTTTTTTGTTCAGATAACAAATAGAACAAAAACATTTTTTTTAAAAAGCTATTTACAGTCCCGAACAAAACTATTGGCACAGCATGTTTATTTTTCTTTTTTAATATTATTTTGTAGATGTTGAAACACTTTTCACGCGAACAAAAATGTGTTTGGAATTACCTTTACTAATTTAGTTTTTCAAAAACGATATTTTATTAATTACAATGCACTTAAAATCATACCAACTTGATTTTGTCGAACGAATTATTAAATTTCTTATAACTTCCTCCGCAATTCTTATCCATTCTACCTTTAACGCTTCTAGAATAACAGATTTATTTGAAATTGTTCGCTTCTACCTATCTGTCCTATCTGATTAATATCTGGAAACTGTGGTGGGTGCAGTAGGTCATGAGCACCATGGTAAATTATCCACATCATGGTCTGAATGTTTTAGATCGTTATTTTGTTAGAATGTGGAACATATTTGTAAATTTATCTTTTCACTAAATTTGCTTTTTAAATATTCCAATAAACTGTTTTATTAATTATCCATTTGTGTAAAGAATTTTACAGTACGAGAAATATCTACTTCTTCAATTTCTGTATTGGGCTTTCTAAACACGGTAATTTGGTCTTCAGTATAAAATATATAAAATTTGCATTCATCGGAGAAAAGCAACTGATTCCAAAAAGGAATTGTTTTCTTTGAAATTCAACGCTTTATTTGATTTTTTGAATTGGTTTATGTCTAGCAACTCGAGCATTATTACCATTTCCATTCAAAGTTAAAAAATGAATATGAAGAGCTGATTTTGACAATATTTTTGTTGAGCAATTGATGACATTTTTATGTATTTATAAAACAAGTGTTTGTATAAGTCAAACCACTTATGGTTGTATTCAATATTAACGCTATTTTCTTTTAAAATTTGGTAATAATGACGGAAAAATTAATTTTAAATATATAGAATGCTCACCGTGCCAATAGTATTGTTTTATACTGTATATAAGTTTTCTTTTATTTATTATGTAAAATTCAAATATGAAAAATGTATTTATAAACACTCATATATACACATGCATAACTAGGTTTACATAATAACCCCGGAGGCTAACTTTATCAATTAAAATCCTTTTATGCCGACACATGTGTTTTTGTATGTGTCAATGGAACGTGACGATACCACAACAATATATTTGTTTCATATGTCCTTATTTTTTGTTGTGTGTCGTCACATTTTATCAATTTTTTTTATTTAACATAAAAAAATTAATCACTTTAGGCATAGAAGAACTAACTAAATAAATTTAACTGAAAACAAAACTATTATTGAAAAATATTTTTTGTTTTGACTTTTTATAAAATTTAATCAATAATGTCCTTATATTCAACCTACAAGCTATAATGGAATAAGTAGAGATGAATTAGTTGATTAAGGCCGATTATATTGAAGACTACACCATGACGCAGCTATAGAATAAATTGACTGACCCTTGTAGATTTTATTTTGGGATTTGCACTGATATACATTATACTATTTAAAACATTTTATAATACTCACACACATGAGAGGTTTATGACATTTGAGATGTTTCGGCATTGGGAGTTATTATTTTAATATACGAAATATTATTACACTACAAGTTTTGTTTCAGTTTATGTATTTAAAAGTGATTTACAGAAGTGGACATGTATAGACTGACCTTTTTATTATCTTTACGATACTTTGTAAAGATATCTCGAAAACTGATACCTAACATTTTGTATGTAATGCCCTGAATTACTTTTCTAATGCCCCATAAAGTATATACATATATTATTAAGTTAAATCAAAATCTGAGTCGATTTAGCCATATTGGTCCATCTGTTGAAAATATTTTTAAGCCTACACTAATTTTCAAAATTTGTTATTTATCCTAAAACATTTCTTTATTTAATCAGCAATATCCGTCCTATAACACTTTAAAATTCTGACGAAATACTTTTCTCAGTTTTTTAATTAAAACTGAAAG
The DNA here is from genome assembly GCA_004302925.2 of Cochliomyia hominivorax. Taxonomy (NCBI): domain Eukaryota; kingdom Metazoa; phylum Arthropoda; class Insecta; order Diptera; family Calliphoridae; genus Cochliomyia; species Cochliomyia hominivorax. The sequence continues at coordinate 59,065,334 of PYHX02000495.1, read as the reverse complement.
GAATTTTAACAGATCTTAACCATAATTTACAGCTATACATACTCCTTCGCTGGGATTGTAAGCGCCGTTACAAAATCAAATTATTTTCGAAGTAAAACAAACATCATGTCATATAGAAATAACGGAAGCGAAAGTGCGTTTGTAAGTCTAATATCAAAAAAGTTAAAACCATATTTCAAACAAAAACACCTATTTCAAATCAGATAATTCTGGTTCTATTCAGGAGTAAAATAAAATATTTTATCTTAATACTTTGTTATACCCCAACAAAATATGCAGATGATACTGACAACACTCAATCAGGTTCAATACTAATGGCTGACTTTAATCCGGTTCGATGTGCAGATATCACAATTTTCATGGGTGACATAAGTGTGGAGATATGAATTCACAATTATATGCGAAAACCTCCAGCGGCAACTCTCAAAGTCAGGTATACCACATATGCGTAAGCAGAAGGTAGATAAGCGCACCAACATATGTTAAGAATAGGATAAGCTTTGACATCAGTAGCGAAAAAACCTTTCCATTTACAACTCCAGAATAACGAAACAAAGAACAAGTTAGCTTTGGCAATTCAATCAAACCAGTGAGTCAACATCATTTAATATAACCGAGTTAGGAAGCAAACACTGGGGGTAGCGTAACAATACAGTAAAACTTAAATAACTGATGACTTGTTTTAAAGAAAAGGGAAATCGTATTACAGTTTAAGAGCAACAATACTTTGAGACATCAGTGCCAACTTCTGCCACAACACATAAAGAAATCTTCAAGAACAGACAAAACATAGTTCCTAGAATGGCTTGCAGAAAAAACAGAATGAGGAAATAACAGGAAACCTTAAAAATAGTAAGTAAAGCAAGAATCAAGCTGTTATTGACCGTCACGTTTTCAATCAAGTTCAATCCGTCTCCTTCTTCTGTTTCTTTTCGTATTCCATTTTAAAGCAATTCTCATTAAATATCTTCTATACTGCCATTTGAGTCTCTATAACTCGTTATACAAGGAATGTTTAGTTAAAGATCCACATTGGATATATTTCTTACAACAATTTACTTGTAACTTTCCCATATCTCGAGTTGCATCATCGAAACATCTAAGAGCGTAGATTTAATGCTTGATTCAAATACTGCAGACTGTAGACGAAATCCCTGACGGATAATTTGTACATAATTATATAAATTTTCCGGTGATTTTGTATTTAAATTATATTATGAGCAAAATTATATTAAGTGAAGTAGAAACAGAGCTTAGCAAGTAGTTTGTTCTGGCCTCTATGCTGTTGTCACTTTCCTTTATAATCCTTTAGCAATTACTTTGATAATCACCTTTTTAAACACGCTCAGTATAGTACTATTATGCCAGTTGCTACTCTTTGTGATTTTGTTCAGTTTATTAGCAATGGTGTTCTCAACAAATTCGCGGGATAAGAAATAAGTTCGGATCAAAGGAATTATTATCTGGGTACTCGTAAAAGCTCACTTTTTACTATTTCAGCCAAATTCCACCACTTTTACAGTTAAATATATATGTTGATTTTAGTTTAGTATTTAATGGATTTTTTAATATATTTTCCGTGTGTTACATACTGTATGTCAAATTCATGAGACCCATTTGTTTAGTAGTGCATATATAAAAAATATTTATACAAAAAACTGAATTAAACAAACCTTATGTTTGCGGGCTTATAACTTATTTTTTTAGATTCTTTATTATTATTTTTTCTCTTTTTGTGATTGTTTTTATTTTGTCCTAAATTAAAAAACGAATGGCCAACAAAATGTGAAAAAATATTTGGTGTTATGCCAAATAACAAAAATAAATATGTTTCAATAAAAAAATAGGAAAAGGACATGAGTTTGAAAATAAAAAATATACATATTTTTATGAAAAAAAAAAAATAAAATAAAAAATAAAAACTATTTTTTAAGTAATAAATTTCTGATTTTTTATTATAAAAAAAACAGTGGGCATATTATATTATTTTAAGTCTTGATTATTTAAAATTAAATAAACACATTAGTTTGAAACAAAAAATGATCCACATTTGTATAAATCGGAAATAAAGAAATAAAATTACAAATGTACTGTACCGAGCGGAATTAATACAATACAGTACAGATCATATGAATTAAGTGAATTATTTAACATATTACTGAAAGATTATGAACTATTTTTACAATATGTACTCTGTGATAGGAAAGATAATTAATTGATAAAAAAACAACCATTAAAGTGAAACGCATTATTGACCTTTGCAGCAATAAATTTTGACATTAAGTTATAACTCTTCAAAAAAATCAGTGTGGAAATAAACACACGTACTGTTGATGCACGAAAAACTATTTCTAGCAAAGACCGACAAATGATTGTACTTGATTTTACGCAAATAAGAAAATGGAAGGCTCTATTTGACGTAAAAATATGCATCATAGATTGGAACTGACTAATTTGGATTATGCTATACATAGCTTGCAAAGATATACTTCATCAATAAAATCAATAATTACTAGCGTCTTGAATTCACAAGACAATAAAGACATAAATTGAACTTTGAGCATATGTCCTGTAAAGCGATTAAATTAAATTTCTTTAGCTTCGATTCACAGTTCATGTAGGCAATGATTTTAGCCTAGACTGTAATAGTTCAAACGATCAGGGAACAAAAGATAACCCATCGATGCTAAAGAAAATACAATTTCTTATGTCGATCCGATTATGGCCCGCCGTATGAACTTCAATAGAGACTCACATTTGATTAGTTGTGAAGAAAGCAACGCTCATTATCCGCTTTCATTTGATTTTGCGACCAGTAAAATTATTTGGTCTACTCAAGAGGTAGTTTTCCATGGGTCACCAGCACCTAAAATCATTTCTACACTAGTTTTTACGATGAAATGAAAAAGAAAAAGATTTGAGGAATCCCCTGGTCAACCCGATTGCCGAGAATTTTAACAAAGTAACGCCTAGTGACAGTTGCCGTCACACTATCTTCTGATCAAATAGAAGAAATGAAAAACTAACGAAGTTCCCTTCCTTTATATTATATATAGAGGGCGTTGTTCTTGAAAAGTTTCCCTCTACTATATTATAACTTAGAAAACGAAAAATATGCAACAGTGTATGAAACTGTGTTGCATTTAGAAAATATGGAATAAAAACACACACTATTGGGTCCACTGTTAATAGTTTAAAAACATTATTTTAAAATAAAAGAATTGTTTGTTCATACAAATAAATTTTATTAATCGTGGAATCGTTATACAGTCATGTCAAAGTAAAGTGAATTAATTTAGATTTTGTGAAATAAATACAAGAACATTCTGGAAAAGTGGAAATATGTAACTTATAAAGATATCTCAGAAGAGCAAAAATATAAATGTTTAGTCAGTTTATATATAGAAGAACTTAAAGTCACTAGGATGTGATGTTTTAAATATCCTGTTGTAATGCGAGGGTATCAAATTATCAAAAGTAACAAAACTAATGGAAGACTTCTTTGTCCAAAAAAGCACCTGAAATGCCATGTGACCTGAGTCGAAAAGGGATCAGTATTGTTCGATATATAGACGCTTAATGTCACTATACTTAACCTTTTAAAAATTTGAATGTTGAATTATATACCGTTTTCCAAGTATTATTATTAAAATATAACTAAACTTGTATACCAAAAACCACAAATATTTGCAACAAACAGAAAAAATTACCTTCATCGAACGACTTAAAATCATCTTCTTAATCGATTTTTCGCTGACCGGCTATGTGACTTTTTGGTCTGTGTAAGTGATGTCAACATTTAAATTTTTAAGATATTTTGGGCCAAGGGAATATAACTCGTAAATGACATATTTTAAGAATATTTGTATACAAATGATCGTAGCTCCTAGTTTACCTTTTTTCAAAAATCACTTAAAGGCTGTGCGCATCAGAAAAGTTAAAGTATGGGCAAACTTTCGTATATTTAAGACTTAAAACCATCATAAGATAAAATTTTGATAGGATCGAATCATAATTTCCTATAACCCTCACTTTCCAAATTTACATTACGTGTCAAACATCTCTCATTTATGTGACTCTTCTGAAGCTATATAAAATAAGTACGTTCTATACCAGCACAAATTATAAAATCAAAGTTGTGGGTCGATCCAAAGTATATCATGATATTAAGAATTGTTGTTTGCAAAATATTTTCCTGAATACTTGTATACTTATCACCATTATTAAATATTACTCATACGTAACCAAAATTATAAATTATATACTAACTATTATAAGAGTACAAGCATTTAAAATAACCCACCTAAAAATATGTGACCATTTTTAAGCTTAGCTATCGACTTAGAGTATCTTTAAATTAATGATTGTCCATTATGCTTGTGATTAGAGGGAAATTTCTAAGATATCTAAATACAAGTTGGAAAATTGAAATACTAAGTTGTTTCACCTAAGTAATTCAATTTGCCATCATTATTCAAACTTTCCCTGATACAAAAGCTCTCGTTCAAATTTTACGTTCATCGGTTCATAATCTCCCACATTTGCCACATTTCTTTCGATATTGACCAACTAGACGTATGAAGTATACATCTAGTTGGTCCATATCTCATACGCATCATTTTCGCGATGCACGTTTATTTGTGAAATTCACGAAGCACGTTTATTTGTGAAATTTTTAAGAGAAATAGATATTGAACAAGCAAAACAAATATTTTTAATATATTTTCAAAAGCCAACTTTTAAGCGTTTTCTAAAAAAACGCAATTATTCCTCACACAACATTGAATAATGAAATCATATATATTTTATTCTACAAATAATAATTTTTTTAAATTCATCAAAACGTTACCCCACTGTTGAACAAGTGAATGAATACATAAATAAATAAACTTAGCAACACCATTTTACACGCCATGTCATTTTATACAATTGTACAATAAAGCGTGATATTTTGTTAACATGTGTATGTAAAAGAATTCTTCACTCACATGTATACAAACACTCACACATAAAAATATATGAAGTTGTGAAATAAAACATATTGTTCCAGTTCTAATATATTTAAAAAGTTTAAAGTATAAATCTATGCAATTGTGTGATAAATAACGAAGGTTAGAATGAAAAGATTTTTTGGCTTTAATATAGGAAGGAGACATACAGCTAAAATTTAAAAACTTTATAATCAGAGCTCGTCAATTTTACTATGTTCCAGCCGAATTCAATAAAGGTATATTGTTCGATCCATTAGCAAAAAAGTTGTAGACTGATATCGGAGACAAAATAAAAATTCCAAATGAGAACTTTTCGTAGTTTCTTCAACAAAAATTAACTAGATTTAGGTACAATTTAATCAATCGGATCAAAGTTATAGGTAAAAATATGACAAATTTTGGTACTACCAAAAAATAGATTGTGCTGAACCCAATATAAAAAGCCATAACTTCATTTTTTATGCTTTCTACTTATAAACCTCTTAAGTATAGACCAATTTTAATACAATTTGATCATTTTTACTTTATGATACTAATCTGGCGAATATCGGTCCATATTTTACTACAGCTGCGATATAATTGGGCCATATTCGGTTATAACTCCAATTTAATGGTCTGTTTGGAATGAGATTTTTGGTTTAGAAGGCTATTTAATGATAATTATCTTGTTGTCTTCAATATATGAAACTATTTTCATGAACACTACTTTAGCAATAAACTTGGTAATAAAGCTTGGTACCACTGAAGTTTTAATATGAAGCCTTTTTCGAGTTTTAAGCAGATGCACTTCTTCGTAATAAGATGAACTCAAATTTTAGGAATTTATTTCATTTATGCTTGGAGAATTTCTAATGACGCCAATAAATAAATGTTTCGTCACATGAATGTTTCCTTAAATCTGATAATTCGTTTAAAAAATCTGATAATCTGAAAGATTTTTTAGGAAAAAGTTAACTTGAAGATCGTTTATTTCTTTTGTACCTTTAAACATGAAATATTGCTTAAAAGTCATCACTTAGGGGTAGAGACTAAGGGACTCTCCTCTCTTGAATTAAAAAGTAGCCTTCACTAAGAAACTTTTAACTGCGTGATCGCCCTTCGGTCGGACTAAAATAATTTCTGATGATTTTAAGTTTACCTGCATATGAAACAATTTCCAAAAGTTATGAAAAAACCTAATTGAAAAATTAAATGGAATAACCGAACAAATCTGATTAGGAATTATTTACTAGGAATTATTTTCAAGTCAAGTAATTGAAGTAACTTCCAATATACTAGCTCTTATTTCATAATGAAATAAAACTCAATTTATATGACAAAATTTTGAACCTATTTCATTTCTTTTGTTGAGACTTATTTCGTAGTATTCCCAAAATTTTTCTTTTATTGACAAGTTGTAAAACTCCGCAAAATTACTAAAAGATAAAAAAATGTCATTCATTTTGAGATATTTTGTGAAAATCGGTTTTTGGAAAAATTGAATATATCCCGATATTAGGAATTGAAGGAAAAATTTATTTGCTTAACGATTATTAAATTCATGTAGTGAGATAAACTCCTAGATACTTTTCTTATAACCTAATACAATTGCTAAAATAAATGAGATCAACTTTCTACACATACACACGTACTTCCTATTGTTATTGCTATAACTTTGTATTAATATTTTTGTTTTACTAACTTTCATCGTTTATTTTTTATTACTTTTTACAAAATTTTTGTGTTAAAAAATAAAAAAATATTTTAACAAAAATATTTATACACATACATTTTTTATTTTAATTCATACGTTAGTGAACGTAGTTCAAGTTAAAAGTTTTTTTGGGAACAAATATTTTATTTTATTTATTATACCCTACACCGCCTTAGGTGGTTAGGTGGAGATGTTTGTAACATGCAGAAAAAATGGTATAACACCCAATTTTAAGTATACCGTCTGACTCAGAATAATTTTCCAGGTCGATTTAATGATGTCCATCCGTCTGTCTGTTTGTCCGGCTGGCTGTCCATTTTCGAAATATCTTAATGAAATTCGGCATATATTAGCTTTTCGGTCTAATATCGTAGGCAGCTCCCATATAAATGTCCTTCCAGAATGGCATTTAAATCCATAAAAGTCTTAAACATAAAGCTATTTATATGAAACTTGCATAAGTAAGTCTTATGATATTTCTAAAAAATGTGCCAAATGTGCGTGGGTCGGTCAATTATTTCTTTCCCTTGCAAACATTACTCTGAAGGGCATAAATCTCACAGAAAATAAAATAATTTTAAAACTTATAATTTAACATGGAAGTTAGTGTTACAATAATATACTGCACACTTAAGAATAAATAAAAAATCAAGTTACCTGCTATTTTAAACCAACAATGTGGTGTAGAGTATTATATGGTCTGACATTCTTATTTGTTTTTAATATGTCATGGCTCAAAGAACAGAATAACACATACGTACACACACATGCAAACACACATAAACACATTCATTGTGTCCTATTGAAAATGCAAAAAAAAATCATTTTTTTTAATTCACGATTATTTTTTCATGTGTTTTATGTTAAAAAAAACAGGAATTTGTTTGTAAACAATAAAACTAAAAACTATTTGTTATAAATATTTTAAAAATAGTTACTAATATTCGTCATGTTTTCTAACAAAAAAATGGAAAACAAAAAAACTTTTAATTTAATAATATATGAGTTTTGCTAAAATCAAAAATAATCTAGTTAGTTAAATAATTTAAATAGAAATGTGATTGAATAAAATCATTTAATTAATTAATTTATTTACTCAAAAATAACAAATTGTGTTTTTTATTGCAAAAAAATAACATAAATACAAAAATTGGATAAAAATTAATGTTTTAAAAATTTTATAATTCAGTATGTGTTCACAAAGGAAATATAGACAAGATTCAAAATCTGATTTGATTTAAGAACTGATATAATTGATGTGCTTTTAGAACACAGAGGAAATTTTTACAGACAATTAGCTTCTTATCACCCGTCGCAAAGGCTTTTTATGCACTTCTCTTCTCAAAGCTGACTAACATCTAACAGCAGCTCGAAACCAGCAAATCAATCCTTTCTGGCACTGAAACGCAAAATCCTTATAACATTTGATACCGTCAGCCCTTAACTTCTCTTCCAGAATATTCTGCCGAACAACATGAAGATTGTGAGCTATTAAAATTAAAATCAAAACCTCGTGATGTTAAACAATAGATTACACAAAGCGGCGCCCTGTTACTATTTTTTTCTTATACCTCACGAAAATCTTAGCGCCTCCACCTAGAGTTGACGCGATAAAATAAGTAGACAATTGTACCAAGCAGTCTGGCTCAGTTAAACTACAATATGATGAAACTTTCATCAAATAATTAAAAGCAACCACTCCTCACTACCTGGAGAAAAGTTTATAATACACGTTTAGGCATTATAGTCAATAAAGACATATTTATAACTAATTTAACTCCTCAGCTTATATAAACTGCGAAGTATAAATAAGATCTACCGGCCATCAGCTATTATGGAGAAAAAAACCTTTTTAGATATATAAAACTGTTTGTAGATCTATTGTGTTGCCCAAACACTGCTTTAAAAACCGCAACAGGTTCCTCAGCACACCATTGAACATAGAGAAATGCCTAAAAAGCAGATTCTTCTGTAATTTAATTTAGTAATCATTCTAAATTCAATATTCCGAAATTGATCTCTCTCTAAAATTATATTCGAGCATACACGGATATGTGCAATATATTTTGCTCGGGATAGTATATGACAGCTTTGAATGAGATTGTAAGAGACGTCAAAAATTCCGCGATATCAAGTCAGCATAAGAATGTATAGCTTTCAAGTCGCCATCTGTTTATTGCAGACAATAAAGAGAATCTGCCCTGGTATACAAGAATAGTTCTGCTTAGCTGATGGAATGGTACAAATGTTTCAATGCCTTCATGAGAGACATAGACCCAAGTATGTATTCAATGACCGCATGATACATGACATTTGCTTAACTGCCAGTCCAATTCTATCTCTTTCAGTGCAGAAAATTTATGAACCCACACAATACAGATCGTCCAATTTCTTGGCCTGAAGTTAAGTTAAGAATCAGAACACGATAGATAAGCCTAAATATATACAAAGGCCACCTTGTATATGAATCACCGGTCCACTTCGGAGCAGTCCTTCAGATCTGTTTATAATGGACAATTACACGACCAAACAGATAGTCATAACGCCATCGGAGCATGTAATGTCATATAGGAATATTGATAGAGCGTTCAAAACTCACGTAATCGGGGACCGTAATACTCGGATCGAAAATAAGCTGTCGTGTAGGGGCTAATGTCTTTTCGGAAGATATTGTAATATAAATTTCATATATCCTTTCCGATGAATGTAGTGTATTTCAGGCTGAAATATTTGCTATCTGTATGGCATGTGAGCTTTTACATTTGTCGGTAGTTAGACAGCACTTCTGTCGATGTCATGTGATTAAATCATCACTAGTTGGTTGATGCAAAATATTTTGCACCTCCATTGTGAATGGTCGGCCAACATACTGGACTCTCTTTGTGAAGTATCACAAAGAAAGTCCAAGACTATATAGATACCTTACAGAGACGGAATATATCTAGTACTACCAACTGTTGAAAAACGTACAATAGACACTTATTATCTAACGTGTTCCATGGTCATATTATGAGTTTTAGAACTACAATAAAAAACTAACCTAAACTATTGATTCAGTTTTAATTCTTTGCAACCAATATTTTCGTCAAATTAAAATGGATGTTTATTTTTATTCTTGAAAACGAATAGTTTTTTTCCCCTTTACCACCTAATTTACATAAATTTACTTTTAACATTAAATGAGTTAAATTTTCAAACTTTCGAAAATTTATAGCAAAAACCTTCCATTAAGATATTTTTCTTAAGTCACCGTTTTGAATGTTTTGATGAATTTGCAAAAATTTGTTTTGTAGCTTAAAAAGTTACATAATCCTAAAATCCTGAAAATTTTAATGCTTTCCAAAAAATTCTCACATTTTATAATTATTGCTTTTAATGAGGCTTTAAATTTTACACTTATTTTCTGTACCGAACTAATTAAAATGTTCCAACAACAATCAAACGGAGAAATGTCTGAAGGCAACGCCTTTAAAAATTAAAATTTTATGTGATCAAAAAATAATCATAAAAGAAATAAAAAATGAAAAAAGAAATAAAATGAATATAAAATAAAACAAAGTAAAATAATAAAAAGAAGCAGATGCACATAAATCAGCCCCTCTAACAATTTGCAAAATAATACTTCTGTTTTGTTGTAGAGTAATGTTCACCTTGTTGAAAAGTTATTACTTTGTTGTTAGTGTTGCTTTATTAAAATCCTTACATAATCTCTTCGCCATTCTCTCGTCCCATAGCCTAAACTCCATCCCCTAATTTTATAAGTATTTGTATTTGAGTGAGTTAAATTTAAATTGTCTGTCTTTATGTCTGTCCATAAGTCCTTCCATCGTCTTCCTGTTTAGAATTGAAATAATCAAAATGGCAACATTGTAACCAAAGTAAAAAAGATATAAAACGTTTATTTATGTTAGTACTTCTGGATATAACATAATTCCTGATTGCAGTAGTAGGAATGCTGGTCCTGGTACTGTTGATGTTGGTATCATTATAATGTCTATTACATTCCTTTATTATATTTTAATTCTACCACAATGTTTTGTATCACTGAGTTCTAGGTTGGATTTTATTTTCTATTACCTCAACTGCTAATGATACCTTTGAGTTTGTATTTATGTTTTATTTTATTTTATTGTACACTCTACATCAATGTAGGTATTATGCATTTAAGATAATATTTGAAACAAAGAGATATAACAACTTAAATAGTATTATAATAACTCGTTTTGATGGAGTCCCACCATCCGTCCGACCATCTGTCGAACCGATTCACAGTGTGATTAATTATCTGAAAACCTGACCTACGTTACTAGAAGTTTAGTAAAAAGTGGAAGTATTATCATTATGACTTTTGTTGTAATTGGTCAGTTATTTCACCTAACTCCCATACCATGTTTTTTAAGTTTGTGGGGTGAATATAGGTTCAAAATTTGTGCTGCATTATTTTTTTACGTAACACCTACATAAATATATCAATCCATTTAAAACTTATATATCTAATTTTGGAACATTGAACAATAAAAGATTTGGAAAAAGAAATTCATTTGTTAAATTCTCATATTGGAAAGTTTGAATCATTTTTTTAATTTTGATAATTATATTGTGATGGATTCATATGTTCTGTGGCTCCTTTCCTTTGAAATAGAGAACAAACCCTGTTATAAAGTTTTTTTTTTATGAAAATGAATATTGGCCTTTGGCGACAAAAATTTGGCGGGATCAGAAGGGTTTCTACAGTTTTTTCTTTGCTGGAAGAGGCCCTGAAATGACAGTAAAATTTGGATGCTATCAGATTATAACCCTAATGCGTTGAATCATCACCACCAGGTGTATCATAGAAGAGACAGGAAAAAGCTTGTTTGTATACATCGATATACTAAAAAACTTGTCTTGTGGAAATAGCAAACTTTATGCCTAACACCATCTCCCAACAACCACGAAGTAGACAGTATAGTAATAAGATACAATAGAAGAAACAAACGGGCACCTGTTTTGACAATAGACTGAACTTGAATATACTGAACAAGACGCCTTTATTTGACTGGATACATGATACAAGACAAGAAAACGTTTACTTTACGTTGCTCTCCTTGTGTACCAGACCACATCCTTTCTCACTACTGTTTATTTCAAATTACCAAAGATGTTGCCTTAACTAATAACTGGTTTGAGTCATTCATTACCATCAAACCGAAAGAGTTCCTTTTGGAAGGAAATCAAATTGTTTTCAGATAAATCGGAATAGGTAGTGGATGGATAAATTAAATTTTTACCAGCACTCCTTTTGAACTTAAGAAGAACTTAAAAGTTAAGAAAACTCTACATATCCTGACACAACGTTTTGATTAAGTTACATATTACAACAGTAAGATATCGAATATATTACTGTATAAATACTAAACGTGTTGACAATCGGCTAATTATTTTACGTAACCTAGATATACACCTTTTTCCAACTCTTATCAACGAAAACAGAATTCTCAAAGTGTGAAACAACTCATATATAAGAATGTTATAATGTAATAACTTACTAAAATATAAGTATTACTTAATTATATATTACGTTTGGTATTTGAGTAAAAGATTTTATTTAGAGTTGACTTATATTTGCCTATGAATTGCAATACATACACAAACCTTAGAGTAGACTACCCTATTTGTCGGTTATAACCATTCCTAGCTCCCTTATTAATTTTCTATTGTCTTTTCTTATTTCACTTTATATTCCCTAGTTTGCCAAAGGAATCTTTTTTTTTTTTTTTGCTTTAGAGTTTATCTTAAGTCCTTTAAACATTTCGTTTTTCCCTTTCGTTATTTTCTTCCTAATTTTCTTATTTTCATTTGTTTTTGTTTCGTTGTTATTATTGTTTTTGATAATAAAAGGCGTAAAACGATTTACAACTCTCTCGACCATAATGGGAGATTTTATATATGTATATGTCTGTGTATTTCATACTGGCCTTAACATACATTTGTGTATGTGTCAGTGAAAGGAGTTTTATTTATCCCAATAAACCTTTGAAAATGAAGGAAATTATAAGTGTTGTAATTTAAATGCAATTAAATATTTATCGCAACTCTTTGAAATTCTATGCAAATTGATTACTCTGTATCATATAACTTAAGGAGGAAAAGAAATAATAGAAAAAAATCGTTGTTATCAAATAAAAGCAGTAAATTTAAGTCTTTCCAAGAAATATATTAGAATTGGATAAAAGAGGTTTCTGAGATGAATTATATAATTGTATGTAATTTATGGTCTTTACTTTGAAGAATATATATATATATATATATATATATATATATATATATATATATATATATATATATATATATATATATATATATATATATATATATATATATATATATATATATATAATATATATATATATATATATATATATAAATATACATATATATACATTGATTGAGCTTTAGTGCATTTGTGCTAGTATTTATAACATAAGTGTACCGTAAAATAAGAGTCACTTTCTGGGTCGCTTCAACTATGATTGTTCATCTGCCTGCCCTTCTGTTTAGCTGATTGTTCACGTAACTCTCATACGGCACGAAACACGGAGATAGGATGGGACTGGGTCTTTACATACAAGAACAGGAAACTAGAATATCCCTCTGAAAACCGAAACACAATATGATTCTTAAAGCGGTAGTACGTACTATTAGGGAAGTCATAATCTGGACCAAAGCGATTTTGGCAAACGTGCAACATAATATATTATCTTCACATTTAGCCAAATAACAAACTTATTTCATCTAAGAATACCAACTAAGTAGATACTTTGAAGAGACTCAGATAAGAATGAAAAAAACCTTGAGCATGTTAGAGCTGCATAATAATGATTTGAAGCAGCCGATAACAGTAAATAACAGGGCATTTGGGGATGACATTGAAACGATTGAGCACTTCAATTTTCATTGGCCAGCTGAGGTTCCATAATTTTATGGATAACACATAAACAGACATAACCAAACTTCAGGGGAGTGGACTGAGGATATTGGGGAAGAACGTATATGATACGGCATTCCTTTGATTATATGGAACGAAACGTCCAGACTAGGATCGCACAACCAAACCTAACATAGCCTAACCTGACTGATAACTGCTACCATCAAGATACTTTACTTCGTTTCACAAAATCTTGTGTCCTGTGTTCAGTTAAGGACTTATTTTTAGATCTTAAAAGAAGTCTATGAAAACCCCTACTTCTACTTTAAATTTCATTCCAATTTCCATTTTCATTAACAAATAGGAAACTCTTGCTATATTCTAAAAAAATTGTTTGTTGGTCTTTATAAATATTTCTGTATGGACAATTGTATACTCATGTTTGAATTCCTTTTTCATCATAAACATATATATAATCATTTCTAACTCCATAACTAAATTTTAAATCTTTCTGGTGTCAAAAGATTGCAACTTTAATTTAACATCATATTTTGCAATGTTGTTTTAGTTTCTTACCTTTTAAAATTTGGTGTACTTTAAAAAAACTTTCTTCCTTTCTCAATCCTCCGGCAATTTCTCCAACCAATTTCTTGGAGTTTTTCTTTTTCTAAAGTCATTTGTTTATTTACTTTTGTTTTTTTATTATTATTTCGTTTTGTTTTGTTAATGAAAAGTCATTGTTATTAATGCTGTTGACTTTTTATTTTTACTGCCGCTGCTGTTGTGACCGGTGTTTAAAAGCAACTTACGTCTATTACCGTTATAGCGAGATTTTTGTAGTTACTCCTTGAACGAACCATAACATATTTTAATTTTCATGTAATTATCATAAAATGTTTGTGGAATTATTTATTTTATATATTTCATAAAACTTTTCTTTTTTAGCCAAATTTAAGTTAAAAGAAACTTCTTGTATCATTGCCTCTCCCATTCTCCCTTTGTTCTCACTCCCACACAACGTTTCCTGTTATGTCTTCTTTCTTGTTTAATTTGCTGTGTTAGTACTGGTAGAATTTAAGGGTGCATGGGTATTTGCGTTATTTATTTATTAATTGTGTTTGTTGTCCTTGTTGGCTTGAAACCTTTCGTTATCTTATGAATAAATTATTCAGGTTTATTTTAATTGTACAAAAATAATTATGGTTTGAAAATTAAGCCAAAAACAAAAAAGAACGTTAATTCGGCAATGTCGAATCTTCAATACCCGCCACCACAAGTTGACGTGAAAAAAACGTTATATTTCGCATATACACACTCACAAATACATTTACAACCCAATACATTATATAAATGTTTTTCTTAAATACAATACAACACTTAATGAGTCTTAAAATTATTTATATTTTTAGCTATATATTTTTGAACCGATTTTAATAAATTTTAGAATGGAAATGATGCTCACATTACTTAAAATTAGGGCACTTTAATTTATCGACTTAAAATTGACAATTTTTCGAAACTTCACTTGAACTTAGAGGTTGCCTCTGTTGTCGTTCTACATCTTTTAATATACAGAACCGATTTTTCTTCATTTTAAATAAGAAACTTCACAGGCCTGAGCGTGCCAACAACAGAGAGACATGTAAACGAACAGACACATAGACGATCTTAGCATACATTTGTATATTATAGGGTCTGAGATACCTCCTTCTTAGATTTACACACGGAATGGCAAAGTTCTCCTCACCATTCATATTAGCAAAAATATGTAAAAATTTTATAATGCCAACAGTGAATTTTATATGGTTAAAAAATATTTTTTATTAAAATTTTAAGGAGAAATAAAAATATTTTAGTTTGAATTATTTCTCAAGTGCTACATTCTTTTAATTTAAATACAAAAAATATCTATAATTTTTATTTAGAACTCACTCTTCTGAGATTTATATTATCCTGGCAGTACTGATCTTAATTTCTGACAATTTGACAACTACAAAAATTAATTATGTTAAATTTATTTCTTGTTTTATGAATTTTTTTATTTCATTTTTGTTTTTTGAAATGAAATATAATTTAATTATTGCTTGGAGTTATTTTCCAGAAAAACTTAATTATATATATTAAATCAAATTTCATGTCAGAAAATATAAAATAAAAATTTAATATTTTAAAAGTCAATGTAATTTCAATGAAATAAGGAGTGAGAACGAACAATTCTTTAAATAAACATATGTTAATAAAAATGAAACCACTTAGAGTTTTAATTTTCTTTCATTTGATTGAAACTATTACTACAATTTGCGAAATAAATCTTTTATAGCTTTAAATACAAGTGATGAAATTTTGAAATTTTTTCGAAAACCCTTTCATTAACGTTTATATAGTGCTTTCTGTCGCTTCTGACGAACAGGTAATTTATCTCCCTTTAAAATTTACCGCACTTTTGGGCACTTTTTTGTGCTCCCCAGCTCTCTTTAAACAAGAGCCCAATATTTCTCTACTGCACTTAGCTTCTACCACATCAATGTTCTTATATCATTCAAGGGCTTGTCTACTATAGTGACAGGATGCTAAGTTAGAGAAGTTTTTTTGTAAATATTCCTTGATGTAAATTTCAATATTTATAGATCCCGTAATAAGAAATGATTGACTTTTTTGTCACAACTGCGTATTACTTGCCATACCAAGAACTTTTTGGGAAATTTTGACTATTGTTGGATCCTAAAATTTACTTCAAAATTCCTTCGAGTATTAGCAACATAAAGTTTTTAACCAGGAAATTACTAAAATCTGCCAGGGTATAAATATCGTCATCGAATATACATCTAGATAATTTTTTCAGAAAACATGATTTCTAATTCCGTGTTCTTTTTTTTCTTCAAAATTTTTAGCAGCGTCCCTGTCACAAACTTTTTCCTAGTTTTAATTTCCCTATAAATTTCTTATTAAAACTTTAAAATAAACAAAAACTAAAAAATAAAACATTTACAATAAAACCGATAAACATCTGCAATTACATTTTAAATGGGGTTCAAACCAAATATTTACAAAATAAGCAAATGAATCGGCAATAAAATATATCTATTTTTATTGTCTTAAAGTATAAATATATTTGCGCTTGTTCAATAAAAAATATAAATAATTATTAGATAAAGATTTAAAGTTTATAATGCTTTAATTAAGTACGTCCTCGAAACAAACAGAAGTTGTTTGAATAAGAAAAACAGATGTTATAATTAAGGAAGTAAGAGATTAATAGTTTGTTAAATCTTACTTTATAAAACTCTATACATATTTATTAACTTTGTCATTCGTGTGTAACGATAAGAAGGAATCAATCATCCACAATAATTTAAAGCTTTAATGAAATTTGGCTTGAGTGTTTGTTATAGTTTTGGGAAGTTTGCTATTTAAAATAAACATATATTAAAAGATGTAAATCGATTTTTGAGCCAACCACTAAGTTCCAGCGAGATTTTTTGAAAAATTTTCAAATAAAAATGATTAGATTCATATTATCATAATATAAAGTTATATGAACTTCATTATAATTCTAAAAATGATCAAAATCGGTTCTGTAGAAAAAAAGTTAAAGCCAAAAATATAACTATTTTTATGACTCATCAAGTGTTCCTGTAATAAAAAACGATTATATATTAAACTTTTATAATTATTTTTGTATCTGTGAGCGTGTATGTACGAAACAAAACACATTTACTTACATACATTTCTTGTAGAGGGTATTGAAGACTCAGTATAGCCGAATATAGCGAATATAGCTTGTTTAAAAAATCTTAGTTTTTAAATTTAACAAACATAATATAAATCCATTCTTATGACAATGATGAATGGATGGATTTGGGTAAAATAAATATAATAATAGTAGATGATTGTGGTTATATAACTTCGATGCCACGAAACACATTGGGACCCCATGCATTAGCATTAAAGTGAAAAAGGCATTTACTCATAATTCTTGTTCACCATTATCTGTTTTAAGTTGGGTGGGTTAGGTTGTCTCAAATATCGGCGTATAATTTTTTTCTACTGAACTGATTTTGACGTTTTAAATAGGTCAAATGACATCGAGCTCTGAAAATTATTGCGGATTTGATAAATGTTTCAAAATTAGTTAGAATTGGTTTACATTTAAGACCTTTATAATCTTTTAATCCTATTTCGAAAATGGAATTTATATAAAAGCTATATCAAGTAATAGTGCCAAATTAATTTCTTAAATTATACATACCAAAATCAGTAAGTGATACACTTATTTTGGGCTGTATCAAAACTTTGGATATTATAGCTTATAGTTATATTGGTATGACGACGATATTTATATATTTCAATATCGTACCATTGAGTTCTGAGCACACAAACAGACGGACGAACATTGCTTAATAAACTCAGAATTTAATTTGATGCACAAATGTACATGTACATTATTTGGTCTTAGATTAATGTACCTTCTTGGTTCTTGTGGTGGTGGAACTTATAGAATGTACAAAAATAGAGTTGTTTGGAAGGTATTAAACATTCGGGATAGTCGAGCATATTACTTGATTAAGAGCATATTTTTTAACTCCATCCCAATAAATTCATTGTTAATGGTTTAGACTAAAGCGGTACTTTAAACTTGTTTTACTTTTCTGTCAAAATACATATTTACACAAGTGTTTATCACTTAGCTTTAAGTTATAGAAAGAAATTAAACAATGGGACAGAATTACATATTTTTTTTTAAATCCAATTTTATATTGGCTGATTATATTAAAAAATATCTATATATAAATAATATAGAAATACAATAAAGAAAAATAATTTCTGGTAACTCCTCTGTTAAAAGTTCAATGCTGATTGACCATGATATTCAATATTTCAGCCCCAATAAAATGCTTTCTCCGAGTAGAATTTATGTTTTAAATAAAAGATCTTTTAACAATTAAAAAATACCCAAATCTTAATTAATAAATTAATTAAATTAAATAAAAAATAAAGATGCTCCAAAAAATGTTAAGGAGTAAAATATATTTAGGTCTACTTTTTAAGAAATCTAATTTAAGATTCGCAGTCCAGGCTAAAAATAAATTTAACTAAGTGGTAATTGAAAGATTTCTCGTTAAATCGATCCGGAAGCAAAGCTATACAAACACGAAAAAGAAAATTTTAAACAAAATGAAAAAAATATATTTATTTCTCATCAGATATTAAATATTGTCATATTGTTGCTTTTAAATGCAAAGTGTCAAACGCACATTTTATTGACTCGCGAGTTAAGACTACAAATTCTGATTACTTCACACATGCACTCCAAATGACTGCTGTTCTTTAATCGTATTGAGTAGACCACTAATTGAATGTAATTTTTACTGCAGTGTGAAAGGACATTTGTGGTTTAGATAAATTTAAGCCATTCAGAAATAATGTGTTTTTTGAAAGTTTATATTTTGTCCCATTGTGCATTTGGTACTTACTTAAAGGTGTTTTCACTTCAAAATAAAACACATTTTATTTTGTGATTTTTTATTTATTTTTAATGAAATATGAATTTCTTGAGCTTTCATTTGATTTGGTTGTTTTTGTTTTTTGTATGATTTATTAAAATATTTGTTGTTGTAATAATTAGTTACTATCATTATCGTTATTATTGGGTTTATAGTACTTAATTTAAAATTATTTTTATATCAATAAATTTGTTTTTTTTTGTGATTTTATTTATTGTAGCTTAACTACTCAGTATTAATTTCTTTATTTATTTATTTTTAATTTCAATAGTTTAAATATGTTTATGTTTTACATTAAAAAAAGAAATTATAAATAATTTTATTTATTTTGTGTTTTTAGTTATTTTTATTTTTATAAATCTATTTATTCGTTTTACAAATGAAACTCTTTGAGTTTTGAAATAATTTTATTTTCTTATATTTTGCTTCCATTTTTTTAATTTTTGACTAAACTAAGTTTTACTACTCTATTTTTTATAAATTATTTTAGTAATTTTAATTATTTTTTAAATTATTTTTTATTTTAATCATTATTTAACATACATTTGAAAATTTATGATTTTTGAAGCAGTTATGACTTTAATTGTGTTTATTTCTTTTGTTTAAAAAATTCTTCATTTCCTAGGTTTTTTATACCCTACACCACATACACATTGGGGTACAATGTGATCACTTTATAATGCACAGAAAACATATTGCTACCACCATCTTTAAGAATACCTTTCAACGTTCTGAACAAAATTCAGTTCGCAAATTTAGAGATATCTTCAAGGAACTTGACACCCAAGGACAATGCATGCAGACTGGTGATGATGTGTCCATGAATGTGAATTTAATCTGATAAAAGTCGTGAATATGAAGCAATTTGAATGAAATTTCTTTTAAATTATTCAAGGGTCGTTTTATTACTTGTCATAGAGCGTGACCTATGGTCCCCTTCAAAAAAAAAAAAAAAAAAAATATATATATATATATATATATATATATATATATATATATATATATATATATATATATATATATATACGTGGGTCGTTCAATCAACAACGTGGTGTAGGGTATTAAATAATAATTTTTACTTCTTTTTATTTTTTTGGAGTCTTAATAATAATTTTAATTTAATTTTCCATTTCTATTCTTACGTTCATTAATTTATGAGTTTTGATGTTACCGCGCTTATACGTCTAAGACTTTCCTTTTTGGTAGTTGTTGCATATCCATTAAACCTTACTTATATATTAATCAATTAATTTGTTAATTAATTAAATAATGATTTTATTTCTAGAATATATTAGATTTTTATAATTATAACAACTAAATTAATTTTATTATATTCTTCTACAGAATATTACTTATTTTTTATATACAAAATAATTTCTTCGTTATTATAAATAATCTCATTTTTAATTATCTTCCTTTTTTAACAATCACTAACCTAGTTTGTGCTTATTTTAATTTAATATTAATGCTTAACATTTGTTTTAGTTAATTAGTTTCTATCAATTTATTATAAATATTTTAATATCATTTTTAAGTTAATTTTATTTATTTAATTTTTAATTAATTTAATGCATCTCTTAAAGAGTTAACAAAGCAAAACTTAAATTAGTTTCTAATTTTTATCATTTGTTCTCTAAGATTAATTAAATTCTAGTTTTTTTATAATTATAAGTTTAAAAATTAATTATTTAATAAATTTAAAATCAAAAGTTGCTTAACTATTTTTCACTTTAATCAAAAAAGCTTTAGGAAAACTATTAAAAAATATGTAAGTTTTTTAAAAATTTCTAAAAGCTCAAGTTTGTATTTTGATTTTCATTATTTCTGCATTTAGGGACTTTGAAAGTGAACATACATTTTTGAGAATTTGAAAAAGATAATTTAAAGAATTATGTTTTTGTTGTTTTTGTCTTAATTTGGTCCCTTAATGGTTAGCAAGAGGACAATACGAATATTATAAAATTAATTTTTTTAATGAGAAAAGAATTTGTTTTGATTATTTTTTTCTTTGGAAGACATATTTTTTTTTGATTTAAAAAATAAACTCAATTTAATTGAAATATTTATGCAGTGAGTTTTACTAACGCAATGAGAAATAAGTTTAAATCTCTTCCCAATCCTTTTATGCTACTACGATTACTTAAAATTTAGTTTCTCCCTTTTCTGTTATTTTTGTTATAAGTGGTATGCAGATACAAATAAGGAATTGTTCTACAATATTTCAATAATTTACTACATTGATGGAAGATATGTCGACAAGTTTTAATGTAAAATATTAATTTCTCAACATAATTTAATTTTTTGCACCAAATTATATACGAAAATTTTTAATCGCTTATGCCTTTTTTAACCTATAATTTATTTATTTTTTTTTTGGACATAATGGACTTTTCCTCTATGAAAAGCGCAGATTTTTTTTTAAATTTTAAACCACGTATCCCCAGTGATCTTGTTAACATCTAACTAATCTAAATGACGACAATAATCGACCCGCGGTAATGTGTTTTTCGATAATAAAATGACATTTTTAGTACTCAAAAACTCTAACCTAATACCTTAATGGGATCATGACCATGATCGGATTTACATTTATATTCTAAAAAATTAATTATACTCTACAACACCATAGGTGGTTGAAGTGTAATGTGTTTGAGCTGATTTTTGTAACTGGAAAGTGCTATTATTACTTCTAATTATACTGATCGATTAAAATCATTTACTGAGTTGACTTAAAAATATCCAATGGCTTGTGATCAAAGCACAGGTCGCAGTTTTAAAGATATCTTGATGAAATTCGGACAAAGCATATTAAAACTGGTCTGTTATCAAAGACACTTCACATAAAATGTATATAAGTGTCGCAAGTCATGTTGGTAGTTTTTGCTGACAATTTAAAACTTAATGATAAACAGTCCATGATAGAGAGATATCAAAGGATCATAAAGCACTGCAAAATTTTATATTATTGAAATTTTTACTTGAACACTATGAAAGTGTTTTCTAAACTTCCAGGGAATATACCTCTACAAAAATTCAATTAAAAAAACATCAAAATTTTATTTATGAATTGATCGAGAAGTAGTATATCATTATTATTATTCTCAAAGAAAGTACAAAAACTTTAATCCACGAGAAATACATTAATTTGTGTTCTAGCCTACATCACTTAAAATTTTACAAAGTTAAATTCTTTTCCTAATAACCATTAATGATTTCACTTATTTATATTTTGCAAATATATTTCATTACACACGCCCAAATACTTAGAAGACTTCAGTCGCTTTTATATGAATATAGATCAGTTCTCTTAAAATTTTTTCTTACCCCGCTTCTTAAAACTCACTGCAAATATAAGCAATTGCAATAAAATCAGATTGACATAATTTGAGGCGGAATGTTTACTAAATGGTCCACACGAAAAATGTAATATGATGAAAAGGAATTAAATCGAAATTTTGGCAAAACTTTTAAAGTAAATTTTTTTGAGAAGCTCTTTTATAATAAACTTTAAATTAATTTATTATTAAAAATAAAAAATAAGTTGGTTAGATAAATCCCTTTGTTGCTGCTATTATCATATATTTGACTAAAAAATACAGAATTTTTATAAAAATAACTCTGCAAATATATAATTTAATAATCCTCAAAATGTGTTTTATTTCATTTATGTTAAATTTTTTCAAAAATATTTTATATTTTGAAATTTCATAATTTCTGTTAGGACAACAAACAACTTAATTTAAAATAATATCCATAATTATACTTTTAAGGATTTTCATTCAACTTTAAGGTTTTTAATCTTATTTTCTCCTTAATTTTGCTGAGAAAAATAAATTCAAACAGGAAAAAAAAAACTTTATTTCTTGTTTTCATCATAGTTATTAAAATTTTTAGGTTTTTTTTTTCATTCGTATTTTTATTTGATTACACTACTTACGTAAGTCCTCTTCTTAAATGTCATTATCCTTTACGCATAAGCAGGAAACGGAAAACTTAATGTAACAAAACATATTTTTCTCAAAATAAAATTGGTTTAAAATTATTTTGTAAGAAATAAGCAAATTTTTAAAGAATAAGAAACTCAAAATGAATTAAATTAAGATAATGAACATACAACAACAAAAATAAAAAAGACCTTAAAGGTAAATTATATCATAATTGTAAGACTCAATTATTTTCTTTTCAGCAAAAACTCTTAAGTTGTAAAGACAAAACATCGAAATTTTGTGTTGGGAAACAAAATAAGGAAAACAAAAAAGTTAGAAGGAAAATTTTGTGAAAACGGTATAAATGAAAAGACCAAATTATAATCTCTTATACATATATATATACTCACAAATTTTCTCGATACACACACACAATCATACTTTTATAAACATTTATACTCACATACAATTTCACTTAAACTACTTACGTACATAGTTAGATATTCAGTATACCCTGCACCACCAGCGTTATTTTGAGGAATATTAGGTGTTTGTGAAAATGTTTGTAATATCTAATACTTAAGACTTATTCAGGAGTATCTATTGAGTGTGTTAAAGCATATATGTCCGTCTGTCTCGCTGGCTAATTTATTGTGCATTTGAAATCGGAACCCCTCCTCAGATCGCATTTATTAATATAGATTGAGGAAATTTTCATTATCCCTTAGCAAAAAATCTTAAATTAGATCTTGTTAGAGAGTCATAATCGACACATCTGCCTAAATCCTCATAGAGATATAAACATTATGAAACATAAAGACTAATAGATTTTTGGAAATAAGTCCGTAATCTTGAATCGGATTATGAGATTTTAATCAAATATTGAGTAATGTATCGTTAAATGTTTACAAGGGAGACTCCATCTAAAATCAGTAGACGAAGCGATGGATGTTCAAAAAGGGATAAATTAGAAAGTACATGAAATTTTATTCTGATCCAATTTGAAGATATTTTCGCTTCCAAAAGCCAAAGATGAGACATTTTAATTTTTTATTTCACATATTATTTAGGCATTTGGTTTTTAGGTTATTTGAAATGTCTGCTTTAAAAATTTGGCAAGATTTTGAGTCAAAATTTTTGCTTAAAATTAATCTTTTGTAGCTTTTTGCACGAGGTACCTTCATTTAAATTCCCCCAGCTCCCCCCTTTTCTGGACAATATTCCTTATTCCATTTTCTGGAAAAGGAATATTGTCCAGAAAATAGCCCGCAATTAACTTCATATTTGTACCAGGTTTAGTTCAATAAATTTTTAAGTTTCACTACAATCCGCAAAATGTTAGTTTCAAAAATATTTTATTATCATTGAAAACTATAATTAGTTTCAAATACGTCCAAATACACA
Organism: Cochliomyia hominivorax; assembly: GCA_004302925.2. Lineage (NCBI taxonomy): Eukaryota > Metazoa > Arthropoda > Insecta > Diptera > Calliphoridae > Cochliomyia > Cochliomyia hominivorax. Next base: position 59,040,909 of record PYHX02000495.1, on the reverse strand, counting down.
TTTTCAATATTACTCCTTAGCAGTGTAAGGCATACTAAGTCGCTTGTAACCGACCATATCTTTCATTCAATTCTGTTTTTGTTTTATATAATTTTATCATCAATTTTTTAAAGTTTTGCTTTTTGTATTCGTATTAAATCTTAACTTTATTTTATTTATCACTACACAACTACTTTGGGTACTAACAAGCGACGTTATTCAAATGATTTGCTCCTAATACAACACCCGCTGCCATATAACCAACGACGTTACCATTTCCTTGATAGTGCTGTTGTTGTTGCTGCTGTTGGTGATGATGATGTTGTTGTTGTTGCTGCTGTTGTTGTTGATTGTGTTGATGATTATGATGATGGTGCAGATGCTGATGATGATGATGTTGATGATTATTGTGGTTATTTGCTAGAATTGTAGTTGCTGCTGCTGTTGCGGCTGTTACAACATCATTTGCTGTTACCAATGCTGAATTTGGTGCTGATGTTGTTGCTGATGCCAAGGACGACGTAGCAATTGTGGTTGATGTGGTTAAATTTAAAATACCATTGCCACCAGCAATAACCGCATTACCGACAGACGTTGAATTTGATGTTGTAGCTGTAACATTCGATATATTTGCATTTGTTCCTCCACCCCCTCCGCCACCGCCTCCACCGACACCATTACTATTTTCTGTAATTTTTAATATACCAATTGGTGTAGTAGCTGTAGCCGTTGTTGTAGCACTAGTACTTAAACTAGTACCACTTATATGAGCACTTATGCCACTTGGCACACTCGACATTATTGTGCCGCTCGTATTCACACCCATTCTTAGTAACTCTTCATTGGGTATTGAAAAATGACGATAAGACATATAATCTGGTGGCATATTTGCTTGTCTTTTGGCATTTTCAATACGCTGTTTCTTCAACTTCACATAGCTGAGCACTGATATCATTACAATAAAGACAATAATGCCCAGGCAACAGCCCACAATTAAGCCCAACCGTCGTGTAAGTATTGAGTGTATAAATCCATTGGTGGCCAAACCATTTTCATCTGTGATAACGCTTGGTGTAGAGTCCAATGTTTGTACATCTGTACACGTGGAGAAACGTGAATTTTTCAACACTTCCTGCAGAGCATTGTCTGTGATAATGGTGTTTTCAATTAATGCCTGTTGTTGTTGCGGTTGGGCCAACGAGGAATGTTCGCCAAAGGTCATAATGCCATCCGTATTATAAAAATTTCCTCCCGTGTACGATAAATGATAAGGTGTATATGACGAAGACGATGAGGATGATGACGGTGATGATGTTAATGTTGTTTGTTGTTGTGATGAGACATCACTATAAGCAGAGGATGATGACGATGGTTCGTCTCTTGGCATAAGGAAAGTGTCATTAAAGTGTATCCTTTGTAAAGCAATGGCCACAGGCTCCGATAACCAATTACCGGTACCGATAACACAAATGTGGTAACGTGTATTTGGGCTAAGTTTTGTTAATTTCGCCGAATTTGCAGAACCATTTAAACGTTTGCCGCGTATCTATTTGTTTGAAATGAAAATGAAAAGAGAACAAGAGAAACAAACAAGAACAATGAAACGAAAAACACATTTTAGAGTTTAAGGCAAAATATTGTGTGTAAGTTGGTGTTATTGTTGTATTTTGTTATTTAGAAGGTGGGGAGACAACTTTATTGCAATATATATACGATGATAAGAAATATTAGTTAAAATTGACGAGTTTTTTTTTTATAAATTTCCTTAGTTCTACAACATTAAAACTACATTTATTTAAACTTAAACAATCTATATAAAAACCCAATAAAAAGTTAGAATAATCACCAGAATGCTGCTCAACATTTTCTACAAAGTTATTCTGTGATGGTTTAGATTCTAGTAATTTTAGTTCAGTTTCTAGTTCCGATTCCAGTTCAGATTCTAGTACAAATTCTAGTTCAGCTTCTAGCTCAGATTCAAGTTTAAATTCAAGATCCAGTTTAATTTTTTGTTCAGATGTTTGCTCAGGTTCTATATCAGATTCATGTTCGAAGTGTAGTACAGACTTTTATTCAGTTCTATTTCAAATTCAGGTTCGGTTGTAGTTCACACTTTTATTCAGTTATATTTTAAATTTTAATAACGTTCTAGTCTATTTCACTTTTAAGTTCTTATTCTACTTCAATTTCCAATTTAGATTTTGGTTAAGATTCTATTTCAGTTTCGGTTTCACTTCAAACTCTGAGTTAAAGCTATACCCAGTTGGGAAAATCGACGCAGCCACACTCGTCAACTCTTTATCTTATCATCAAAATAAAATTTACAAGATATATTGATATCGTCATGTATAAAACTTAACTCTTGACTTTTTCAAATATGTAAATTTTAAATATTTTTTGGTTCATTTGGGTTTACTACATACTAACATACTAACACAAATTTGCATAAACATGGTCCAGTTTTTATGGAGCCAAACAATATATACAAACGTATATACATATAGGTATATATGTAAATACTATAAATTCATTTCATATAGACGAGTTTCCATCCATGTGTTCATTTACAAATATTTCAACATGATTTTTGTTGTTTCCCCTGATGTGTAATTATTGTTAATTTTATTGCTGTAATTTTCTGGCAATAACAAAAGAAATGTTACTACTGCTGCTACTGCCCAACTACTATTAATAAAGTTTGTAAATATCTATATGTGTGATAATGTTAAAATATTGTTACATTCAAGTTAACGTTTTAAGATGCAAAATTTTTCGTTTATTTATTTTTTAAAAAACTCACCTCATCTATATCCGCAGGAACTCCTCCACCAATGCCACCACCACTACTAGCTGTAGCGCCACTCGTTTCACTAGTGGCATGATAAACAATTTCATAGCCATTTAAACCTAAATGCTCACGGCTTTGCCAGGATACAATAACTGAATATGGCTGTATATCCTGTATGGCAATTTTCGGTATTAATGGTGCATCACAAAATTGTTGTGGCTCCATTTTGGCAAATATCTTGCCACGCAATTCAGCCGGATGTTCGCACCTTAGATAATTTACATTATCGTTCGATGACATCATTATCGCGGATGATGATTGTCCCGATGATGACATCAACAATGACGAGGATGACATTAAGCTAGATGTTACAATCGATGTAGATGCTGAGGATGATGTTAAACTGCTACTGTAGGAAGACCATTTACGATGATCACGTAACCATTCCCAAAGTTTTTGTGCATCACAACTGCAATGCAGTGGATTTTCTGTAGATTTTGTTTTTTCCGGAAATTTTTTATGGATGTTAAATGTTGGCATTTAATTGTTAATTGTTGTAGTTGTAGTTAAAGGACGGGATTAAGTTGTTATTATGTTTTTTTGTTGTTGTTCATTTAGTTTAATTATAGTTGGGTCATTTAATGTTGTTATAAGTTTTAAAAACGAGTGTATGTTTTATTCGTATTAAATGAACATTTCATGTTATCATAGTTGTTGTTCAGGTTGTTTTTGTGGATAAAAGATAAGATTTGGGAAAAAAGAGTGAATTTTAGTAAAAGTTTAATAGACGTAAATGCAAATGATATGTAATAATTATATATAAATTGGTTTTGTATTAAATAATAATTCAAGTTCTATTAAAGAAAATGACTAATCTGGCATAAACTTAAACAAAAACAAATTAATTTGGATTAAGATTTGGTATCTTATAGAATCTATGAAAAATTATTTTGCTTTAAAAAGCTTTTATGCGGTAGCGGATCCAATTTCCATCCATTATTATGATGTCCATCTGTTGAAACATTTCCATATCCACAAAAATGAACTGATTCTAACAAAATTTGGCATGGATGTCAAATTTCTATCCTTTTCTTAGTTGACTTCAATCTAACCTATTATTATCTGGTTCTTTATTTAAGTTCTTAACTGCTAACTCTATTTCAGTACTTCCTACCTTTGCTATTCTTCTCTTAGTAGGTAACAAAAAGAGAAACTTCAGGACCCAAATGAGCCATACAATACACATACCTGTTCCTTTACTCTTTCATGATAGGCTGATGACCTAACCTTATCTAGGATATTTATGTTTAAAACATGTACTATATGTAATGACAAACTTTAGTTTAAATCCATTAAAAAGTTAAAGTTTATTTTTAAAAATTTAGATTGACTCATATATCAGTCTTTTACTTTTGATCTTCTGAATATATTTCGTTTGTTGTAAATGGGAAACAGCGGGAATATGGCTACAAACAATTAAATGCAAGATTATATTTTATTAAAGAGAGCTTAAAATTTTCGTCTTGTGTCTACAATGCTTCGTTCAGTGGTCCTAATCATTTATTAATATATTTAATTTTAATATAAAATTAGGTTTACACATAATATTTGACTCACCTTCCAATCTTAAAGTTTTTATATTCGTCTCCAAAGGCTGCAATGCCTCTATAGGTATCAGTTCGAAATAGTTCTTTCTCAAATCCAAAACATGTAGTTTACGCAAATAACGAAAAGCATCTGTTGACAACACTGTCATACGATTACCCATTAAATACAATTCCACTAAACTGTGTAAATTGCGGAAAGTTTTTCGTGATATACGATCTAATTGATTAAATGATAAATCAAAAACTTGTAACTGAGCCAAATCAGGACTAAATTCTTCCAAATCTTTCAGAACATTATTCGATATATTTAGTACACGTAATAGCTTCAAACCTAATAAACGTTCTTTGGGCAGCAATTCCAATTCATTAACACTTATATCCAATGTTAAAAGATTGGTAAGACCCTTAAAGGCCCCCGGAGAAATGCGTGTTATACGATTATTAACTAAATGCAAATGCTGTAAAGCTTGGAAGGCTTCAAAATCTTTGGAAGTTAAAATGGACAGATTCGTTTGGCATATATACAATTCCTTGAGATAAGGATATCTTTCCTCTTTGACTGTATAGATTTTGTTTATAGGATTCCCGGTTAAATTGAGCCAAGATAAACGCGGTATGGAAATATCCGATAAGGCAGAACTGGGTATTTGCAAAAAACGATTACTGGACAAATCCACTTTTTGTAAGTTAATGGAGTGTCTTAGGAAATTGGCGGGTAGGGAGAGTAATAAATTGCCACTCAAATCCACGGTGTCCAATTGGGTTAGGTTCACAGCATTAAAGCCGGTGAGAGAAGTTATTTTGTTGTCTTTTAGGTTAAGATGACGTAAATTTGTGGTTCCGCTTAATTTATAGAAATCTATGGTGGAAAATTGATTACGGGACAAATCCAATATTTCTAATGTGCTTAAGTTATACAGAGCTATATGGGGAAATTCGTTTAAGTTATTGCGACAAACTTTCAATTCCTTGAAAACATTGAGGCCATAAAATAAATTACGATCCATGTTGGATAATACATTATCACACAAATCCAATTTCACTAGATTGGTGTTCTTAACAAACATATCCTCGGGCAGGGAGGATAAACTGCAATTGGCCATGGTTAGGTGCTGTAGGGATCTTAGTTTATCAAACATATTGGATATGACCTTCCCACCCACATGGGTAAAGTTGTTATGCGACAGATAGAGTGTCCTCAAACCAGGTAGCTCCAGCTTTTGTATATCAACTGGACTAAGTAAATTCCATTCCAAATTTAAATCATTTAAATTCTGCAAAGTTTTGAAAGTGTTCATTTCAATTTTTCTTAAAGAAGTATTTTTCAAATTCAAATGAGTCAACGGTAAATCCTCCAAAAATACATCATTAGTAATTTGATATATGGGATTATTTGAAAGATCCAAAATTTTAAGACCTTTCAGCTTATTGAAGGCATAGCCTTCTATGGCCTCAATATGATTTTGTGATAAAGCCAATTCCTCCAAATTGACCAAGGCCGAGAAATAATCTCTCCTCAGCTGTTTAATGCGATTAAAGCTTAAATCCAAAAATTTTAAACTTTTTAATTTTGCAAAAGTATCACGATCTATATCTCGTATAAAATTATGACTTAAATATAATCTAGCCAAATCCTGTTGATCTTCAAACATAGACTTCTCCACTCGGGTCAATTCATTATAACTCAGCCACATTATTTGTATTTTATCTTGGTTACGAAAGGTTTTCGAATGGATTTTATTCAAATAATTTGCCTCCAACTGTATGGTGAGTAAAGAAGAATTATCCTTTTCTTTGGGAAAAATGTCCTCCAATACTGTTAACTGATTGTCTTGTAGATTTATATGCTGTAAATTACTTAAAGTTTGAAAAGCTCCTGGTTCTATATCTTCTATATTATTCTTTTGAACATGTAACTCCTGTAATGCTGGCAAAGGTTCAAATACTCCCTTTCGTATGCGTCTAATACGGTTGTTATGTAGTCTGACTTCTCTTAAAAACTCCAGCTTACGAAACATGCCAATTTCTAGATCCTGGATCTCATTGTTATCCAAAGACAAAGAAGACAACTTTTGACATTTATCCAATAAGGTTACCGGTATCAGAGGAATAAAATTAGCTCTTAAATAAAGATGATCTAAATTCACCAAAGTTGAAAAGACATTAGGATCCACATGGGCTATAGCATTCGATTCCAGGTAAATAACTTCAACATTGGAGGAATTCATAAAGGCATCTGCTGGTAATTCTAAAATATTATTTTCCGATAAAAATATTTCTCTTAATTGTGGTAAATTTGAAAAGACCCCATTTATGGTATGTATATGATTATGCGATAAATCCACCGTTTGCAATCTCTTATTCTTATCGAAAATTTTTGAATCCAAAGTTATTATACGGTTATGTGACATATCCAGAGACATTAACTCCTTTAAACTTTTAAAAGCTTCCGGTTTCACCACCTCAATTTGATTAGCATACATGGATAAAGTTTTTAGCTGAGGAAAAGTTCTAAAACAATCATCACCAATTTCTGTAAATTGATTTGAACTTAAATCCAAAAATGTTAAGGAGGGTAGTCGTAAGGCCGCTGCTGCACTGGCATTATTTGTTGCCAATTGTATGTCACCATAAAATGTAGAGATTTTGTTATTGGACAAACGTAATATACGTAAATAATCTAACTTTCTTAAGGCCAATAAAGGAAATGTACGAAGACTATTTTCCGATATATCAATTTCTTGTATGGATTCTTCTAAACCAACAAATCCATGTTCGGGTATGCCCTGTAAACGATTGCCTTTCATGTTTAATTTGGATAGACGGAGACCATAGAAACTGTAGTCTTTTATGTTAGAGATTTCATTGTAATCGAAATCTAAAGCACTTAATTTATGCATCGAATTTAAGGCTCCAGATGGTAACTGAAAATATAAGAAGTGGAAAAAAATTACTAAAATTTTGAAATACAAAATTAATTTAGAATTAAATTTTAGGGACTTAATATAAAATAGATTGCAGTATTAAGAAATTAGAAGGAAAGAATTTTCGGATACTTTTTTGGTCCGACATTTAGTACTGTCTCTAAAAACTACTTAATTATTATTAGAAAAGAACAAACATCATTTCTTAATTAAACTCAAGAAAACATTAAAACTCATGTTTTAACGAAATGAGTTTATATAAAAAGATTTCCAATTTTCCATGAGGAAATGCTACTAATTTAAATATGTGACATTTCGTTAGTGCAAAATAAATAATATTACTTTCACGTATACCGTTCGACTCAGAATCACTTTTCAAGATGATACAACCATGTAAGTCTGTCTGTAAGCTGACTGTCAGTGTAAAACTTATTCACAAAGTACAGTTAGCACTTTTGGACATATTTAAAAGAAATTCGATACGTAGTATAACTTTGGTCCACGAACGATGCCTATTGAAATGACAAAATGAAATCTTTGGTACACTATTTCAACCAAATCCCATGTAAATGTTCTTCTGGAATGAGGTTTTTGGCAAAAAAAAAAATAAAAAAGGAACGATTTAAATGAAATTAGACATAAATAAGTTTCAACGTGCTAACTTTCATGAGGATCAGTCCACTATTACCTATAGATTCTTGTAACCTCCACTCTTGAATATAATTTTAAAGAGAATAAATCTCATATATACGTTGGTATTATATACTAATATTCTGTTAAAATAAGATAAATATAAACATGGTCGAAATTTTACGAAAATCAAAACTGCTACTTTAATTTCTTTAAATTGTAAATGTTAACAAAGTTTTTCGTCTAAATTTAGAAAATGTTTGCTGAACTGGTTTTAAATAGCAAATTGAAAAGGATTCAGTTTTTGATTCCTTCCTGGAGTTACGCTAAGACAAAGTATTCCCTCTTCTCTACTTGTGAATGTGGTTGGTAAAAAAGACTTAAATTTATTTAAGTTATATTTATTCATTAAAAACTAAGAAAATATATTTCAATAAATAATATAAAATTATTTAATAAATAATGAAATTATAGTTATGTGAATTAAAGAATTTCAGTTCAAAACAATCAATAATTCATTTTCCAATTAGGTCATTTGATCTACAATTTCCTTAACAAATATAAATGTGTTTTATAATCATAATTCACTTGTATAAATATATAATTTTTGCCAGACATTATTGTCTTAAAGTCTTTTCATTAAAAGGCCATTATTCCACTTTTCTAGACAATTAAAACATTTAATCTACTCAAAGTGTTTTAAAAATTACATGATTTCTTTAATATAGAATTTAACTAAAGAACCCCACAAGCAGCAGTTGCCCAGAAGCAAAGTCTACAACAGAAATTTAATTTTTATACTTAAAGAAAAATAAAAAAGGCGATAAAGATTATAATTAATATGAATAAAATCTTTTTTGCATTTGGTAAGAATTTTATTTGACATTAAAAAAGTGACAAAAAGGAATTAATAATTTCTTTTCCTATTTTTTGTTTAATTTGATTGTACCAATTTAACCCACAACCAAAATGATTGAGTTAAGTGAACAAATAAAACCTCTTTTAGCCATTCTCTGGATGATATTTGCAAATATTGCATTAATTGAGGTTGCTGCAGAGAAACCATGTCGCCGTCAATGTAGCTCACGAATCTATAGTCAAATTGTATGTGCCCAAGATAAGGATGGTCGCAATTGTCGTAAGTTAAAGGAATGTGAACTACGTGAGCTAAATTGTCGTTTAAGAAGTCGCAAACAATCAAGTGAGTTCTTTTTTTCATTTGTTTTCATTTCTTTCTTTGTCCTGTATTTTGCTCATCTTGTGCTTTTTTACGTTGACTGTCAGACAAGTTAAATGAAAAGATTTTATGAAAATAGTTGGTGATTTTATAGATGAGTGAAAATTTAACTAAGAAAAGGAATCAAGGAAAAAAAGAATATTGTAGGAAATTCATTAAGGAACTAGTCGACCAAATTACTCGCTTCTTAATAGCAATTGTATATTCAATATTTTGAACGAAATTAGTTTCTATAACAAGTTTATAGATTTTTGAGCTACGATGGCATTCTGATAAAATCGAAGTAAATATATTACGATCACAAAAGATTTAATTTCTACCTTCACTTTGTGCCAGATTATTTTTCCTTTAAGCAGTTTCTGTACAGTTGATGCAATGGGAAGGAAGAATAAATGAATAAACGCATGTATGTCACATTCGTTCATTTTCTGTCTCCAGGAACTCTTTGCTCTTAATAGTCAAAATACACAAAGCTAATCATCAGAACTTCGATTTGATTTTAAACTGAAACAAAATTTGTAATAATGTTTTTGATTCTCACTCACGAAATCAATGTTCTACAGACTTAAACATATATCTCTGTAACTCCAGTGCCTTTTGTGTCACTGGATCTTAATTTTTCATATGTGACTTAACAAAATTTTATAACGATGATATCAATAGAATATCACCATTAGCATCGTATTCGATTTGATTGTAACCCGAACCACAATTTAAAATAAAGTTTCTTGACTCTCACGCACAAACCAGATTAGTTTCATCAATGGACTAAATAGAGGGGTTTTGAGGGTTTGACAATTAGAAAGGCCTGATACAATTTCACAAAGATGGTGATTTCTCATTTTACAAGGTGGTTCAAACATAACGCACTGGGTTAATAATCTATCAGCGTATAAGGATCTCATTTAACCAGATCGGTAAAGAATGCTCGCCACATCGTTCCATAGAAAACTTGAATATAGTTCCCAATAGTAAAAAAAGTACAGACAACAACTTCAACTTGCCAATCAGGTGCAACAATTGAGCATCTTACAATCATTGCTGATGTGAATTTCATACATATTTCGAGAAGCCAGGAGAGAAAAATGTTAAAAAAATGTTTTACCTCGTTTGAGGTTACATAATTCTTATAGAAGATTCAGAATGTATAGAATTAAGGTGGCATTTATTTCCTGTACGATAGGGGTGGGGCGAAGATATTTATTTAGGAAGAAGCTCTACAAGCGCATGCTTATTGCATGATATATTGACTTCCCAATCATTTCAGTTTCAAAAAAACTTTTTTTAAGCCAACCACTGATCATGTAGGTTACCAAAAATTATAGTCATAAAATTTTAGAGAAAACAAATTTCATGAAAATGTTTTAATACTTTTCGTTTCTTTCATGTTGATTGTACTATGCCCAATTCATATTTATGTGTGTGTGTGTGTTTGCGTGTACATATATGCCATTCTCTGAATAGTGCTTATGCAGACCTATATGCAACGTTGTCGTTTTATAACAACTACAATAGGACAAAATAAATGTGCTCCACCTTTGGTAATGATACGACATCGTACCCGTCGCCATCGTCATAAACCAACAACTATGATGCGTGATTGCAAACGTTTAAATTGTTGGAAGGATAATAGCAAACGTGCATGTTATCATTGTCCTTACAAAGGTGACATATGTCAATTGCTAACTGCGTGCCAGGCCGAACGTGCAAATTGTCAACGTCATTGGAATGAACGTAAGTTTAACACTGATTCCTTATTTCTTTTTTAACTCTGTGCCAAAGTAAACGTATAAGTCATCTATTACAATTCTTTTATAGAATTAAATTTCTAGTCATATTTTATTTCTTTTACTTATTTTTTGCAAAAGAGGTTTAAGGTGTTGATATCATGTTTTAATTTTATTATATTTATTGCTCCTTTTTATTTTGTTAAATCTTAAGTGTGTCTTATTTAATATTTTTTTGTATTTTTATTGCTATATTCTTTATAGGACTCATTCGTGCTGATGATAATAAATGTGAAGACCTTAAACCTGGTCATATGGGACGATGTAAAAAATTCAATTAGATTATGTGCTAAGAGAAAGTAATTTGAAAATTGATTTTAAAATTGAAGATTATTTAATAAAGAAAATAAAATTATTTAATAAATGAAATATTACTTGTGTGAGAAAAAATTTTTGCATAAAACAGAAATAATTTCAAGAAAGATATCAAATTCCAAACATTCCAAAAGCTTTTTATTTTTTTTTTATTTAATTTACTGCAATCGGGACATCAATAATTCATTTATCACTTAAATGAATTATTATAAAAAATGTTTACATAAAATTAACTTTTAAAATTAAACTCAACAGATGTTTTTATTGAAAATAACAGGAAAGATACTTTTAATTATTTTAATCATTTAGTTTGTATGTAGAACAGAGCTACGAAAGATATACAAAGTGATCAATGGTACTTAAGCCCTTCTACTAGCAGTAAAGTGTATTGAATACTTCTTATAATTATTCTTCAATGAGAATAGAGAAAGGAATGGATGGATGATATAAATCGAATTTGCTGTGAAAAATATGTGTTCTTAATTGATTCATTCGTGTTGTTACAAACGGAGTGTCAAAGTTAATATACCTTAATTCATAAATAAAACATTTTTAATTAGTGTTGTATTTTGTTGTTGAAACAACTAAACGTTTTTTTCTTAGTAAAGCTGATATATAAATCTCTGAAATATCACACGGAATTGGTAGTGTTCGGTAACATGCATAAGTTAACTGTACTATTCGGTAAAAATTTGTTAAGAAAGCAATATTTATATAAATTTACACACAATTTTATTTTAGAAATTCTTGCAATTGTGGTCTCATTCTCTGAAGCCCAACAACATTGCGCAACTGCTTGCCAGAGAGGTCCACCCACTCCTGTTAGATGTGTAAGAGATGGTAACATCTGTCGTAAAATTAGTCAGTGTTCCCTTAATGGAGAAAATTGTTCACGTCGAAAAAATGGACGTCCACGTAAGTAAACTTGTTATCCAATTCATCTATTTACTACATCAGTTTCTTTGTTTTAGCCCTAACACCTATTAATATATCCCGCTGCCGGAATATTCGATTTCCTTCGGATAGAGGTTTATGTGCTCCCGTTCGTATACCGCGTAATACACCTCGTTGTCGTAGTAATTCATTACGCTGTGTTGTTCAAAGCAGAAGACGTTTCTGTTATAGAAGCATTAAAAATAATTGTCGTCTTATAACAGCATGCCATGCGAAGCAGCTTAATTGTGTACGTGGACCTAATAATGCTTTAACAAGAATACACCCCAGAGCATGTCAAGGTTTGAAACCAAGGGATGGCAAAAGGCAATGTAGACCTGTACCAAAAATTCTTCCTTTACCATGAAATAATGAATTATTATTTTTGTAAAAGGTTGTTTGTGGCTGAGAGTAAAGTTAATAAATAAAAACAGCAAAACTATAGGTTTTCTATATTTCAATTAGATGTGGATTTATCTAGGGGCATTTGAGGACTTAGAGTTTTATGATCACTTTTTTTGAATTTTAGAAAAATTCAAAATTTCTGAATTTTAATAAAATATTTATTAACAAATATACCTTTCTGAAATTTTCGGGAAATTTGGATATAGTGATTTTTTAAATATGTTGTTGAAACAAATACGAATGCTATATTCGGCTATGCCAAGATTTCAAAACCCTCTACACGAATGCGTCCATTTGTGTAAGGTGTTTTGAAGACTCATAACCTATCTAAGTGAAGCGTGTATATTTTTCTTGCTGTATGTTAAACTCAGAACTTAACATACCCTACTAAAACGAAGAAAATTTTATTAAGTCAAAATATCATGCTGAAATAAAAGTATCACTAATTAACTATGTAAATTTAGAAATAAAACAATCAAAAGTTTAATTTAAAATATTTATTTTTCACCGTCTTAAAAAGGATAATAATAGTTCATCATAATAAGAATTAATTTCCATTTAACCGCTTTTCTTTGGTACACTTTTACATTTACGCAATTTTTGACCAGCTCTCATACCCTTGCAAAGACTACGATCAACTTTGCGTAAAGCTTTTTTAGGACCACGTTGACAATTAACTCGGCTCACTTGACAAGCGGTTAACAATTGACAGTTGTTCTTAGGGCTACTAACACACAACAGTGTCTTACTGCGATCTTGGCATGTTAACTTAAGGCAATCAGGACGTTGAGGACCTTTAACCGAGGCTTCGATGTAAGCGAAGACTACAGCAAGAATAGCTATATGAAGAAATATGAATTTGATTAATTAATCGCTGAAATTATTTTTATAATTTTCTTTATATTGAACACACCAAATGCAAAAACAATTTTATTCATTTTTAAATGTTGTTTATGACGTTATAAATGTGGCAAAACTGCTGATTAATTTGTGAATACGAGGAGTTTTTATACAAAATTTTTGTCGTATGTGAATATTTTGAAATAAAAGTTTTAAATAGAAGTTTTGAATTGCATTATATTCAGCAGGTGTTTTATTGAAAATTATATAGAAAGTAGTTTATTCTTATTCACTAATTAATTACATTGTTATTTATTTAAGTATATTTAAATAAAGTTTTTATTTTATTTGTCATAAAATCACTCGCGATTTGTTTTTAGAAAAAATATCTGAGAGAAATTTCACAGAGAAAAAACGCATTGGCAAATAAAGTTGGTTGGCCCTTCACACATGGTCAATTGGTAAAAGTTCAACTTATATATAAATAACTAAAATAGGCTTGAATGAGGTTGGATTTCAAGCGAAAGAATAATATTCTATACTATTAATTGATATCCGAAATAAAGTCAGGATATGAAAATTGACAATTTATAAAGGAAAACTTAATTAAATTTTATTTTATGACAAAATTAATGATAAATTTAAAATTTCAAATTTTTGCTATTTTTTATAAAGTTAAGTTTATGTAAAAGCTTTAACAAAAATTAAAAGAGTGTGATATTCGATAGAAGTTGCAGTTGAGAAGCCTTGAATGAAGAAATTCAAAAAGGCCTATATACAGTACTTTTATGGTAATTTTAAAGGCTGTTCGGCAGAAAATACACTTTGGAATTTTTACCCTACATATGCAATTATATAATTAAGGAATTTTGAAGCTCATTGCTTATTTTTAATCTGAGAACTTAACACACAAATTTATTTTTTTTTTTTTTTTTCAAAATTCACTAAATTTGGATAAAGCTTGAGGGCAGTACATTGCCATAATTTCCTCTAAAAGTCTCAGAGATAAACTATAATAAAAATTTCTTTTGCTATGGGGATACCACTCAATATTCAAAATAGTCAGTTTAAGGAGGTTGACTTCAAAATCGATCTATAAATTTCTTTCTACTGAATTTTGATGGGCTCATTCTAAATTTTTATTAGGGTTTATGTATGCCAAAAAAGGCAAACTGACATTTGGGAAAACCCAATTTTACTCCGATTTTGATTATGTGTTGTAATATGGTGTCCAAGATAATTCCTTATTGGCATTGCAATTGAAATAACAAAGTTGCATAACCCTCATCACCACTTGGCAAGTGTATAAAAAATAATGGATTGTTGGCTTTATGACTTTATACCCTACACCATACGCCTTATACCTGGTTCAGGTAATATGCAAGTGTGCAAAAGTTACAACGAACAGAAAAAACTGTTCTGTCACCTATTTTATGAGAACCATTCGACTTGCAATTACCTTCTGAGTTAATTTAACAATGTCTGTCCGTTTGGCTGGTCCTTGGGCTCAAAGATGATTGGTGATAATGTGTATATCATTTCATCTAGCTCCCAAACAAATATTCATCTAGGAATGGGCTCATAAAAGTTCAATGATTTTAACGAAATTCTACAAAAATCAGACGTAAGATTTTTTAAATAATGTGTTAAGTTATATTATAATCGATTCATGTTTTTCCACTCGTACACTCCTTCTTACTATCACATTAAAAGGCTTAAACCTAACAAATGTGTTGGCATCGTAATAATATTTAATAAAATTAAAAATTAAATGAATTTAAGTAAATGTTCGATTAATTGTTTGAAAATGTACCAAGGTCGACCTATTATTTTTTCTAGCTTCCATATTGTCCTCCAGAAAAATAATTTTTAAATGCATAATTTTCACATAAATGCAAGTGACACAACAATGTACGGCACACTTAAATGTGCATTAGAAAATCAAATAATACGAGGGTTGTTCATTAACTTTTCGTAACTATAATTTATAAACAATATTGTGGAATTGTATAGCCATGTTTAACTTAACTCTTTAAGTTAAACATTCGAAAATTGCAACTATAAGTGGTCAGCAACTATCTCCTAGAACAGCTGAAAACCTACGTTTATAATCAGAAATATGAAATTTTATAAAAATATCTAAAAGCTCGAATGTTAAAGAATTATTTTCAAAAATCGTAGATAACTATGTAAATCTTCGAATAACATTGCGATCATATTTTTTATTGTAACGAAGAAGATAAAAGCATTCCAACTCTCTATTAATTTATACATTTTCCTTTATACTAAAAATTAAGAATTTAAATGCATAGTAATCGAATTAGGTTAATTTAATATTTACATAATTAATCATATAAATAATATATTTAATTCACTTATATATTTAATTACAATTTAAAACAGATGTTTTCAACATCATAAGATTTAAACATTCAGCCACGATCTGCTATAAAAGTCCTAGCAAAAGCGTAGAGAAATATCAGTTGTTATCAATATGAATAAGCTAATAATCCTCTGTAAGATATTCCTTAACAAATCTTTAAATAAATAAATTTCTGATAACTTAAGTCTAATTTCATAGCATTTCTTTTGATCGTGGTCGCTTATACGGAAGCCCAACGTATATGCTATACGGCATGCCACCGAGGACCACCAACACCTATGAGATGTGTAAGAGATGGCAATCTTTGTCGTAAAATTCGTCAATGTCCTCTCAATGGAGAAAACTGTATGCGTAGAGAAGGAGGACTTCCACGTATGAAAAAATATTCATTGATTTTTATTTAAAATTTTAATCAATTAAATTAATTTTTAGCCTTAAATCCTATTAATATATCTCGTTGCCGTAATATAAAGTCACCTTCAGATAGAGGTATATGTGCTCCTGCTCGGGTATCACGTAGTACACCTATTGATTGTCGTAACATAACCTGTCTTATTGAAAGTAAGAGACGTTTATGTTATCGAAACAATGAAAACTATTGTCGTCTATTAACATCTTGTCAAGCGAAACGTCTTAATTGTGTACGTGGAATAAAAAATTCTCTGAGAAGAGTTGACGCCAAAGCTTGTCGTGGCTTAAAAGTTGGCGATGTTAAACGGAGATGTAGATCAATTCGCGAAAATGAAGTTTGATATGGTTTCAATTACTTGATTACTTTTGTAAGTAATTTCGTTTTTTTTACTGAAAATAAAGTTAAAATGTACATTCCTTAAATAAATGTTTAATTATTGATTTTGAGAACTTATTGTAAAGACTATCAAAATTTTATGCAATTTTCGAAGTTCTGAGAGACTTCACGTATTTAAGATTCATAAATTTCAATGTAATATGGATATGCATCAACTTGTTCTATTGAGGAAAATATAATTCCAAAAAAAAAATAAAGTAAAATATATTGGAACTCCCGGTAGTATATAAAATTCAAAATCTACACCGTTTTAATTCGTCTGTCTTGTTTCACAATAATTGACAGAGCTCAATGGAATTTGGTCTAAGTAGTTGTTATTGTCCCTAAATATCACATGTATCATATTAAAGATCGACATATAAACTCCAGTAAAATGTTTAATTATTTTTAATTCTGCCGTTTCTCAATACTATACCAGAAGTGACATCCGTTTATAATATTTAAACTGTATTTCAGATTTTTACAACGATTAATTACATTCTTAATCCCATATATCAGATATTAAAGAATTTATTTTTTATATATAGATGAAACATAAAGCATACTAATTGATTTAAACAATACAACATTTAGTTTAAAATATCAAAACCATTTATTTCCGTTCCTTAAAAAGGATAATAATAGTTCATCATAATAAGAATTAATTTCCATTTAACCGCTTTTCTTTGGTGCACTTTTACATTTACGCAATTTTTGACCAGCTCTCATACCCTTGCAAAGACTACGATCAACTTTGCGTAAAGCTTTTTTAGGACCACGTTGACAATTAACTCGGCTCACTTGACAAGCGGTTAACAATTGACAGTTGTTCTTAGGGCTACTAACACACAACAGTGTCTTACTGCGATCTTGGCATGTTAACTTAAGGCAATCAGGACGTTGAGGACCTTTAACCGAGGCTTCGGTGTAAGCCAAAACTGCGGCAAAAAGAACTGTATGCAAAAATAAAAATAATTATTGGTTACTTTTATTTTATTTTTGAGAATTTTATGTAATTAACTTACCACAAACAAAGATAATTTTATTCATTTTAAATGTTGTTTACGATTTTGCTAATATTGCGAAACTGTTGATTTCGACGAGGTTGTGAAGGTGTTTTATACAAAATTTTGTTTCCGCAAGTGAATATTTAAAAACAAAATCTTTAAAAAAATTCAATACAACAGTTGTTTTATTGAAAACTGTGAAAATACTTTTATACTCATTTATTATAACAATTGATTAATTGATAATGACTTCAATATTTTTTGTTTAGATTGTTTTTAATTACAATAATTAAATATTTATATTTTAAAATAAGCTCTCATCTGATAATATAACTCCTTTTGATTTCAGAGTAAAATTTTTTGATATTATGGGTCAAGTCAAAAACATAATACAAGTCTGTCTAACAGATTTTTTCTTGCATTGTACAGTATTTCAAATGAGAGATGAAGTCTTTCTAGTCCGATTTCAATTATGCAACCAGAGTAGAGGTGTAGATAAATTTAAGTTTGCACTTTGTAGAACTAAAGAACCCAGTTTATGGGGTTTAAAATTTGGTAAGGCCATAAAAATACTATAATTTTAGAGAGTAACTAGAAACTTGTGGTTTTCCAAAATACTCCAAAGTTTCCTTAGAAATAATTGCCATATTTACAAGGGAAATGGCAAAAGTTCTTTGGAGAAAGCCAATTTTTAGTTAGTATTTGAAGGTTGATATAAAACTTTTGTACAAGTACTTAGTACCGTGGGAGAGCAAAATACTTTAAAAGTAGTAATAATAAATATATAAATTCTACAAAAATTAAGGTATTTTTATGAAATTTTAATACAATATAGACAAGTTTTCTATGCATTTTTCTATTCCAAAATACTCAAAATTCAAATCCATGATGAACTAATTTTAAAAGTTGACTTTTTTAGTTAATTGCATGCTTTACCGTTACGAGAAATTTTGCCGACTACAGATTTCTTGAGTGTACAGACAATGCATATAGCATTCGGATTAAGCTACCTTTTTGACGGTTTTAGTTTTCACATCTTGTCTACGCAAAGACCTGACGAATATTTTTGGAAATTCCCATAAATGCTGTCGGATTTACTTTACATGAATTTATGTTAGAAATTCTTTCAGAACTCAGAAAAAATGTACCGTACAGAGAAAGAACCACACCAAGTTCAAAAACTAAAAACGACATATTCGCAAATGAGTCTAAATGAATCTTATACAAAAAGATATATCCCACACTATATGATTTATATAACATATTATTTTCAATCTCAGTCTCATAATTAAAATGTTTGTAACCGAGATGACCAATTCTGAAGATTTACTTCTCGATCCCAGAATCCACCAGAAACAGCCTTTATCAAAATTAATTGGAAAAAACCTCAAGTTGTGTATGTGAAATAGCCCTTATTAAAATTAATTAAAAAACATTTCAAGGATCTCCATGTGAAATTTCTTTATAAAAAAATTCCACAGTTTCAAAATTATAGAATTGTTAAAAAAGACATTTAGGGATCACTATGAATAGCTTCGAAAGATGGGTTACCATGTTGGTTTAGTTCATTGGTTTAGGTAACCATATTATTTTAGGCAATGCTACCTAAACTGACACGGTTACCGATCGACACACATCTGTTCCTAAGCCGACTTAACAATGTCTATTCTTCTGGCTAGCTATCTGTTCATTGTGTGTCGTTTTGAGCCGTCTACAGGTCACAAATATTCATATATATCTAAGGAAAAAGACCAAACAATGCTTACATATAGATCCACGCCGAAAATCACTTTAAAGTATATAAATTTCAAATAGCACTTTATATTTATATTCTATACATTTACAATTTATACAAGCAGCAACCTGTTTCTCATTTTTCGTGTTTCAGTTCATAATATCCTTAACTTCTCTTGCGAAAACCACTTCAAGTGGAATAAATCTTACATTAGTAGAAGTAAATCAAATTTTAAGAGGTTTGATTCTTGAGTAAATTTAAGGATTTAAAAAATCAACAGTACTTGAATTAGGTTAATGTAATATTTGCACAAGTAATTTTAAATAATAATGACTTACTATTAAACCAGCTGGATACAATACAGATAGAATAAATAATATAATTATTAACATATTTTTATTAAAATCCACATTTCCTTAATGAAAATAATTGTAAAATTTTATTAAAATTTCGTATAAAATCCCAAGAAAATTTAAAGGAAATATCAGTTTTTTTCAACATGAATAAGTTAATAATTCTATTCGGTAAGAACTTGTTTTTAATAAATCCTAAAAAAAAAATATCTTTCTTAAATTAAAATTTAAAATTTTAGCATTACTTCTTATCGTGGCCTCTTGTATTGAGGCCCAACGTAACGATTGCCGTGCTAGAAGTTGTGCTATTCACACCAAGGAACTCATGTGTTATCGTAGCAAGAGAGGTAATTGCCGTTTATTAACACCTTGTCAAAGGAATAATCTTAATTGTAAACGTGATAACAAAGATCAATTAACATGGACCGAACGCCGTGCTTGTCGTGGTATAAAAGCAGGTGGCAAACAAAAATGTAGACCTATTCCTAAAAGAGGGTAATTGTAAATTGATTCCTGAATAGGTATTAAATCTTTGATTGTTCGCATGTGGATTAAAGGAAATTTATATTAAATATTAAACAATTTAATGTTGTGTTATTTTATAAAAAAAAATAAATAAAATTTGTATTTTGTTGTGAAAAGTTATATATAATTTCCTATTCTATCGGCAGATGATATTTTCTAAGGAAGAAAAGTGATTTTTTATATAGTATCATGGCGTTACTATAGTCCATCATATAATAAAATCCTATAAAAATGAAAACAATTTTTTTAATATTTTCGTGTGCAGATCACTAATCATCGCTTTATAATATGTTTACTTATTAAAACAGGTAATGGTAAAGATGACTTTTTTCTATAGTTAGGCAAGTAGGATATTTAGATATATTAACAAGTGTCAATCTTCAGTATACTTCACCACAAATTCATGTGAAGTAAAAACATTAGATTTCTTAACTCTTACAGACACATACAATATATGAAAGGTTTTTAATAATAACACAAGATCACTTAATGAGAAATATTTTTGGATATAACTTTTTTCTAATCTGCCTATTTTTAATGGAAAATTTGGGAAGTTAGACAAATCAGTGAAGGTAATATTAAATACTGATATTAAGCAAAGACTATTTAAGTTTATAATAGATGAGATGACTTATTTGTACAAAGCAGCATTAAAAGAATGGATTCATTTAAAGAGTTTGCCCATATTGGTCTTCCGCTTTTTTATTCCCCGTAAGCTAAGAGAAAACAACAACATAGTAAAATAACCAATAGTTTAATTGCCTGTTAACACCTACTACATAATATCCTACACAATGACATAGACATGAAGATGGTAAACTGGTCATCGAATGTATTTTTGGCCTGTGATATTTTAATGTGCGCAATGTGTTTACACAATGTTATGAAGTGATTTTTGAAAATTTGGAACTGCATTTTCGTTTTATGTAAATCTCTTAAATGTGAAATATTATCACAACTATTAAATATTCAGTGAATCTGTATAAAATAGAACAGACGGACTATTGACTTCTTTGGTAATTATATCAAATTCGGTTTAAATTCGCTTTGTTTATTGAGAGGTTTTAAATATTGACGTTTTCTTTCTAATAATGCCTGAGTCCCTAGTATGGGCGTATACTTAATATAATTGATGGATGTAACTCATTCGCTTCTATGCACATTTTTTACTGGCACTTATAAGTGAATTTAATAAATCTTGCGAATTTTCATCAGTCGAATAGTCTTTACAGTAAACAATAATGAGTCTGAAAATTAATAAATAATTTTAATGAAATTTAATTAACATTAATTTTATTTTTTATTTTTAAATTTTTTTAATAAAATATTTTTTAATATATTATATATAGATATATGGGGATTAAAGCGTCCTTAGGAAGCATCTCTGATGGTAGTACTATTCACCACAATATAAATGGTTATAAGTTTATATTAACTTTGTCATTCCACTTGAAATTCTAAAAGGAAATCTTCAAAAATATTTATATTCTTGCAGCGATTCAAGATTTTGGTCAATTTAGTTATATGCATCTGCCTTTTGTTGATAATATTCACAACAATTGACGGAGCTCAATGAAATGTAGTCTCAGTTTATGTAGTTATCCTGAGAAGTTTTAAGACTAACAAAATAGATTGGTTAAATCTTGAAATTTTGAGCATGGATTACGAATTAATGTGTGCCAAATTTTATTCAATTTTCTCAAAATTTGGCACACAAATATTGAAAAACGTTAAGCAATATAAATTTTTTTATAGGGCATTATCTGATATAGCTCCTTTACAAAAGAAAATATTTTAAATTGCATTTCCTTAGCAACACATTATTGTAGACTACAAATATAGTGCACGGGGGAAAGTATAATCCAAAAACTTTCAAAAGGTAATGCCTTGACATTGAAAAAACTCTTAGTAACAAAATATTAAAGAAAAACTAAATTTTGGGTAGTACACGATGGAGTTGTATACTTTTGAGTTCCTAAAATTATTTCAAAAAAGATCGTGCTGGATTCGACAAAGCCGACTTCTTCCCTGTTTTGTTTTATAATTTTAAGATTAAATCAGAATCAAATACTAGAATATTTTTATTTATTTTTATCCTAAAGCTAAAAATTTTCATCACTGGAGTTTAAAGTTATAAAAATATTTTTTAATCATTTGAATCAAGCTGGTCTCACAAAAGGTTATATATCATTAAATTTACTTAAATAAATATTGAACTAACCTATTTTCGACAAATAACCGATTTAATTCTTTCAATGAATAGTAATAATATTTTGCCTTTTTCTATATCTCTATAACTTTATTATTTGTTAACAGAAATAAAAGCTTTTAAAAATATTTTATTTAAAAATAAACCTTATTTTTTTAAAAATACGGAAATGTTGGTTAATAATTAAAGAAAAGTTTTTATTATAAAAAAAATGAAAATTCATTTATCCAAATTTGTATATAAACTTCAGAATTATCAAAACAAAGCATTAACTTCCTTAAATATGAATAACTCACTTATTATATTAGGTAAGATATTTTAAACTTTATTAAAAAATATGAATTATTTTAAGTCAAATTTCAGTACATTTCTTCATTGTGCTAACATACGCCGAAGTCTCCGGAAGATGTAGACAAGAATGCCACAGAGGTGTGACCAGCAAAATCGAATGTATAAGAGAGGGAGGAAGACTTTGCCGCAAAATACATGAGTGCTCGCTCAAAGCGGAGAATTGTAGGCGAAGATCTAAAAATTTGCCTGCAATAACTACACTGCACAATTCACTTTGTCGTAATATTAAAATTTCTTTGGGTACTGGAAGATGTGCTCCTTGTCCAATACGCCATAATTGCAATAATATTCGCTGTACTATACCCACAGATATACCTAAATGTTATCGCAGCAAGAAAAATAATTGTCGATTATTGACATCATGTGAATTAGCTCGAGTGAATTGTAGGCGAAGATCTAAAAATTTGCCTGCAATAACTACACTGCACAATTCACTTTGTCGTAATATTAAAATTTCTTTGGGTACTGGAAGATGTGCTCCTTGTCCAATACGCCATAATTGCAATAATATTCGCTGTACTATACCCACAGATATACCTAAATGTTATCGCAGCAAGAAAAATAATTGTCGATTATTGACATCATGTGAATTAGCTCGAGTGAATTGTGGAAGATGTCGTAATGATCAAATACAGTTGACAGATCAAAGAGGTTGTGCTGGTCTTAGAGCTGAAGGAAAGAAGCAAATATGTCGACCTATTTCTAAATTGGGTTAATATTGTTTTAAATGAAGAATAATTTAGTTTTCTAATAAAATAAGCTAAAACCGTTAACACAACAGTTGTGGCAACAATAGGCAAATCGACAGGTGGATGAACGAATCGACTCGGAATTAATGGAGGACTACATATACTAATTGGATTTCATAATTAACAAATATATCCTCCTCACCACTTAAGATGGTAAAAGGTGCTGGTTATTTGATCTAAAGTGCCGAGTAAAGTATCTGTCCTTGTCATTCAAGATCATTAACAATTATGACTTGAAATTTCATTTCATTTAACAATTAAGTATACGTAGGTCTATAGATCCTTAATCTCTTAAAAACACCAATTAAGAGACAATTTCAATGGGATGCATTATGTCACAAATAGTACAAAATATTGTGTTAAATACCACCAAGTGCTATTATTCTATTGTGCAGATGTTTATAACTTATTAAAATTCGGTTTGTCTTTTCAAATTTGTGTTTAAAGTTTCTACATAAACAATGACTTTTAATAAAATAATAAATTTTTTAATATTTAATAACTTTTACCAGCTCCCAATTTAATAGCTTCCAAATGTCATTTTAAAATCCATAAACGTTTGTATTGTAAAACATAATGTATTCGATATTACAATGGTGATTTTATTCATATGAGATAAGTGATAAGTCCTTAAAGAATTTTGTCTGCGGGTGTTATATGAAAGCTTAAGGAAATTGTGGACCGGCCTTCATAAAATTTTGCATATCGATTTTGCCTTATATTTGCCTTGATTAGACCAATTTAAATATATTTGGAAAAAGGGTTGTATAAGACCTATAAAAAATAATGAAATGATTCTCGTATAATATTACACATCACTTAAGAATATCATAAGACTAATTTGTGACAAATTTCATTAAAATCGGTTTATTTTCCTTAAGCCCCTATTCCGGTAAGAATATTTGTATGGGAGCTAGGTAAAATAATGGATCCATTATCACAAATTTCAATAGGCAAAATTGTTCTACTAAAACAATAAATTCAATTAGAGTTAGATGATAACCACCTAATAAATTTAACTTGCTTTGTTTTAAAATAAATTTTTATAACAATATTGTTCACATAAGTCTCTTTAGAATAGCATATGGATTCCACGCCACAAATGATAGTCAGAAAGAGGATAAATTGAGTAATAAGGGGCCAAATTTATGCACTACTTTTTATATAGTTTTTGGTGCGGTTTTACCAAATGTTCTTATAGTTGAATAATTTGGTCTCGTATCTGGATGAATTTTCCAGTTGGTTTTTCGTTGAGAGGTTTCTTAAAGCGATTCAATGTTTTTCAGTATTCATCTGATTTCAGATTTCAACAAATTATTACTTTGCCGTAGAAGGAATGGACCAAGTGATGTTTCTAAAGCAAAAAAATTAATGGATTTTCAAAAAAAGCTCCCAACACATCCAGTGGGAAAGTAATCCACAAAAATGGTATCCAAAAGTGTAGTGGATTAAAATTGGAAATGGACTAGGATTTTTTTTCAAAATCAGCAAATTCGAGAGAGTTATAGACCGAAATATGTTACAACTTCACAATTTTAATAAAGAACTTTTTTATTTTTTTAATCAAAAGCAAACTAATTTAAAGAGAAGTTGAAAATTATTGAAGACAACATTCTTGATTGTAGAGTTGTAAACAATTTTAAAAATTGGACTTACTAAGAAAAGTCTCCTTTACTGTGGAACTTTTTTTTCTGATAATTTCAATAACAATTTTGCACAGCTTATTAAAAATATTTCCCCCAATATCATTATGTAAAAATCAGCTTAGCATTATAATAACGATAAGCTCATTGAAATGATTTACTTCACCAAAATAGCAAAGAGACTGAGTCAATTAATATTCTTTTGGATATTTGAAATGAGCGAAGACATTTAACTATGATATTTAACAAATTACAATTAGACTAGCAGAAGATTTTTAATCGTAATTGCCTATGACTTCCTCGAAATACATTTATGTTAAGGTTATTTACTTTGGCGTTATATGATCTTTATCCTAGAAATGCTAAACTCCTATATAAAAATAAAAATGTTTGCTTCCAGAAAATATATCAACTTTATTACCCATTATCATCATCCAATAAATTCTAGCCTAACTTCTTCTAGGTCCAGAACGACATTTTCTCAATTTTTGACCAGATTTCATGCCATGACAACGACGTGAGTCAACCCATTCCAAAAGATTATTCCGACCACGTAAACAGTTGATACGTTCCAATTGACAAGGTGTTAACATTTGACATCTATTTTTCTTATCACTATAACAATTAAGTTTTTTACTGCCAGCAGGACACTTTAAACGACCACATCTTGGTTTAAGAGCTCTAGAAAAACGTTTTCTAATAGCACAACGTCCCTGACCAACGGAGGATTTTATGTTACGACATAACGCCAAACTGATGGATGTAATAGCTACGTATTGGGGAAATTTTAATAATAACAAATGCTTAGTTTGGAGGTTACTCATATTGTAACTTACGACGCAATTTCAATTGACGACGTCTACAATTTTCTTCATCAATAGAACATTGTCTAATTTTACGACACAATGTTCCTTCTCTTACACATCTTATCTTAATTTTCTTGCTACAACGAATGCAACGATTTGCTTCGACGAACGCAAACGCAGTAATAAGAATGGCTAAAGAATGGTTAACATTAAAGAAAAGCTTTCTTATTCACATCGCTAGATTGCAACTTACCGAATATGATAATGGCTTTATTCATTTTGTAAGAACCTTTGATATTCCATTTCACTAGAATGTGTATTATAGCAAGATTTAATTTTAGCCGTTTTTACAATTTCATACTCTTATTGCCTTAACTTATTGCATCAGCACTTTTAACAAAAGATTTCTAAAGAATTAATTCACTTAATTGTTGTTATCTCGGTCAAAAAATTAACTTGTTCCCAAAACAGTATTTTATCACTTAAAACACAACAAAGACCTCTACCTCTTTTTTCATTATGTTCCTTTATAATATCTATTAATTGTTAATATTTAGATTATGATTTTGACTATTAACTTATTTTATATTTTCCCTAAAAATAATAAACATTTATTTATGTTTTTTGTTCCATTCCATAAAATTCTTTAACTTTCTATATCTTATTTTGCAAAAATTATGACATCATAAAAATTCAACAACATTTGCTCCAAACTATATCTTTTTATAGATTTTTCCCATAACATCATTAGTTTTCTCTTTCTTTATTTTTGCCACCTTCATTATTATTTGCTATCCAATACATGTACACACATGTGTACATGTACAGCAGCTTCGATAACAAAAGAAACCAAATGGAAAGCAAATTTAAGAAACCGGAAGAGGAAATGGGATGGAAATTCGCGTAATTGGTGTTGATTTAATGCAACCGCTTTGTTAAACACAATATTTGATTGTACTATGAAAAACTCTTAGGAAAATTCTTTCCAGAAATTCTATATATAATATTTTTTCTGGATAGACATACTGTACAGTGGAAATAAATATGTTATTCTAACGGCTAAACCTATTTAAATAAAGTTTCACACAAGTATAGTAGAGATGCAAAAGAGTTTAAGCTTCGAATTTAAATTTGGTGAACTTAAAAGAGGGAAGAGGGATTTTAACTTTTTTAGGATCTGTGCTTAAATAACAAAAAATCTGTGTTTATTTGATCAACATTTAAAAGAGAGGTAGTCCCATACAAAGAAAATTTTATTTTATAAATACCTGAAAAGCAATTGCAGTTTTACTGTGATTGGAAATTTAGGACGGATAGAAACAGAGGAAGAAGTAGCCTCCTAAAGAATAAAAAATACCGAATATCAGAAGAACTATTGAAGTGAGAGCATTAAAATTTCATTTCAATTACTTTCCAAAAGAACAGTTTTACTGGACAAAATGTATGTCGAATAGGATCGAAAGCAAAGGTAGCCCCCATAAAACACAGTTAGTAAAACAGGGTAAAGTTTTACTCGTCAAAATTTATGTCGGATAGGATACTAAGCAGAATTTGCCTTCACACAAAGAAAAAATTTATTACTGTATATGTAAAGAACCAGTGCAATTACAAATAATGTGCGATATTTAATGTTTCGTTTGTTATGGAAATACCACTTCCCTATGCAGAAAGTTCTAAAAGGCAATCTTCTTTTATAAAAATTTTTCTTTGATTGGTACTAAGTTGAAACAGGTATTCTTTTGAGTTATGACTATTTTACAGCAAATGAGAAATAAATAAAACTTAGATTTTTTATCTATCTTTGTTAAAGATTTTATTATTATTTTACTGAAAGATCTTTTATTTAAAACTGCAAACTTTATTTTATTTATTTTTTAAAGAAGACAAATAAAATTTGACAAAATTTGAAAACTAAATTTTGCTTAGAAGAATTTGTCTATTAAAAATTAAATTATTGGCATACAAGTTCCAGCTGGACCACCAATCTTTAAATCTTTACATGCAAGATGATATGTTACACGCCAATCTGTAAAATAATATTTACATTACATTAAACGTTTTCTATGTCCAAAATAAAATAATTTAAACTTTACCCATTATGGTTGGATATCTGCAGGCATCTCGTTTAAACAAACAGAAATTAGCAAATTTTTTACATAACCTCGTTTTTATGCTATAAGCACATACAGGTTTTATGGCGGATTCACAAGTTCCAGCTCTATATTTCTTATCGCAATCCAAACTACAAACTTTAACTTCATCGAAATCTCGTTGCGCACAATCCTTTATATCTACAGGATCCCATTCTTTTTTAATTATTTAAATAAAAAATAAAGTGCAAAATAAATTACCAAAGGACATTCATGTATATATATAAATTATTTTACTTACTTAAGTTATTCATCACAAGTGTTTCATTTACTGCGCAATCAGCTAAGATTTTTTTGCACATTCCATTAATATTTCTAAAACATTTTGAACACTTTGGGGCAGGAGTTGTTGGAACAGGCACTGGAGGATTGTTAACTGGGGGAATAGGAGCTGGGGTAGGTTTTGGTTGAGGAACTACTGGTCTAGGTTCGTCATAACCAGGTGCAGATGGTTCTAAATTAGTCTCCATTAAGTTACCGTAAATGTTTTCCACATTTGTCCCAATAACCAAAATCGCGATTAAAATATCTTAAAAAGATTTTTTATCTAATTTGATTCCATTTTAATATTCTCTATTTCAAACTTACTTAAAGCGTTCATTTTGAAATTTAATCTACAACTGTTATAACTTTTAAGTATAAAAAATTCTTTTATATATATTTAACTGATATATAAGATCATAATTATTAATAAGAAATAAAAATCCTATATTTGACTATACCGAATATTCAATACCCTTCACCACAAATACACGTTAGTAAATACACTATGTTTCACCATACTCACTCACATACACACTCACTAATACACACACAGATATATACAATACATAAAAGACCACCTAATGAGTCATATTATTGACCATAATTTTCTTGCAGACGTAATGAAGCACATAAATCTTAATATTATGACAAACTTTCATTATAATTTGTCTATTTTTAATTTAAAATTTTATGAAAGTATTTAGCTTAAAATGAGAGGTTGCCTCAAATATCGAAACTTCCCAGGATTATTACAAATTTCATTGAACTCTATCAATAATTGCGGATGTGAGCATGTCAACAGTTGACAGAGACAGACAATCAAACGGACAGAAAGGCAAACGAAATAAAATTTTAATTGTTGTATGCTTATATATATATTATAGGGTTTAAGATGATTTCTTCTTTGTCTTACACACGGAATGACAATGTCAATATTTCCTCCTTACCACTTGTAGTGGAAGTGGTTATAAAAATACAAAATAAATATTTATTTGCAAATTTTAACTATTTATAAAAGCTAAAGAAACAGAGATAAATTAAATAATAAAATTAATTAATTAAATAAATAAGTATTTTAAGAAAAATAAATGTTTTTCAAATGTGCAATCTTATACCCGGTTTGATTTACCGCCTACAATTCCGTGCCTACAATTTTTAGTATAACAGTTACATTCCGTGTGTAACACCCTGAGAGAATCCTCCAAGGTCCCATAAAGTATATATATTCTTGCGTCACAGCAAAATCTGAGTTGATATCTAGGTATTTCTGTCCATAGGTCTGTTGTTGGCACGCCCACACTTTTTTAAAAGTCGTAGATCAATTGAATTTTATAAAGAAGATTATTATTGACCTATGCAAGTCGTTATTTAAAACCAGCAAAACTCGTTCATTACAAAAAGGTTATGATCCGAGGTCTTGGACAACTTCAAAATTGAAACAAAGAACTTTTTTATATTTTAATGTTTTTACTAAATTTATACACATACAAATAGTGGAGAGGGAATATTAACTTTGTCATTCCGTGTGTAAAGCTAAGGACAAATAATTTTAGACCCCACAATGTATATATTATAACATTAAATCAAAATCTGTTTAGATTTATAATGTCCGTCTATCTATTGTTGGCACGCTCACATCCACAGTAATTTACAGAGCTGAAATGAAATTTGGCCTGCACAGTTGTTGTTGTTGTTGTCTTTAAAATCATCAAAATCGATTAAGTATATTAAAAGACATACACCGATATCTTATGAAACCTGCAAATTCAAGCAAAGTTGTTCTGATAAATTTCCAATTATTAATCGATAAATTAAATTATATAAACTTTATAATCATTCCAACAATTATCAAAATAAATCCATTAGGAAACTTATAGTCACAAATATATAAAATTTATACTTACAAAAAAACTTGTATATGTTGCATTCGTCTGTGAGTGTATGCATGAGTGTGTATATACAAAACATGATGTATTTACTTCAAACGCATTTATGGTGCAAATGATTGAAAATTCGGCATAGCCTTATATAGTATTCTTACTTGTTATATTTAAGGCAGAGAAATTCAGGGAAATGTGGTCATTATGTGAAATTATATTTAATTTGTAACTGTGCCAAAATTCACCTAATCAAATTATACTCATAAATGAAAGCCCCAAATATAAGAATGTTCGCCACAAGAATAAATTTATATATAACATTGTGTGTATTAATATACTTATGGGTGTATTAAAATATAAATGTGTGATACCCTGTGTTACCGCACACGTATGATAGAAGTTATTGTATATTTCGAATATAAGAGTGAACAATTAAATTCCATCCCTTTTTGCCCGGAGGATGAAATTTTAAGGAAAAATTCATTAGAAAATTTTTCCGCTAGATGACTTTTACATTAGACAATTCTAAATTTGGGTACATTTGGTCCACTACGTAAAAAATAAAGATATTCGATAGAGGGACTTAAATGTCGTAAAGTCACAAACAAACCAACACACATTCATTCGTACACATGCAAAATAATTAATAAAATTTCTAATTGATTTTATTTTATAATAAAATAAAAAGAAGTATTATTTAGCAAACACTTATTTATTTAGTATGACCTTGGCGAAATGATTTCAAATGAACGCGTGTTTTGACAAGTATTTAATTAATAATTATAATAATCTAATAATTTTTTTTCATTTACTTCCTGTACACAGAAATGAATCGAAATAAGTTCTCCAAGAGTTAAAAAAAGTTTCTAAGTAAAATTATATTTTAAAGAAAATTGTAATTGATTTCGATATCTTCAAGATGCATCTTTCTTACATCAACGATGTAATCTTCAATAATAACGATTTTCAATAAAGCTTTTATCTCAAGTATTATTTGATTTTATATTAATCAAGTTATTTTTGCAAAAAGTCAGTTATTTTCTTTAATTATATTGTTAATCTGATTATAATGAGGAAACTAATTATATTGGTCCTACAAAAAGTTAGCCAAACATTCAAAGGTCTACCGTCAAACGGTTTCCAATGTTATTATACGGTAACTGATTTATGTAAAATAATGGTCCACATGATATTTTTAAAGCCAAAAGTAGTAGAAAGTATTTTCAAAGAGCTCCCATCATATCCGGTGGGTAAGCAGCACGGTTAGTTCAGTACACGGACTATTGGGTACGAAAAGTAAAAGCTTATGCAGGTATAAAAACAAACGAAGCTCTAAAAGTTCTCACCCTTTTTGTGCTCCTTCTTTAAAAATTCTAAACACACTGTGTTTCAAATAAAAAATTAAATGGAATTAAATCTGTAACTTCCGAATTCCTATTTTATGAAATAATTGGTAATATATAGGTAATAACAGAATTATAGCCGAGTTTAAGGGGCTTTTTGGATCTAACGAGGGTCACTTTGGGTCATCCAAATATTTAAAACGATTGATATTATTACATGCGTGGATTCTGGTAAAGAAGACCTACAAAAAACCTTATATGAGTAGGCCAGATTTAAGAGATATTAAGCTCAAAAATTAAAAATTTAATTTTTGACCGATCTTTGCAAAATTTTTGTGCTATAGCGGGACCATATTTTGTCCGTTTATGTATTTTTTTTTACTAAAAAGTATAACAAAATTTCAAAACGCCATATGGTATAACTAAATTCCAAATAAATCCTATTTCCTTGAAATCTTGAGGTTATCTCTGATATATATTTATAACTTTTATGCTTATAGACACGTAAACAGGAAACTGCTTGTGACAACAGCAAATAATTTCATTAAATTTAGACAAAAAACTTGTCGTTGGTATTATATACGGAACCTAAACGTGATATTCGCATTACCTCTTTAAAAAGCCGAGGTGCTATTTGCGATCAAAACAAAAAAGTATCAAAATTTTTCACTTTTAATTTTGCATTCTTAAATTTTTTATTCAATTTAATCATTGAGATGTATAAATACCAATTGAAAATTATCAATCCATAAGATTGGTATAAAATAAGACAACAGTAATTTTCTCTCAAATTTCAACGCAATCGCCAGCTGGACCACCTAGTCTCAACAATTGACATGCTGTCAAATGAGCCACTCGCCAGTCTGAAATTATGTCTATTAAATATTACGAATTGTATTTAATAACAAAAAATATTTACCCATTATGTTAGGATCTCTGCAGGCATCTTGTTTAAATAAACAGGGGTTAGCAAATTTTTTGCACTTTTTCAACTTTTCGCTATAACCACATACAGGATATAAGATGGATGGACAACGTTCCTTATTATAGATATTTTCACAATCCATAAAACAAACTTTAACCTCGTTCATCTCTCGTTTGTAACAATTCATTAAATCTGTATTTGTCCATTCTGTTATGGTATGTAAAGGAAAGTGTGACGAAGAAAATTATCAAACAATTTGTATTAATTGTATTTCATTCTTTCACTTACTTGTGTTGTAATAGAAAAATTCAATATTTTCTGACCGACAAGGAGCTTCAAAAAACATACACATACCATTGGTATTTCTAACGCATTTTTTACAAATTGCTTCACGTTGTGAGTAAATATTACCAATATTTCCACCAATAACAAAAATCGCTATGAAAATATCTAAGAAATCTCAATTGAACACGATTCTATTCTATAGATTAATTTATTTTTGAAACTTACTTAAAGCGTTCATTTTGAAATATAATTTTCAACTGTTATAACTTTCTAATATTAAACAGAGTTTTTATATATAACCAGCATATGCGATGAATTCTAGTTGTATAAAATTCTTCCTTTATTTGCGAAATGTTATTTTCTTAAATAAAAGACGTTAAAAATTCCATAATTTATACAAATAAAGCAAACAAAATTAAATAAATTTTAACAAATAAGAATGCTATATTCGGCCATGCGGAATTTTTAATACCATCCACCCCAAATGCGTGCGATTTAAATACGCTATGTATCGTACGTACACACTCACACATACGCTTGCAAACGTATACAGTATATAAAAGTTTCTCTTATATATAATACGGGAACACTTAGTGATTATAAAAATTATTATATTTTTTGGCTATAACTTTTTTCTACTGAACCGATCTCGATAATTTTTAAAACGGTAATGAAATTAATATATGCTCATGTTATGCCAAAATTTCATTTCAATTTGTGGACAATTTTATAAAAGATTTTTGTTCGAACCAAGAGGTTGCCTTCGATATCGGTCTATTAACATGTTGAACGGATTTTGGCTGTCATCACTTGTTGTGATGGAGGGTATAAAATATCTAAATACGGAAGTAGATATATTATGACTTTATTTTAAAAGCAATCATAGTCGTTCTTTTCCACACAAAAATAGTTTCATAATAATAAAATAAGAATAAAACAAAGTTAAACAAGTTAGAATGCTATATTCGGCTATGTCGAAACTTCCTTATCCTCCAACAGAAATGTGTGTAAGTAAATACATTATGTTTCGTGCAAACACACACGTACACCCACAAACGTATATAATATATAACCATATTCCGTAAAAACAACAGAAGAACACTTTATGTGTCATAAAATTTGTCTTTTTGGCTATAATTTTTGTTCTACCGATTTCCATAATTTTTGGAATGATAGTGATATATAACTTTATTAAAAAAAACTTAAAAAACTTATATTAATTTGTCGATTTTTAATTGACAGTTTCATGAAAATTCTTCGCTGGAACTTTGAAGTTACCTCAGATATCGGTCTATATCTCTTGATATACTGAACCAATTTTTGTGATTTTATATAAAAAAATTCTCAGGACTACAGCAAATAATTCGGCTATCTATATCACTTGTGGTGTAATAAAAATATCCAAATACGGATACTGGTATCTGCTATATACCCTTTGTGTAAAATGTTCTATAAATCTCTCTATGTAGCCTGTTTTGTAAACGAATTTGAATGAATCAGTTTACTTTTGCAACATAAATAATTCTGCTAAATATTGCTAAATTTAATTTAGCATTTTAAAAGATATTTAAAATTTAATTTTTTCCTTTTGATAATGTCTGACTTCGTAATACAGCCGTATACTTAATATAATTCATTAATATAAATCATCCGCTTCGATATTCCTTGATAAGGTTTGAATCGAAAAAAAGACATAACATCAAAAGAGATTTTAATATCATTTAATATTATTTAATCAAATCAAAATCTGAATCGATTTAACTATGTCCATCTGTCTGCTGTTGGCACTGGTAACATACACAATAATTGACAGAGCTCAAAAAATTAGTAGTTACCTATTTGTTCAGTATACTAAAAGATATATGCCGATATCTAACTTCCATTTCAAGCAAAGATCTTTCGCCAAGTAAGAATGAAATCTTGCCACAATATTAAGCTATACATACTTTATTATCATTCAAAAATTATCAAATTCTGTTATCCAGGAAAAATGTTATAGCCAAAAATATAACTAATTTTATTACTCAATAAGTGTTGAATAAAAAAAAATAAGAATGCTATATTCGACTACGAAAAATCTGCAACAGTCTCTTTTTTTTCGTACATACACACTTACACATGCGCGCAAAGTCGAATACTATATATACAAGGTTTTCTTAAATACAACATTGGAAATTTTAGTGATCCATAAAATTAGTTATATATTTGGCTATAACTCTTTTTCCTACTACACAGAGTTTAATAATTTTTGGAATGTGTGAAGTATATATAACTTTATATTATTACAAAATTCTAATAAAAATTCTTTGCTGGAATTTTAAGGCTGCCTCAGATACCGGCCTATATTGAGACCAGGCTTGTCACCCGACTGTGTAAAAATTACTTTTAATCTTAATATTTTCATTTTACTTGACCATGTTGAAAAAATATGTGGGCAAATTAGAGTTCTATGAATGAAAGCAAAGCTTATAAACCACCGAGCTAATGTGTTATGACCACTTTTGAAAATAATTCCTATTTTGTTGGTTTTAGAAATATCATGTGGACCAATGCTTCTGCTTGATGCTGGTTTGCAATTAACGGAAAGTTTTCCCGGTACTGAGAATTAACACTAGAAATAGTTTGACGACAGATTGTTGAATGTTTGGCCAATTATTTGTAGGAGCAAGTTGGGTTTTATTGTTTTATTTATTAATTTTAGTGAGAACTTTTTCTGATCACTCGTATTAATCAAACTAATAATTCATTCGTTTGAAATTAAACATAAGAATTTATCTTTTTATTCAATGCAAATAAGTGTATGGTTATTGTCCAAAAATGGACCTCGTAAGACGCCTCAGTACTAATAAGGTAATTAAAATATTAAAAAAGAAATAAGTGTTTAAGAGTTCATCAATTTATTTACTGGAAGCCTTCTTTATAATAATTATTTATTCTAAATTTAAATTTATTGTAAGAAAACAAGATGATAAATATTGCATAATATTTTAGTGCACTTCGTATTGAGATAACATAAAAGAATTTCTAAGATCTTTCAGTGTAAATTTTCACTGTTGTTCTTGGACTTCTACAAAAAAGACTTCTAAGCTTGGTTTGGATCAACAAATTTTTTATTTATATTTGTCTATACACAAACACCAGCTGGGCCACCAATTGTCAGATATTGACATGCTGAATAATGAGTTACCCTCCAATCTAAACATATTATATATACCATTAATATTTGCTTATATTTGAACAAGGCATTTAAGAGTTTACCTATTATATTAGGATGTGAGCAGGCATCTTTCTTAAATGAGCAGGCATTAACAAACTTTTTACACTTTCCTAATTTCGGGCTGTATCCGCAAATTGGTTCAAAAGAAAATGGACAATTGATTTTTCTGTATGTATTGAAGCAATCCAAATTACAAACTTTAACTTCTTTATGATCGCGATAAGCGCAATCCAAGAAATTTGCGACATTCCACCCTTTTAAGATCAGTTAAAATATATTATTTTTTGAAACGATTATATGAAATATGTGATATATGAAATAATCTACTTACACATATTGTTTTGGTATAGAGGATTATTTGATGTACAAAGGACATCGATTGTTCCACACATACCATTGTCATTTTTAAAGCATTTTCTGCATAATGGTGGAGGAGCTGGTTTATCTGTAACTGGTTTATCAGTAACTGGTTTATCAGTGGCTGGTTTATCAGTAACTGGTTTATCAGTGGCTGGTTTATCAGTAACTGGTTTATCAGTGGCTGGTTTATCAGTAACTGGTTATCAGTAACTGGTTTATCAGTGGCTGGTTTATCAGTGGCTGGTTTATCAGTAACTGGTTTATCAGTAACTGGTTTATCAGTACTTGGCTTATCAGTAACTGGTTTATCGGTAGCTGGTTTATCAGTAATTGGTTTATCAGTGACTGGTTTATCGGTAGCTGGTTTATCAGTAACTGGTTTATCAGTGGCTGGTTTATCAGTAAATGGTTTATCAGTAACTGGTTTATCAGTAACTGGTTTGTCAGTAACTGGTTTATCGGTAGCTGGTTTATCGGTAACTGGTTTATCAGTGGCTGGTTTATCAGTAACTGGTTTATCAGTAACTGGTTTATCAGTTAATGGTTTGTCAGTAACTGGTTTATCGGTAGCTGGTTTATCGGTAACTGGTTTATCAGTTAATGGTTTGTCAGTAACTGGTTTATCGGTAGCTGGTTTATCGGTAACTGGTTTATCAGTGACTGGTTTATCGGTAGCTGGTTTATCAGTGGCTGGTTTATTAGTAACTGGTTTATCAGTTAATGGTTTATCGGTAGCTGGTTTATCAGTAATTGGTTTATCAGTGACAGGTTTATCGGTAGCTGGTTTATCAGTAACTGTTTTATCAGTGGCTAGTTTATCAGTAACTGGTTTAACGGTAACTGGTTTATTGGTAACTGGTTTATTGGTAACTGGTTTATTAGCTACAGATGTACCTTCTACAGAGTTATCATTTACAGAATTAACATTTACGTGATTTTCAGTTGCAGGTTTAGCTTCAGTGCCATATTGTGTACCGATATTTGCTCCAATAACCAAAATCGACAAAACAATATCTTAAAAAATCACAAATTAGTTTGAGTTCATTCCATGTTTTATTTTTAAATTACTCAAAGCGTTCATCTTCAAATTTATTTTGTAACTGTTTTTAAATTTTAATATTTAAAGGAGCTTTTATATATTTCTATGCGTTTAGCTTAACATAAAAGTAAAAATTTAAACAAATATTAATTTGCCAAACTACGTATATTTGGCCCAACCACCTACGGTGGTGTAGGGTATTATGCGTTTATGCAGATGTTTGTAACATTTAGAAAGAATGGTATTACGCTCACCTTAAATATACCGTTCAACTCAGAATCACATTCTGAGTCCATGTAGACTTCGTGAACAGTCTACAGGTAGCAATTTTGAGATATTTCGATGAAATTTGCTACATATTATTATTTTGGCTAAAGGTAGAAGCCTTTCGAAATTGACCATATTCAGTAAGGTACATTCTGTGCAACTGTTTCTTCCGGTATGGGACTTTTAGGTTATAAAGTTCCATAATATAAAGCGATTTAAACGAAATGTGCCATAATAAAGTCTTATTATATTTAAAAACAATATGTCGAAAAATGCAAGGGTCGATCCATTATTTCTCATAAGACCCATAAAAATCATCTTCCAAATATCACATATAATTGCATAAACCTTCTAAAAAACAATAACGGTTAGAACTAACATAAATATAAGTAATATTATATGTGTAAAATTATACGAAGGTCGGTTAATAATTTCTTGTAGCTGTGTATATAACCCCCCAGAAAAAATTGATTTTAATACTCATAAATTAAACATGGATGTTATTGTCACATTAATGTACTGCACATTTAAGAAAAAGTCAAAAAATCAAATTATTCGAGGGTAGTTCGGTAATTTTTTCATAACTACCGATTTGAGTCAACAATGTGGTGTAGGTTATTAGATAGTCGGGCTTGACCGACTACACATTCTGACTTGTTTTCAATATGATAACTTTAGAAATTTTTATTTTCATTTATAGAAAAAAGTAAACAGAATCAATAGATTTTTTTATTAAAATTAAATAGAATTTTAGGAGAAACAAATGTTTAAATATTTATTAAAATTTCTATTTAAGCTTATTATGTGTCGATAAAACATTTAATTTGAAGGTCAATAGCATGTATTTTTCAATGATTTAGCTCTGTCTCATTAATATATTTGTACCGCAATTCCGAAAATTTTAACCACAAAAATTGTCGGTAACTAACTAAGATTCATTAGTTAATGAATTTTTTTGTTAACAACTATTCTGCAATAAAACGTTAACGATGTTTTTAGATGAGCTAGTTGTAAATAAAAAGTTGTCTTTAAATCATAACGACAATAATAAAGTTTTTAAGTTTCTTCAAATCTAAAATAAATCATTTTCGGAATTTTTAAAACATTGTTGTAGTTGCGGTCAAAATAATAGCACCACATACATACGACTTCTTCAATAACTCATAAAAGCCATTTGAATAAAAATTTATTCCTATATTAAGGTTTAATAAAATCAAAAAATGGTTAAGAAGATAATAAAGAAGAAACAGAAACATTTATATTGATTATCTTTCTTTAAATTAATGTATTCCAGAAGAATTAATAAAACTGGCACCAAATTATAGCATCACCTGGTTTTAATTATAACAAAAAGTCAAAAATTAATAAATTTTGTTTAATTTTTTAAAGGTATTTTATCGAATTGGGTTTTCTTTTAATTTTTAGCATTTTGTAGTATTTCCTTTGTTAGTAATAACAGCCTGGTACCTTTCCAGGATAACAAAGTTCAGTTCCTGCGAACGAATTTTGCCAGGATACAAAAAAAACGTATAAAAGGAAATTATAAAAATGAAATTATTAAACAAAAAAGATTTTTTGATGCACTTTATAAAAATAGGATATATGGCATATATGGGATATTATTTTTAACATAACAATTTTACAAAATTTCAGATTTTTCATAATTGTCGTTGATATTTTAGATTTTAATATCAGGGTATACGAATGGTGTCTGAATCCTTGAACCAACTTTTAAAATTTATTTTTAAATTATAATTATAATTATAATTATAATTATAATTATAATTATAATTATAATTATAATTATTCCAATATATTACTGTATGCTAGTTTTCAGAACTCTGGGTTAAATACACCAATTTTTGTATGGGAACGAATCACTGTGCGTCTGGCCTGTGTTTCTTATTTCATAAATAGAAAAATTAGGGCTCTATCGGGCTTAAATCTGACTAATTTGAATTCTACATGACTCGCGGAGAAATATGTCATCAAAGCAAACAATCAAAACCATATAAAAGAGCATGTAATATAGTCCAGTGAGCTATAAACACCTACACCCTACAGGAAACCAGGGCAAATTTCATTGTTTAGCTTCTATGAAAAGAATTTCTTTCAAAATTGATTGGGCTATCGAAACGAACAGTACATTAGTCTATAGTTTTCATATTAGACCACTATTTCATAAATAAGTTTTCAACTAATTGAACTATTAAGTGTTACTACATCTAAATCAAATTTCGCATTAATGATTATAATTATTTCCGTAACATTGAAATGTATAACAAATGTGGCACAAATTTAGAACTTCTAATAAGCTAATAAAAATTTGTAATCCTTTTGTGTGAACTTTATGCCCCATTTCAATAAGACATTTTTATTGAGTTGGATGAAGAATTATGGTTATAACTATAAAATCTTTACCACACAACAGTGGGAAATAAAGTGTAAAAAGTTTTGGGATCTGCCATCTGACAGTATCTAGGATGTAAATTGTCAATTGGGTCATTTAACTTTGTCATTCCATGTGCAAGACAAGAAGGAAACTTAGACTGCATAAAGTATATATATTTTTGCATAAAATCAAAATCTAAGTCTTTCTGTCTGTTGTTGGAATGCTCACATCCGCAATAATTCACGGAGTTCAAAGAAAATAAAATACAATTTTGCGATTATATAGAGAGATGTGCACCCTATACAATTCCAATTATGATCAAAATCGATTTAGTAGAAAAAAGTTATAACCAAAAATAAAACTAATTATATGACTCAAAGAACGCTTAGTTTAACAAAATATAAGAACAACTTTTTGAGTGTGTGTATGTACGACTACTATTTCTCGGGCATTCATGGCGGAGAGTATTGAAGATTAAGAATAGCATTCTTACTGTCTATTCAATACCAAGATTGCAATCGGTACCAATATTTGTGGGTAATTTCAAGAATATGTCGCCATATTTCTATATAGTTTATACACATAGCGTGTAAAATATAAATAAATTAATTTGGACATTTTTGTTACGATAATCTTTTTTTAATTATCTTTTTAACATTTTAATTTAGATTTTAATTGAGCAACATCATGAAATTATAAATTAAGTTTTTAATTAGTTTCCTTTAAAAATGCCTCAAGCACAACTTCCAGCTGGACCACCAACACTTAAATTTTGACATTTAGTTAAGTGAGTGACACGCCAATCTAATAAAGAATATATAAATTCCATTAGAATCTATCAATACAAAAACTCAACAATTGAAGCCATACCCTTTATGGTGCGGTTTCTGCAAGCGTCTTGTTTTAATAAACAGGGATTAGCAAATTTTCGACATCTTTTTGTTTTAATGCTGTAAGCACACACAGGATTTAATGTAGATGGACAGCGTCCTATTCTGTATATATTTTGGCAATCTAAACTACAAACTTTAACTTCTTCAAGATCTCGTTGTGCACAATTCGCGTCATAAGTCGGAGTCCAATCTTTTTTGAAATTTTAAACAAAAAATATTTTGAAATATTAGTAGAGTATACTTGAAGCATTCAACCTACCTATACCGCCTAAATGTAGTTCTTCATTAAAATCACAAGGAGTCTCCAATCTTTTGCACATTCCATTAATATTTCTAAAGCATTTGTAGCACTTTGGAGGAGTTGGAGCTGGGTTATTTGGGCCTTCTGGATTAGCTACACCTGGGCCGGATGGTACTTGACCATAAATGTTTTCAACGTTAACTCCAACAATCAGAATTACCCAGAAAATATCTTTAGAAAATAATTTATTCTATATTTATTTATCAATGAAATATTTAAGTTTTAACTTACTTAAAGCGTTCATCTTGAAATTGATTATTCAACTGTTCTAATTTTCTAATATTAAATGGATCTTTTATAATCGCTAAAAAAATGAGCTCAAAAAGACAATTTTTCTAAATAAATATTTTTTTTGCAAAATTCTATTATTTATTAAAAATAAATAAAACGAATTAATAAAGTTTTTTTTTAATAAAACTAATTTTAGGTTGATAAAATATTTAAATATTTATTAAGAAAGTTATTCTCATTTCAATTATTTAGCAATAAAATAGAATTTTTATTTGCTTTAACTTTAAGGAAGGTCACATATAAGCACGTGTCTCGTTGTTTTGAAAACATTATTGGATCAAATAGGAAATATTTCTTTTCTATTCAGATTATAATTTATATTAATAATATTTGTAACATACAGATAAAATGGTGTTACACCCGATTTAAAGTATACCATTCGACTCAGAATCACTTTATGTTACCTGTCCGGCTGGCTTTCCATGTAAACGTCGCGATCACTCAACAAATAGCAAATTTTGAGATATCTTGACCTAGAGACAAAGCCTTTTGCAATTGGCCATATTAGGTTCAATATTTCAGGTATCTCCCATACAAATTTCCTCCCGAAATGAGGCTTATAGCCCATAAAAGTCCTTAATATATAGCAATTGGACAATAATAATCCCTCAGATATTTTAAAATCATATTACAAATTATGCGAGGGTTAGTTTATTGCTTCTAATAGGCCCCATGCAAGCCCCCTTCTAAATATCACTGAAGAGCCTAGATCTCACATATAAGTTATTATTGTAAAAATAGTTTTTCAAATTAAAATAAATATAAACAAAAATCTATATGAACAAGTAAACGACAGTCAGTCCATAATTTCTTGTAGCTCCCATTAAACCCCCTACAAAATAATGTATTTCACACTTATTTACTTCTTTATTATTTTTGCATAACAACAATTGTAGTATATGATACTACATAATCGGGCTTGACCGACTTAATTCTTTTTTATATCGGGTTATAAAAATATTTAATACTTATATCCAAACTGATTTTAAAGATTTTGCAATTTTAATAAAATAAATAAAAAATCATTTTTTTTCTATATCTCTGCTATCGATATCGGAACCCAATTCTTTTGGGTTAGAACCCATCAAAAAAACTCAGCTCTACGATTTAAATGTTTTAAAGTATTTTGTGTTTTGTTTAGCTCATATCTGGTGTGATGACTTGAGTGGATCATCTTTCACCATTCTTACTATAGCTGCTTCTGTTGGGAAATAAGTTTTTTTAAGTACTTGATTTCCGATTTTTACCATTTGCCAATATATCGGGATTCAAAATGCACGATTTAATTGTATTATAAAGTTGTTTTTTCGAGAAATTTGCATTATTTCAGCACTTTCCTGTACTTTTTTTCCATATTTATGTGGTTTTCATATGATTAACCACTCCCACGTTGTGGTAAGTTTAGACGATCCCATTCGCAAGATGGGAAGAATTTCATAGAAAACCTGGTTCAGGTTAAAGGAGGTTAATGCAGGTTTAAAACATACAAGGCTCAAAAACTTCTTGACAGGAACTCTGCTAAAAATTTGCAAGCCTTACATAGAGCACCGAAATAAAAGTCAATTTTTTTTTAAATATTCATACTGTATATGGATACCCAAATATATATTCTAGCAGATTTTTTCGTTATTTGTGGTCCAAAATTTTATGTTGCTGATACTCGAGGGAATATTGAAGAAAAGTTTAGGACCCAAAAGCAGACAAAATTTTCCGAAAAGTTCTTAGTATGGCAAGCAATGTACACTTGCTACAAAAGAATTAAATCATTTCTTACAACAGACTGTAGAATTACCGAAATTAACATCAAGGAATGTTTACATAAAATGCTACTTCCGTTCTTAAGACTTAATAATATGTCCACTATTTAATTATTTGTACAATAGAGACAAATCTTTCAGACTGTTCGAAGCTAAGGCCAATGGAGAGATATTGGGCTCTTGAAGAACACAGAAAAGGTGTCCAAAGGTGTATTAAATTATTAACGAGGATGGAACGAAGTGACAAAAAACTATATAAAAACGTCAATGGAAGGATTTCCCAGAAGCGGTTCAAAACTTCATCACTAGTGATTAAAACTTTAAAAACTAGTGATTAAATTATAAAAACAAAATATATATCTAGAAGGTTTCATTTTTATTAATAAATATGTATGTTAAGATTTTTTCGATCTCACTACTTAATTATCATTATTAAATATTTTTAAATAAAGACGTAATAAGAAACATATATTTTGGATCATACCACTTGATCACATAACAATCAAGATCTATTAAAATCTATTAAAATAAATATTTACACCGACACACAGGTTTTTTGCAGGGAAAACTTATTTTAGTATCAAAACAATATTTGGCCTATTTTGTATTTGTTAAAATATTGTATTTAATGTTAAAGCTTAAAGTTAATTAAAAGTAGGTTATATTGATAATGCAAATAAATATGTATATTTTAGAAATTTAATTTTAAAAATAAGTTTTTTTTAATTGTTTTTATGGTATAAAAAATTAAATAAATAAATAAATAATTTTTTTCGAATAAGTCATATTAATTGAAATTATAGGAGTTATTTTTAGGATTCTCTAAATGGTTTCCTAGTTTTAACTAACATACGAAATTCCAGATATTATACATATTAAAAGACTAGTTAGTTTCTGCTGACAGCTTTCATAATTTGTGTGAGTACATAGATCTCGGCATATAAGATTTAGTAATGCATGTCCCAATAAAAACTATATAAACGGGGAGTTGGTGTTTTTATTAGTAAGAATTTGTTGTATCATTAAAAATTTCCTATCTTATATAATTTGCACTTTTGGCATAAAATTTCCAAAGAGCATATGTAATCGCCGAAATGAGTCAATATTTTATGGAATCGAGATACTGGTTAATGTTATTTTAAAACTGCGGTATATTACGCGTTTGGGCATATGTATGTAGTATGACACCCACCTTAAAGTAAAGCGTTCATTTTCTCAACCGATTTAACAATGTTCATCAGTCCGTCTGTTTGTTTGTCTATTCGGCAGGCTGTTTATGTAAAAATTGTGAACACAATACAGGCCGCATTACAGGACCAGCAATATTTGATGCATAAATGTTCTCCTTTAAATAAATGAAACCTTTAGCTTCCGAACGGCTATTCCGATTTCAATGAAATAGTGACAGTAAATGTATAGAAGAGTTTAAGTTTGTGCTTGGACGGGGTCGGTGGACAGGAATCCAAAATAGGTCTCCTCGAATCATAACGATATTCAAAGTTAT
This sequence comes from Cochliomyia hominivorax, assembly GCA_004302925.2. Taxonomy (NCBI): domain Eukaryota; kingdom Metazoa; phylum Arthropoda; class Insecta; order Diptera; family Calliphoridae; genus Cochliomyia; species Cochliomyia hominivorax. Next base: position 58,996,048 of record PYHX02000495.1, on the reverse strand, counting down.
CCAGATTCTTTCTATCTGAAGAAATGGAAATAGCCATTCAAATATTGTAGACTTATTTCATTTAATTTTTTATTTAAAACACTGTGAAATGTGTGTATTCAATTTACTTTCTGTATTTGCTTCAGATTTTCGTTATCTCACTCCTTCCATAATATGTTAATATTATTGATGATCGAATAGTCTAGCAGACCATAATGTTAGTTTTCCAGGGGAGATAAATCCATGATTTAAAATAAATAAAAACAAAGGATAATACCTTGATTTTAATGTTAATTTCCCAGTACCTCTTGGCGCCTTACAATATAGATGATTCATGTTTATAAGGAATAGCCATATCTATGGCTTTCGTGTACCATTTCTAATATGTTTTCATTTCTAATATGTTTTTTTTTCAGGAAGAATACAAATTCAGATTTGTGCTAGTAGAAAACGTCAGGATTCTAAAAAGAAATTTTCAAATAACTCTCTTTTTTGTATGGAACCATTTAGTCCATGAGGTATTTCTTTAGATATTCAATAAATATTACATACTCTTACCAAATTTTAAAAACTCTAACAGTTATATAGATATCAGATTTTCAATTAAATGAGTTCCGTAAGAAAGTTCTTAAAGTTCCATAGAAAAATTTTATTTGATTTATATAGAAGGTAGTACTCCTTTGGACCACACTTTTAAAACCTACATTAATCTTAAATGATATAATTGTCGCATATGAATTAATATCATAAATATATTTCAAGTATATTTTGTTTAGCACAAAATCAAAAGTTAAAATTTCACGAGGGTTGAGCTATAATTATTCATGCTTGCGTTAATTAATACCAATATATAGAAGGAAATCAATGTTTTAAATTTTACAAGGGTTATATTCATGTTTTACGTAGCTTATTGGAATATTCGTTAAGACTCCATAAAATCTGTCTGTCCGCTGTTTGCATCAGTTGGCATTTCATTATATAGTTCTTCCTGGCCCAAAACCAATGAAATCTTAATATTGCTAATTGCTCTTGTTTTACCGGTATTATAATGCATAATGAAGTTCTACTTAAAATTATAATGACAGCAGCTGTAAAAATAATATTTGTTAATCATCTCCAATTAGTGCTCCATGTCCTGAAGTCATATGTTCAACATGCGTCATGTTACTTTTGTCATATTCTGTAAAACTCTCAAGATCGTTCTGTCAATAACATTTTGAATAATTTTTACCTACTAAATTTTAAATTTCAATGTAAAATATCTTGTTTCAGAACATTTAGCTCGTGCGTATACTTAATAAAAAAAATATATATTAATTATGCACAAAGTGTTTTTAATGAAACATGAATGAACATGCAGCTTCTGCGTATACTTGTTAAAAAACAAAATTATATTAATCATACGCAAGTTGATGAAGTTACAACGCAAGTCCAATTTTAATGAAATTTTACACAGTAAAAAGCCAAGATGAAGGCGAAAAAATCTTAAAATTTTTTTCAAATTGTCTTCGACTTTTTTTGCCATAAAAGTTGAGTAAACCTACGCCATATTTAGGACTTATTTTTAGGCTTTTATGTAATGCAAATATTTTCAGGAACTTTAATTTTGAGAGAACAAGCGATTCCCGAATATGATACTCTGGTTCTCGGTTTAATCTCCAAATTGGTTGAGAGGCAAAACGAAACACATTAAATATATTTATAGTCTTTTTTAGGATCTTTTAGAATTGCATTATTTCTCGTAAGAGGAAATATTGGTATTTTACTTTCTACACCATTTTGAAATTGTAAGACGTTAATTTACAAAATCTTTGTACACAATGCTATAAAAGGTAACAGATTCCAATGATTTCACTCTTGAAGAAGGGAGTGAAATCATTGGAATCTAAATAAGAATTCTCTTCTGCTAAACCTACAGGAAATTGTGTTATTAAATAATATTTTTAATTATTATTAAATTTATCGCAAAAATAAAAATATTTTCGCATATGTGCATGAACAAAAAAAAGCTAATATTTAATGAAGGAAATATAACAGACTTGTGTTGCTAATTTAATACAAATGATCTGATTATCTTTAAACAAACAATAGATGAAAAAATGACACTACACTACACGAAAACGTAAAGTAATTGTAAAAATTTTGCATTTTATAAAAAAATGCATTTTGTATTTTTATAAAAATAAAGCATCCGTAAACGTGTTAAAATTTGTGGTGTTAGGGTAAATCGCTCCACATTGTTGTTTGTAAATGTGTGCTTATTGTTTATATAATATTAACTTTTTATGGGACCTATAAGAAATAATTGACCGATATTCGTATAGTTTTGCACATCGTTCAAGATTAGAAAAGATCTTATTTTTGCAAAATTTGGATAAAATCGTTTTTAATTTAGGGATTTTATTGATTAAAATATTTGTATGGGGCTTATATGAAATAATGGACCGATTATAACTAATTCCAGTAGTCATCGCCCTTGAGTCAAAATAATATTACATGCCAAATTTCATTAAGATATCTTCAAGACGGGGATCTGCAATTTTGCGAATAATCTTTACATGGAGAGCCAGTCAGACAGATGGACAGATATGCTCAAATTGACTCAGGAAGTTATTGTGAGTCAAACGGTATAATTAAAAGTGGTGGCATAATTCCATCTATGATAGTGTAGGGTATAATATACATAAAAAGATAGCTTGATCTATATTATTAACAGTGCATTTATATTGAATACTAGAGGTGCTCACCAATACTACATTACATTTGTATTTCTGTAAGTGAAGCAGCATAATTTCTTTCAATTTACGCTAGCTCTTCTCTGTTCTCTGTTCAGATTGATGAGAGAACAGCAGTTGTTTATAGGGTACACACTCATTCTCTTTAGATAGATTAATAAAAAATATATTTTGTTAATTTACGATCTCACAATATGTATATGATCTAAAAATTACTACAAAAATTTATTTCCAATTATTTGAAATTTAAATAAAATAAAAACTGAATATACTTAAATCATTGTTCCAAAACTAAGCCACTTTTATATTTCGCATGATAAACTTCTGAGGCCTCAGTGCACTTTTTGAAACAGATTCCATAAGTTTTGGTAGAAAAGATGTCAACACGATATTCATTGAAACTTTCCATTTTATAAACTACGAAATCTATCACATATTGTAGTGTACATGGGAAACTTTATCTTATTCAAATGGGTTTAATTAAGATTCACCATTTAAGTAAAAAAACAGTTAATATCATCCAATTCATAAATACAAAAAAAACATATTTAGAATTCAAAGAGAATATTGCAATAAATTCTTCTATGATGTCATTTTGAAAGAACTGATCTAACGGTAAATTGTAAGGCAGGGTATGATTTTCGACTCTTTTTATTATTCCTCATAAAATCGGACCCTTCAAATAGTTTAATTCAAATAATTTAATTTTAATTTTAAAAAAAAACTTTTTTTATTGTTCTTTGGGAAGCGTACAATTCTAAAAAAATGATAAGAATCAGAAAGGTTTAAAATAAAAATTAGCAAAATCGAAAAATAAGTTGAAAAATGAAAATGAACAAATTGTTTTGAAGTCGTGTGCAGCAGTGAAAAATGTTTTTATTAAGATAAAAAATGTTTATAAATTTGTATGTGAATATACAAATGCACTGACGTGTTTACTTTTTTGTATGAATTTGTGTGTGTTTTTTATCGCTTTTAACTCTTCTTTTTTATCCTTTACTGAAAGTATAAGCCAAAAACGAAAAACAGTATAAACAAATTATCTCGCAAAGAAGAGTAAAAATTAGATCATTTGCATATAAAAATTTTGCTTTGAGTTTTCCCATTTCACTGTTGTAGTGTCTACTTCTACTATTTTGCATAAATTACAAGTGCGGGGTATTACGTAGCTGCCCTGACCGACTACAACATTTTTACATTTGTATACAAATGATTACTATAAATGGGTGCTAACTCATTAAACTATTTAAATTCAAAGTATATTTTTGGGAGTTAAAAAATTTTTCTAAACTAGGTGTGTGATATTGAGTTCAACATTCCCTGACTTTTGTATTTTAACTAAATTTAACATCGGATATACAATAATAAAACCGACTCAAGATCTTGAAAAATATTGAAAGTGTCAATGGTAAAAGTAACTCAAAGATATTACGAGACGAAACTATAACATGTAAGCATGATCTAAAAACAAAATAAAAGGTCGAGATTTTATTAACCTTTTACTTTTTTATTTATCACATTTAGATTTTTAAAACGATATCTCTTCTTTTTTCTTTAAGGATTGCAAACGAACAGGCAGGAGCACTACTTTAAGACCTCTACAAGCTGGACATTTTAGCGCACACGCCAATCTAGTTATAAACATTAAAAACATTAAATTAAATATTTAATCTAATAAGTTTTTAAATCACCTCCTGTTAGCAGGGATTATTGCAGGCCATTTTTCTTTAAATGGCAAAAGACTTGGATATTTTCTACACATTTTCCTTTCTTGCTATAAACCACAGGCGGAGTCGGAGCTGCTCTACAATTAGCTGTTTTTAAAACGACGACAATCCGAACTACAAACCTTTGCTTCACTGCTGCACGATTTGCACAATCGCCTTATGACAAGCGTCCATTCTGAACACATTAAAGATATTAAAAGTTAGAAAATATTTCGAAATACCTTCAAGTGCCTAAACTTACTGATGCCGTTTTTATCTTTTAAATTGAGACCCTTTTTCCTGCAAGCAATATCGAATGTACGACATATGCCATTTTGATTTCTATAGCAAGATCTACATTTGATTGGTTTAGTGGGTTTTGGTGTGGCTTTGTGTAGGAAGTTTCGTTGTTTGGCAAGTAGTAGTTTCAGAAGCAGCGGTTGTACTAGCAGCTGTTGTTTTATCATCTCCTGCAGGCTGTAGTAGAATCATCTCCACCATCGGGAGCAGCTGTAGTATATTCACCACCATCGTTGGGAGCCTCATCACCATTATCTTGTGTAAGAATGCTGCCAAATTGGGCCCCAATAAGTAAAATTACTATTAAATATTCTAAAATATATTAAAATTAGTTTGATTTTCCTCTTAAGTTTTTTCACTTCCTACTTAAACTGCTCATGTTGAAACTTGATCTTTTAAATGTTGTCGCTTATTAGCTCGACAATAGTCCTTTTATACAAATTTGTCTCATCGAGTATGTCTACTTTATTAAATAAAGTTTTACATTTGTTTGTAAAATTTCATAGTAAAAAATTTAATTATTTTTAATTATTATAAATAAAATATGTTGATAAATTGTTTAGTTTATGTTAACAGATTTTTAGGAAATTACAAGGGAATAACAACATGTTCAAATATTTATATTTTAGCAGGAAATCCATACAAAAAACCAATATAAACTAGAAACTGTAAATCTGTGGAATATTTTACAAATGATTTTACTAATTAAACTTTCAGTTAATGATTAATTAGTTGTGATTATCAATGAATAAGAGCGTTTATTTTGTTGAATATGGATTCCTCTTCTAAAATTACCAAAAACTGAACATTATATTATATTCATTTCTTTAACTAAAAGTATAATTTTTTGCAAAATCTTGAAACTCGATTCCGTCTAGATAAGTTTAATTTCCATCATTTCTGACCGAATGTCTGTCTGTTAATGGCAAGCCAATATCAAGCTAATTTCTAGACCCTTAGAATTTTGGCTTGTTAATAAATATCAATGGTCCAGTGAATTTGTCAAAACAAATTCTAGTTTTTTCATATTAAGGGTGAATGGATTTAGTGAAAATTTTATCGTAACATAGAAAAATAGTTACAATCCGCAAAAAATATATATATAGTTTTACTCAGTACTGATAAAATTTTGCACCTTTTTCGGAAACCCTTCCATTTACGCTTTATTGAGTTTCCTGTTACCTTACTGGGACAGGTACGTACGTTTAAAATCTAATGCACTTTTGGACACTTTTGTTTATTGATCCTAAACTTCTCGTTAACAATCCTAAACGAAACGCTTCATCATCATACGTTTAATTATTCATTATATAGAAATAATATTTATTTCAGAAAACTTTAAATATCAGCGTGCTCGACGGGAAATTTTTGTACAAGAAAGTTGAGTTTTATTGAAGGTATTTAAAAGATTTGGTATACCTTTTTTTCGGTAACAATACTGTATTTCAGTCTTAAGCAATCAACAGAAAACTAAATTTTATGAGTATCATTCCATTAGTTCGCATAGATACTACCTGTAACTAATAAATATGATATAGAGTGTAGAAAAGTCGAGCTTGAAGTTTAATGAAGTCTATTCATATATTAATTTCAATTTGTTTTGAGAACTAAAAATGTTTAAAAGGCTAAAAAGTTAATTTTCAAAATTTATTTTTTGCTTGATGTTAAAAAATTATGGCCAGGATAAAAAATCTTTGAAAAACTATTTCAATACCCTACAATAGCACTGATCGATAATATAAGAAAACCAAAGCGATTTAAAAAAGAATTCCATTATCAAAGAAGTATCGAGATTTACTTATCTGTAAGTGATAAAATAATCAACATATATGATTTACAAAACTCATAGCTTAGTTTGTAAAAAATATTTCTCAAAACTTCCCTGCCGATATATAAATATTTAAACAAACATGTTTTTTCATTAAA